>CM041777.1:491355421-491702210 GCA_023374045.1 Limonium bicolor
AAAATTGGAAGAACTAGCTAGAAATGAAGAGCTTTTGACTTTCTTTTTACCTTGGAGTATCAAGAAGATGATGGAGACTCAAAAACACTTCTTTAAGCTCTAAAATGGCCTACTTCCATGGAGATGAAGATGAAGGTTTCAAGCTTTTGAAGGGTGGAAAATGTAGCCCTCGCCGATACAAATCTAACGTAAGTATTTTTGTGTGATTTAGTGAAGAGATGAGCTAGTGAGGAGAGATTGAAGATGGGCTTGTGAGCTCCCTTTGGAATCGGCACTTACAGAGGATGAAGAAGAAGGAGCTTAGTTGGAGGGGGGAAAACAATCGTGAAAGAAATAAAGAAGGAGGTGAGAGAGAGTAGTAAAGTGTTATTTACTATTCCCTTTTACTTTTCTTTTCTTTCTTCTTTTATTTCCTAACTATTATTAGAGAGGGGGAAGGATAATTAAGCCAATAAAAATCGGCCCCACTGTATACATGCATGCTGGAGCGTTTTTCGGTTTTTGACAGAAAACACTCGTTATTTTACTCGGTTTGGCACTATTCACTAACCGGGCCCGTTTTTCGGATTTTCCTCGTTTCTTTATTTTTAATGGCTATTAAGCTTCCATTAATACTTAATTATAGTTATTTAATCAACTTTAATTTTTACGGGTCCGTTTGACCACTTAAAGTCATGTTTTCGGGTTTCCTCGAAAAACATGCTTTAAAACTCCGTTAGCGTTTTAATCCATTATTTGGATCCGTTTTCTTCGGGAATCATTCCCGTACACTAATTAGGCCTAACTAAGCCTTAGGAATCCATCTCGGACCCTTACGAGATCATATATCTCTTATTTTCATTTAATGCGCATTTTAGCGTTTTTCACGGTTTGCGCATTTTCTCTTTTCTTTTGGTTTTATTTTCTTTACCAATACTCTTTAGGCACCATTAGGCCTTTAATAATCATATTAGAGTAATTTAATCACCATTTTTAGATCAGGGGTATTAAAATCTACCCCCCTTACGGAACTTTGCCCTCCAAGTTGGTAAATCTATTATGGTTGGCCTCATGGCATTCTATGCCAAGGTTATAATACACGTATAACCTTACAGACTCCACAAGTCGATCTCATTTTGCACTACACATACCACACACAAATCACAGCATGCATAGCCATCAAAAATACTCTCTTACTCTCTCCATGGAATCGGTCCGAAGACAAGAAGGCACTACAGTCCTCGAATCCATATCGAGTAATACACTACTGATCCCTCAGGTACCGGTCACGTTGGACACTTACGCTCTCTGGTCCATGGTCCCTTCGGTTCTGATCAAAACATTACACATATACATATCCTCGGGCACTCTGGTTGACTCACTCAACACAGGAACGTCTCAGGGTACTCTCCCCGTCCAGCTGCCTTTGGAAAAATCACACACTATCACCGCCCCTACCGGTCACTTAGGACCGCCGCACGTACGGTGCAATGGTTTCAAAACTAATACACGCCCACCGTTCTACCGGTCATCAAAACCAGTTTTCGTTTCCATCTTCATACTTGAAGAAAATCCCTTTCAAATTCTGTTTGAAAATTCTTTTTAAAACATCACACAACTCCAAATCAAATTTATGGTAGCTGTATCTTTTCTTAGCGTGATTACTTGTGACCACTTATAGGGAGCTTCAAGAATCATCCAACCCTGATGTGATCAGCATCAGTGTTGAACTATCCTTCCACCCCAATTTGTGTTCGGTTTCCCTTGATCGCTAGCAGATCAAGTTCCACCTCCCACGTCAATTTCAAACAAAGATAGTCAACATTTTCATTTTCTATCTTTTACTCTTTCTAGTCATATTCATAAAACAATCCATTTTAATTTATCTCTTAGTTATGGAACTAAAGTCATCCATAATTCTCAATTTATTTCACTTCCTTTACCTAGGTACTCAGTACTCATGACATCATTAGTCAAATTATTACTCAATTTAAAACACACAGCATCCAACTCCAAAGGATGGAACTCACTCCATCAATCATTCTCAAATACAATTACCTAGGGAACTCACTCCCTTCTAGGTTACACATCGGTTTCCTACCGATTCATACTCGTTATATCACATGTCTAATCTCAATAGACAATACTAAAGGGATTCTCATTCCCCAGGAGTCTCTCTACTCCTCTTTTCATAAATATTATATACTCATTACTTGCATCTCTCATGCACGATAATCATAATTACACAATGAATGGGTACACATGTTTATGTAACATGAGTTCCAAACATCAAAACAATTTTCTTTGTGCTATGCACATAGTAGTTTACGCATCTATACGTAAAACATACTCTAAGCGGTTTCTCACCCTACCCCCCTTAAAAGGGGTTACGCCCGCGTAATCGACCATATGTTATCACTGAACCTTGGTTAATTAACTCATAACCGGGTTGGGTTCTAGCCTATAAGGCTTCAAGGTGTTTATGATTAGCCAATTACTCACATTGGCAGCTTTGAATTACGGTCCACTAGCTTTTGTTGTGTGACCTGATAACTAGAGCTTAATTCGCCTTTTCGGTATTCTCAATGTATTACTCATTCCCTTTTTATCCCCTTTTTGTGTTGGGAAATAAGGTTTCTCAATCGTCGCTTGGTATCTCTTACCGGATGCGAATTCGATGAGTTAAAGATTCTCCCTCCAGTTCTCTGGAAATCTACTTTGTATAGCACTGTATACCTTCATGGTTACTCACTTACTATTCCCGACTTATTGTCGGTTGAGGTCAAGCTACTACTCAGTAGGTAGTGCTTCCTCGTTTAGTAGTGGCTTCTGATTTATGTTTGTTTTCTTGTATCTGTACAAGAGTTCTTCATACATACTACTCTGCATTTACCATGCATCGGTCATGGGACCTGTGGGTTACGACCCATATTCTTTGTGCGTCTAGATTTTCGCTCAACAGGTTTCCTTGACATTTCACAAGTTCTTAGGTATCCCACAAGATCATTACTGGTCAAGAGCAATACCAAAACACTCAGCCCTACAGAGTGCAGAGGCGTAAACTCCTGGCAGTAAATCACTTATGTGATAGGAAGGAACATGTCTCCTTTACCATCTTTAGTCATGAACTTTATATCATTATCTGGCTATACTCTTACAACGGTCGCTTGCTGCGTACCATGCTCTTACTCATTACAACATTCACTTATATGGCATCCGCTACTGCTTTAGGTTCCGCTCATATACTCCCGCCACTTATACTATGGCTTGCCATTCACTTGGCTCGATACAGTGTTTACTACTCTAACTCTCTACGCTTATTGCGCATTGTTTTCTCTGCAATTCACATTGCACACGTACTGTGTTTACTTCTCAACCGATTGCTCTCTCGGTTTCCTTCCATTGCTATCAAGCCTTTCTACATACTATTTGTATTCATATACTCCTTGGCAATATACGCATGCTCAGGTTTCATTACACCGCTTTAGCGGTTTCACATTACATTCTTAGGCGGTAGCCTTTCTCTGGAGGATTCACGCAATTGCCACTCCATAGGCCCCATAATAACAAGCGGTATTCTCACTCTAAGGTAGTGGTTCATTCTCCACTATTCCTTTTTATGCCTCTATGCATAAGTTTTGCCTCGAGCCATGCTTTGTTCGGCTGTTTATACGAGTTTCTTCTTCTCCGTATACCATTAAATGGTTTGGAGATAATGCTGGGCTCCTTGATATGGTTGTCTCATCACACTTCTGTATATGGAAGGCCCTTTTAGTATTTGATACTAATTCACGTCGTCTGGCACTCTAGGGTATCCCGTTTCATGTGGGATCCCTTCGGGTTCTACCCGAGTGTTCGATTCAACACTTGTGTTCTCAACACGATATCTCGTTCGACTACTGTTGACTCCAACACCCTTCGCGGATTGCTCCTGGGTGTTACTGAGTTGTGCCATTACATCTGGCTTGTACTCATGGGTATATACAATTTCTTTCCCCATCTTGCGGTTACATATATTCTCGAACTATCCCATTTCAGGGTTTTAATGTCTCCCATTCTTGGGTAGACCTTTAATTCTTTTTCCTTTACCTTCTTGGTATGCTGTGGGAATTCTATCCCGTTTATCAAACATTGATATGGTCATTTTAGGCATTTGCCGTATTGTTTACGCTGGTATTCGTTCCAGTTATTATGTATTTCCTTCAGGATTCCTGAGACATGTTCAATGCCTATACTTAATACTTCGTGCTTCCACACTTATTAACGCTACCTATTTAGGTCCGTCATCTTACTGGGTTCTTGACTCCTTTAGCCTGGTAAGATTCTCTATGTTCTATGGTCATTCAAGGTGTCCAACTATCTTGGTTTGAATTGGCTCTTTCGTCCGTAGTTGGAGTGGGCTACTTCCCATGTTCCGTACTCTACTTGTATACATACACGGAGTCTTATTGATACGTTACCACTTACCCGACTAACTCATAATTGGTCTGTCAGGGCCGCAAGCTCCTTCGGGGTGTCGTTCCATGTCTCTTTGGTGTACTTGTAGTGTCGGTCACACGCCTAGGTGAAGCATTCTGTTGCCAACTCCTCTTGTATCATTCTATGATATCTTACCGTGGTTCTTCTGGTTTAGGTTTTAAAATTTAGGGGTTTTGGAAAATTTTATGTTTGAAAGGTAAAATCTCCACGACATTTTAATGCCGGATGCTTCTTTCCAGATATGGCTTCTCACCAACTGGTATGCTCTTTATGCAATGATCAGGCCGTTATGCCCTTTCAAGGTTTCGTTTCACAATTCTTAGGGTTTGTGGTGCTATATTGGCTTCCTTAGCCATCCTCGTACTTTGCTAAGTACTTATTGCTTGTTAAAGTTCCTCTTAGCTGTCCGTTATTACTGCACTTGCCGTGGCAAGTGCACGGTACAGGCGGTTTTTGGGATAACTCATACCGGTTTCGATATTATTCACATTATATTTGGTAGCCTTGTTGGCTCTTCCTTGATCCTTTAGTTGGATAACTACTCCTTAGAGCTGCTTCTCATTCTCCTTGACATGACTGTCATTCATTTAGGTGCTTCTCCCCTCTCGGAGTTCCTTAATTACTTAGTTCTATGTTCTACCTCGTTGCTCGTTCCCACGTCTTTACCGTGGTTACCGAGGTTTAAGTCATTTAGGCAGTACTGTTGTAGTCCTATTCGGGTATATCCCGTAGTTATACTCGTAGCTGTCTAAGCTATGCCCGCTAGGTTTTTGCAACCTCTTCGGGTGTGGCAGGGTGGGTACCTACTCTGGACTAGATTCTTAGTCGGTTAATATACCGTTGGTTGTATTAACTAACTATGGCGGTCCGTAGACACGTGTCTCGGATCTCGTTATTTCCCATGAATCCGCCTTGCTGCACTGTTGGTGCTTCCATCTTGCTGCTGCTCGGCCGGCCAGGTTCTCGCGACTGCTAAGCATGTCGCCCCAAGTTGCCACAGATTCTGGTCTCCTTGGAATAGGATGTCTCGACCTCCCGCCATTGAGTGCGGTTATTGTCATTCCAGCGGGATCCATCTCCGGGGTTTCCGTTCTCGGGATCTACCGCATGACAGTTTCTGGTTCATATCAAAATAATAAATAAGTGCCAGATCGGGTTTCCCCGTCTCTCTGACGTTCTTCCCAAGCTTTTAATACGGGGGTAGTGGAGGGTGGGTATGGTATTGTAGGTATCCAGATCATACTGGAAGTTCCTATCTAGCGCATCTCTCACGCTATCACTCAACCCTTAGCCCTAAATCTCTAATTCCTAACTCGGTATTTCCTAAGCTCGGTATTTCCAGTCATCAGAGCGATACTTCGCTCTGATACCAATTTTGTAACACCCCAACCGTTAAACACGTCATTACCTCTAAAACAGTCACCAAATACACTTACTACGCAGCGGATCTCTATTACAACGAAGGGTGGTACAACACCGTTAGCCACCCATATGGCTAACCCGGCCTATCGCACATACAGTAACGGTCTGATGGACTGGTACAACCGAGTACACGATACTAATACAATACTCATTTCATTTCTTTACTATACCGAGTCTACAATAAACGGATGCCGACAACATATTCGGTCTTACACCTCTTCAAGTACACAAGTAATTAAAGTCTAACTACCCATACTAACCACCGAACCCGTCCTAATCTCGAACGGTAACGTCTTCGGTGTACCTGCAAATAAAAAACGATGCCCCTAGGGGCTCAGCTTAAAGCTGCATTTGAAATTCGCATAAACCGCGTGCTAACCGCGGTACACCGACTACTTTGGGTCGAATATACATGGAGTTCATTTTAATCAAACAACATGCATCATAGCAATACAATATATGTATATTACACAAGGAATCTACATCCAATCATGGAACACAATTCCTAACTAACATAGCAAGGTTGTTAGTTGTATCAGTTTACTCTTAGGCCTGGAGGTTTACTACCCCATTAATGCCTTAGTTACTCATTCTTACACACGCCCATTCTCTTGGGCTGCTCATTCTATACTCACCCGTTCCCTCGGGTTACTTATGCTCATAGTTGATAAGTGTGAAATATATAGGCTTTTTAGGGTTTAAATACCTTATAATTTGTAACAATTCAGACAATGTTTCCCACTTATTATGTGTTTTTCCTAAGATTGATGTTTTGATAAGAACTAATGTATTTTATATGCTAAATACAGGAAAAACCCAGGAAATAAAGATTATACATCATAAGGATTACAACACAACAAACGAGGAACAAATCAGGAGAAGAGACACAAAAATTGGTCTTGTCCGGATCAGTTTGGCCGGACACAAAGCTGGACGTCTCTTGTCCGGATCTGTTTGGCCGGATGCAAGCCGGACGTGACCTAAAAATCCAGATCCGGAGTTCACGTTTCAGATCTAAAACTCTGTGTCACGTCCGGATCCGCACACGATCCGGACATCACACAGAATTGAAAAATAAAAATGCGCTGCGCAGATAACTAGCCTTTCCGCGCAATTATCAGACGGCGCAATTATCAGAGGCGACTGCAACATTTATTAACACAAGGCCATACTCAAATAATTGTATCCACTAACCTTTGTTCTCATTTCTAATCCTATATAAACCCCTCTCCAGGCTCCATCTCAAATCGTACCTGACTACATAGTCTCCTCTCCTCTCTGTTAACCCTCTCACTCACGATACACTCCATCTCCATTCATCAGCCTCCTCCACAAAACTGCATCGTTCACCCATAATACGTAATCATTCCAAAACCTTCATAATCTTCACCCCTCACTCCACACACATCCCGTACTCATACGCACCATTTAGCCGCATCTGATCCTTGTCCGGATCTGGACACACACAACCGACTCACGTCCGGATCACGTCCGCCTGGACTTAGCCGGACACCTCACGTCCGGACCTACGTCCGACCCTGTTGATCCGGACAACTCACAAAACTCACCAAAAATTTCCACTTCGCCCCATTTCACCCAGTTCACTCCATTATCACCAAGATCAACCTTCAAGCCAGCACAGCGCAAGGACAAAGGACGGAGCGAGCAAGAAGATCTTCGTAACAGATGATTTCTCTCAACTCTCTCTCATTTATGATTATAATCGCTATGTCTAGCTAAAAGGATTTGCTCTAGGGGAAGGGATGTTGTAATTAGTTAAACTCTGCATTATTTTACTGCTTATTGAGACAGTTTGGATTGTTCAGGTTAATGCTTTTAAGTGCTTTTAATAAATCATGAATTTATTATAAGCCCTCGAATCATGTTGATCAGATAAGGTGATTAGCATTGACGGTCCTATTAACCTGTTACCTGTGATAATTGCAATCGGATAGATTAGTTTCACTAGGAGCTTTAGTCCGGATTAAACCAGACTAGTAATTCTGCGCAATAAAACCATCTAGATATACTTGCTAGGTCTAGACTAGAACTACATGCCCTGTCTAGATGAGCTATCTGGAATTAAGACTTAATGCAGAATAGATAATTGAGAATTACAAGCCGATCCAAGTCTCCACTTAAGTAGTAGAATATGCAGAACCTAGCTAGTGAAACAACTCCCTGAACCTAGAGTACCGTTCACACTCCCAAGACTATCATCTTTAATTTATCTGCCATTTACTTTCTTGTTATCTATTTGTGAAATCCAAAACCAAAACAAACCCCCTTTTTGAGTTAACCATTACCTAAGGCTAGACTTACTTATCAAGTCCCGTGGATTGACACCCCGGTCGCTTCATAAAATTTGCTATACTATTTCGACCGAGATTTTTGCAACTTGACGATTTATTGAATTCTAGGATTATTTCTAGGCTTTTAATATACCAAATAAATCGTTTGCAAAATGGCGCCGTTGCCGGGGACTTGACTTTTGTCTAGTCCCTAGCCTTGGTTAATTCGTTACTTTATTGCAACACACTGTTTATAATTGTTTGTTTGAAATTTATTTTGATTTTAATTTATTTTGTGTGCCATTTTATACAATTGTTTTTCATTATTTTAGTTCAAAAAAAACTCACTCATTTTGTTCCTTTCTCTCGGGCTGATTATAAGCACCTAGTGGATGCGTAGAACGCGTTCAACTGGTCCTCCGGATACAGACTTCAATCCTGAAATCGAGAGTATACCTCCAAGCTCTGAGAACCAGAAGGCAGCTTGACTTCAATATGGCAGCAAATCATGACCAAATTGGAGGAGGTGCAGTGACCCAATACACGATGGGAAGGATAAACAGACCACCAGCCACACCAAGAAGAGGGCCAGTGGTTCTACCAAATCTAACTGCAGAACTTATAGCCGATTGGCAAAAGGTAAAACCTTCTCATCAATCCAATGCTGTTAGAAATCACCCTGCAGGAACTTTCTCAGGTGCAGACCCAGCGGATGCATTGGACCATGTACATCGCTTTCTAGTACACTTGGATTCCCTGGGCTTATCACAAGGATTGGAGGAGTACGCCAGACTGAGCCTGTTCCAGCACAGTCTATCGGGAGAAGCCTCGAAATGGTTCCATCGACTACCGCCAGGCATCATTACCACCTGGGAGCAGATGATGGATAAATTCTACGAGAAGTACATTCCCATCTCCAGGACACGACAAATGATTGCCGACCTGATGGCATTCAGACAGAAGGGTAGTGAGACAGTCTGTGAGGCGTGGGACCGATTCAAAGAACTACTCCGCCAGTGCCCTCACCATGGTCAGGATATCACCTCATTGGCTCAGGGATTCTTCCAGGGGTTAAAAGACGAAAACAGAGGCGAGATAAGATCCGCCCTAGGAGGAAACCTGCTAGCAAAGAGTGGGGAGGATTTCATGGCATCTATGGAGTCCTACTGTGAGGAGCTTCACCAATGGAGCAGCAGTGGAGGACGAGTATTTTCAATAGGTCAGAGTTCTTCCAGAGCTCCAGACCCAATGATGGAACAACTAGCCTCCGAGCAAGCACAGATGAAAACCACGATGGGAAGCATGGCGAAAATGCTCGAACAGCTCACCATGGGGCCAACCACCAGGCAATCCGCCAAGAAAATCTCCACAAACGAAGCCTGCTGCTCTCAGTGTGGGGATGCACACGATTATGAGGACTGCCCATTAGTAGCCGAGATGAGGCAAACCGAGGAGGCCAATGTCATAGGCCAGTTCAATAACAGGCAACCCTGGGTGCAGAATCAGCACCAAAACCTGAGGTACGGAAATCCGAACAATGCACTGAATTCACATCAAATGCAACCTCAGAGGACGAACCAGGGGGGACCACCCGGCTTTGTTAGGCCTCAATACAATCAATTCCGGCCACAGCCTCAAGCTCAGCAACCATCTTTGAGCTCAAATAATGCCAGTCTGAAGGAGATGGTGGATAAGTTAATGGCTTCTCAGGAACAGCAAACGGTAATCAACCAGAAGTTAGAGAATGCCATGGTGGAGATGCAAGGAACAATGAGTCAGTTGACTCAATTCCTCTTACAGCAGAGACCTTCTGGATCACTGCCTTCCCAACCCGAAACCAATCCCAAGGAGCAGTTGAAGGCAGTGTCGGTCTCAGACGAAGACTGTGAGGATTCTGAAGAAGCAGCAGCAGTTACCCTGAGAAGTGGGAGGAACTTAATCAAAGACCAAGTGGCAGGAAGCCGTAGACTGATGAGGAGACCGAGCCTCTTTCTAATACCGCCGGTGCACCATCAGGGCATTCCCCCCTCCTGAGGTAGTTTCTGAGGAGACCCAGGCTCCTATTCCTTCTTCTTCTCTTTCAAATGCTGTTAAAAATACAAAGGGAAAAATATCTGCAAAAGAACTTCCGTTTCCAAACCGTCTCAAAGAGCGAGAGCTCGATGAGCAATTTGGAAGATTTTTAGATGTTTTTCGAAAGCTGACCATCAATATTCCTCTTATTGATGCGATTAAGCAGATGCCAAATTATGTCCAAATTTGTGAAGGATCTGATTTCGAATAAGAGGAAATATAAAGAGAAGGACACCATCCAGCTGACCGAAACCTGTTCAGCAGCTATCCGACAGAAGCTGCCTCCAAAGCGTGGTGATCCTGGTCAGCCCATCATCCCCTGTTCAATTGGAGACATGGATTGCGGATACGGTCTCTGCGATCTAGGAGCGAGCATCAACCTGATGCCATACACCATGTTTAAAAAGCTTCATGCGGGTGAGCTCGTTCCCATTCATTTCAACTCCAGTTAGCTGATAGATCATCGATCACACCAAGAGGTATGGTTGAAAATGTAGTTGTTAGTGTGGGTAAATTTTTCTTCCCCGCTGATTTTGTGATCCTTGACATGGATGAAGATGTTGAGGTACCTCTGATTCTTGGTAGACCTTTCCTTAGAACTGCAAAGACTGTTATTGATGTTGACAAGGGGAAGATTACCTTGAAATTTCATGATGAAGAATTAAGCTTTATATAAATAAGATGATGCAGAAAAACACTTCTTCTCAAGCTGTTTTCTCTGCTGATTTAATTGATAATTCTTATGATCTTGAGGATGACTACACCTATGGGAGTATTGATTCTTTTAATTCTTTGTTTAAGTTTTCTGATATTTTAGAGCAGGTAATAAGTCGATCCATTGAGGATGACAAAGACAGTTTTGAGATGGCCTCGGTCGTCCAGCAGCTAAATCAAGGGAAATCATACTTTCGTTCCTCCTCTCCTGCTGTAGAAAAGTTGGATCGATCCATTCAAAGACCCATACCTTCAATAGAGAAGCCTCCTACCCTGGAACTTAAATCTCTCCCTTCCCATCTTAAATATGTTTTCTTGGCAGAGGGTAACACCCTGCCTGTTATTATCTCTGCATCTTTGTCTATTTCGCAGGAAACTAGACTTCTGGAGGTGCTAAAGAAACATAAAAGTGCCATGGGTTGGACAGTTGCTGATATCAAGGGGATCAATCCGGGTTTCTGCACTCACCGGATTCACATGGAGGAGAATTACAAGGCAGTGAGACAGCCCCAGAGAAGGTTGAATCCGAATCTAAAGGAGGTGGTCAAGGCCGAAGTACTGAAACTTCTTGATGCAGGTATTATCTACCCTATTTCTGACAGCCAGTGGGTGTCTCCAGTCCAGGTTGTTCCAAAGAAAGGGGGAATAGTTGCAGTGCTCAATGAGAAAGGTGAATTGGTACCTCAGAGACAAACCACAGGTTGGAGGATGTGCATCGATTACCGGCGCTTGAATGAAGCCACAAGGAAGGACCATTTTCCACTACCATTTATTGATCAAATGTTGGAGCGGTTAGCTGGGAAAGAGTTCTACTGCTTCCTTGATGGGTACAGTGGTTACTTTCAGATACCCATTGCGCCAGAGGATCAGGAGAAGACCACCTTCACCTGTCCTTATGGTACTTTTGCATACAGAAGGATGCCCTTTGGTCTTTGCAATGCTCCAGCCACATTTCAGCGATGTATGATGGATTTTTAATGAGTTTATTGAGAAAAGTATCGAAGTTTTCATGGACGACTTCTCTGTCTATGGACAAAGCTTCGATGTTTGTCTGGAGCAATTAGATCAGATCTTGGCTCGCTGTGAGGACACGAACCTTGTGCTGAATTGGGAAAAGTGTCATTTCATGGTACAAGAAGGAATTGTGCTTGGGCATAAGGTGTCAAGGGAAGGCCTCCAGGTAGACAAGGCCAAAATAGAGGTAATAGAGAAGCTACCCCACCAACCTCAGTTAAAGATGTAAGATCTTTCCTTGGTCATGCAGGGTTTTACAGGAGATTTATTCAGGACTTCTCAAAAATTGCTAAACCCCTGTCAGACCTGCTTCAGAAGGACATCAAGTTTCAGTTCACAGAGGAGTGCTTGACAGCATTTCAGACCATCAAAGAGAAGCTCTGTTCAGCACCAATTGTGGTCCCACCGGATTGGTCTGAACCGTTTGAGATCATGACGGATGCAGCGACTATGCTGTGGCGCCACTGTGTCAGAAGAAAGACAAGATGCTGAGGGTAATCACCTATGCTAGCAAGACCTTAATTGACGCACAGAAAAATTATACTACTACAGAGAAGGAGTTGCTAGCTGTGGTGTTTGCTCTGGACAAGTTTCGACCATATCTGCTTGGAAGCAAGGTGATAGTCCACACCGATCATTCAGCCCTCAAGTATCTTTTTCAGAAGAATGAATCGAAACCAAGACTTCTGAGGTGGATCTTACTTCTCCAAGAATTTAATTTAGAAGTTGTGGATAAAAAGGGGAAGCAGAACAGAGTTGCTGATCACCTATCTAGGCTTGATATCCCAGATGATGGAATCCCAATCAACGAGTTCTTCCCTGATGAGACAGTGTTCAAGATTGGAAAAGTAGATGAACCATGGTATGCTGACTTAGTCAATTATCTGGCTACTGGTTTAATTCCTCATGACTACAGCTATAACCAGAGGAAGAAATTCTTGTCAGAAACCCGCCACTATATCTGGGAGGATCCCTATCTGTTTAGGATCTGTGCTGATGGCTTGATGAGGCGATGCCTTCCTGATAAGGAGATCCAGAGTGTAATAGAATTCTGTCATGCTAAAGAGGCAGGTGGCCATCATGGTTATACAAGAACAGCTGCAAAGATATTAGAGTGTGGATTCTATGGCCTACTCTACATAAAGATGTCCACCATTTCTGTTCCCATTGTGACCCTGTCAGAGGATGGGAAACATCTCTAGAAAGCATGAGATGCCTCAGAAGGTATTCTTGAGGTAGAACTTTTTGATGTCTGGGGCATAGATTTCACAGGTCCTTTTCCTTCATCTCATGGAAACCAATACATCCTAGTAGCTGTGGATTATGTCTCAAAGTGGGTAGAAGCTATTCCATGCCACAATGCTGATTCCAAGACAGTGGTGAAATTCCTGAAGAAACACATATTCACCAGATTCGGGGTGCCCAGGGCAATTATCAGTGACAGTGGCTCTCACTTCTGCAACTGAGCCTTCGACTCCTTAATGACTAAATATGGGGTGACCCACAAAGTAGCATTACCTTACCACCCCCAAACTAATGGTCTGGCAGAAGTGACTAATCGTGAGCTAAAATGGATCCTGCAAAAGACTGTAAATGCGTCAAGGAAGGATTGGTCAGTTAAACTGGATGACGCTCTGTGGGCATATCGGACTGCTTTCAAGACTCCTATAGGGATGTCTCCTTTTAAGATTGTGTATGGAAAAGCCTGCCATCTTCCAGTAGAACTAGAGCATAAAGCTTACTGGGCATTGAAAGCCCTGAATTTTGATCTACACACTGCTGGAGAGAAAAGAAAATTTCAACTATCTGAACTCGAGGAACTCAGAGAGCAAGCCTATGACAATTCCAGAATTTATAAGGAGCGCAAAGAGAATCCATGATCAGATGATCCATAAGAGAGAATTCAAAGTAGGGGATCTAGTGTTGCTCTATAATTCCAGGCTGCGCCTCTTTCCTGGTAAGTTGAAATCACATTGGGCAGGCCCATTCAAAGTTGTGGGGATCACCACCTATGGTGCCTACGAGCTAGAGAACAAGACAGGAGAAGTTTTCAAAGTGAATGGTGCTCGACTAAAGAAGTACCTAGGCGATACCTTTTCTCAGCCTCCTGCACCAGGTATATCCTTGATTGAAAGCTCCAATTCTATAAATTCTATTTCTGCTATTTGTACTGCAGCACCACCTCCCAAAGCATCCAAGAAGCCGCGCCATCAATGGTATTTCAGACTGAAGAAAGCCATTGCTAGCTACTGTGGCGGCCCTCCTTGACCCTATCTGTAAAGTCTAGCCAGAGACTTTAACTCCGGGCAGCTTGGTGGGAGGCAACCCACCGGTTTGTATCTCTTTCTTGGTTTAGTTAATTATTTTCCTCTTTTGTTCTTATTTTGAGGAGTGTAATAGCTGTTATGCATAATAGAAAGAGCCATCACTCTTATTTCCCACTAATGGTTTATCTGTTTCCACTTGAGTTCTTCTGGTTTTGCAGAATTAATCCTACAGGTACTTCATTCTAATGCTAAACTGAACTGTGAGGAAATATCATAGCAGCATTCATCAAGGATCAGGGAGTCCTTCAACCTCTTGTTATTTAATTTATGCATTCCGTTGTGTTTGTTTATTTTTGTTTGATATTTGTGGTAATTTTTATAAATAAGATGTGTTAGATTAATGATTTTTATTATTTTAATATTAAAAAAAGACGTTTAAACGTGTCCGGCTGACCTTAGCCGGACACAAATCCGGTCACACAAACCCAAGTCACGTCCGGATCCGGACTCAATCCGGACAAGACTAAACGCGTCCCGATTTTTACTTTTCTTTCTTCGGTCTTCCAATCTTTTCTTCACCGCTTCACCTTCTTCCCCCCGAACTCGAGCCCCGAAAACCCAACATCCATTTTTATCCCTTCCTTCCACTTCCTTCCACTTCCACCACCACACTCATGACCGCCATCCTATCTTTATTGCTTTCCTTTTATTGGTTTTCTGTACTCTTCTTTGTTTATTTACTTATTTTACTTTTGTTTGTTAAAACTAACAGTTAACACGGAACTAACAGGTGAAGTGATGGTGTTTATATTTGGTTGTGCTTAAATTCTAAATTGCTAATTCTTGTTTCTCTGAGCATAAAGCCGTCGTCAATATTTTATTTACATAACCTATCAACTGCGAAACGAATGGCTTGGAAACTCGCAACTTGTGCTCTGGACGAAACACATACTGTCTGTGACTCATGAGGAATCTCTCGACCCCTGCCAAACTTCAAGTGTGAGGAAGACCATCTTCCTCAATCCATAACACCAGGGGAGTCTCAGTTCCTCCTTTAACTTATTTTATGTTCCACCTTTGTTGCGTTGAGGGTAAATTATTGCATATGCATCTATTATGAGTATAGAATGTTTTGAAAGCTCTTTTCCCTGTTTTTCTTCTTTGACCAATGAGGACATTGCTCCTCTTAAGTGTGAGGAAGGAGAGACCTTTCCCTGAAAACATGCTAATTGTTCTTTAATGCCACACTAGCTTTTTGCTGCTCTAATGCCTGTGCACACCGAGTGATATTAAATCAAAGTGAAAACCGTAGGAATCTTTTTGCTTGATGAGGTTTGTATACAAATTGTTTAATTTAAAAAAAATACTCTCTTTTCAAAAAACAAAAAAAAATATGGTAGATTGGCTAGTTGTGGAAATCACATTATTTTAGCTTGGGATCTTGGAAATGAAGTGAATGTTTGGAATGAAAAGGGTAAGGCAAGGTACTCCACTGATCAAAAATTTTTCTCCTAACAATAGCAGGCCTCTTCTATCCGGTTATTATGTCTTAAGGGTGCCTTATCACTTATCTACCTAAGGTCTCGTGATCTGGGATAGTTGGCCCAACACCGTTACAAGGATAGAGAGAAAAGTCTGGGTTACGAATAACTCTGCATTCACAATATTTCGTTTGTTTTGTATATAATTCTTGGAAGAAGAATGTTTTTGCATGTGAAAGAAAAATTCATTCCAGTTTATTTTTTTGTTTTTGATCACGAGTACGTGGTGTTGAAAGGTATTGCGGAATAAGGCATTACTTCACACCCCTTGTCATCCAAAGGTTAGAGGAATGAAAATGGTGGAAAGTCCCAAGCTAAGTTAACTTGTTTTCTACAATCTAGTTTCTCTATGCTTTTACAAAATCGTTCATGCTTCACTGTTTGTGAAAACCTACCTCTAGAGAGCAAAATTATTCTTTCATTTATCACTTTGTTTGATTTCACCCTGCACTTGTTTAAAATTGAGATTATTTGACGGTCTTAGAGATATTCTTATTTCTATTTTGCTTGAGGACAAGCAAAAGCTTAAGTGTGAGGAAGTTGATAAGTGTGAAATATATAGGCTTTTTAGGGTTTAAATACCTTATATTTGTAACAATTCAGGCAATGTTTCCCACTTATTATGTGTTTTTCCTAAGATTGATGTTTTGATAAGACTAATGTATTTTATATGCTAAATACAGGAAAAACCCAGGAAATAAAGATTATACATCATAAGGATTACACACAACAAACGGGGAACAATCAGGAGAAGAGACACAAAAATTGGTCTTGTCCGATCAGTTTGGCCGACACAAAGCCGGACGTCTCTTGTCCGGATCTATTTGGCCGGACGCAAGCCGGACGTGACCTAAAAATCCAGATCCGGAGTTCACGTTTCAGATCTAAAACTCTGTGTCACGTCCGGATCCGGACACGATCCGGACTCACACAGAATTGAAAAATAAAAATGCGCTGCGTAATAACTAGCCTTTCGGCGCAATTATCAGACGGCGCAATTATCAGAGGCACTGCAACATTTATTAACACAAGGCCATACTCAAATAATTGTATCCACTAACCTTTGTTCTCATTTCTAATCCTATATAAACCCCTCTCCAGGCTCCATCTCAAATCGTACCTTACTACACAGTCTCCTCTCCTCTCTATTAACCCTCTCACTCATGATACACTCCATCTCCATTCATCAGCCTCCTCCACAAAACTGCATCGTTCACCCACATAATCCGTAATCATTCCAAAACCTTCATAATCTTCACCCCTCACTCACACACACATCCCGTACTCATACGCACCATTTAGCCGCGTCCGATCCTTGTCCGGATCCGGACACACACAACCGACTCACGTCCGCCTGGACTTAGCCGGACACCTCACGTCCGGACCTACGTCCGACCCTGTTGATCCGGACAACTCACAAAACTCACCAAAAATTTCCACTTCGCCCCATTTCACCCAGTTCACTCCATTATCACCAAGATCAACCTTCAAGCCAGCACAGCGCAAGGACAAAGGACGGAGCGAGCAAGAAGATCTTCGTAACAGATGATTTCTCTCAACTCTCTCTCATTTATGATTATAATCGCTATGTCTAGCTAAGAGGATTTGCTCTAGGGGAAGGGATGTTGTAATTAGTTAAACTCTGCATTATTTTACTGCTTATTGAGACAGTTTGGATTGTTCAGGTTAATGCTTTTAAGTGCTTTTAATAAATGTCATGAATTTATTATAAGCCCTCGAATCATGTTGTGATCAGATAAGGTGATTAGCATTGACAGTCCTATTAACCTGTTACCTGTGATAATTGCAATCGGATAGATTACGTTAATCACTAGGAGCTTTAGTCCGGATTAAACCAGACTAGTAATTCTGCGCAATAAAACCATCTAGATATACTTGCTAGGTCTAGACTAGAACTACATGCCCTGTCTAGATGAGCTATCTGGAATTAAGACTTAATGCAGAATAGATAATTGAGAATTACAAGCCGATCCAAGTCTCCACTTAAGTAGTAGAATATGCAGAACCTAGCTAGTGAAACAACTCCCTGAACCTAGAGTACCGTTCACACTCCCAAGACTATCACTTTAATTTATCTGCTATTTACTTTCTTGTTATCTATTTGTGAAATCCAAAACCAAAACAAAACCCCCTTTTTGAGTTAACCATTACCTAAGGCTAGACTTACTTATCAAGTCCCGTGGATTGACACCCCGGTCGCTTCATAAAATTTGCTATACTATTTTGACCGGGATTTTTGCAACCTGACGATTTATTGAATTATTGAATTCTAGGATTATTTCTAGGCTTTTAATATACCAAATAAATCATTTGCAATAGTCTCACCCACACTCTTGGGTTATTTATACTCATTGTCCCACCCACACTTGTGGGCTACCCATACTCAAGCTCACGTAGTTCTCGAGGCACTACAGGTCTCCTACGATCTTCACGCTTGTCTCTCTTATTACATTCTCAAGCCAAACTCATGGCTCTCAAGCATAGTCTTACTTCCCTGGTTTCGACCCTTCACTGGGTCTAGCATGGTGGGAAGGTTCAACTAGCTCCCGGAACTCTCTCTTAGTTCCTATCTCTTTTACATAGGTCCGACTACTCTTGGACTTCTCACATCCCCATACACTCCTCCCTCGGAGTTATAATAATATTATGTATATTAGTCTAGAAGCATCACTCTCGATGTTTCTAATGACCTTGGGAACATTACTCATGTTCGGTTAATTTTAAGTTTTAAGAGTTACCCATACATTTCAAATACTTACACTCACAGTTATTTTCTTATACCGGGTAAAATCCTCATATAGGAGGTCGACCAAGTCTCAAGGGAGTTACTTAGTCCCTTAGGTCTCTTTTACCTTCATTATAAGTACACATCTTTGGACCACTTCAATCCTCTCGATGGAGGTTTACTTATCTCTCCATTCTCATTTATTTCGTGGATTGTTTTGATATGGTTTTCTAACCGTTATCGGGTATTTACTCAACCTGTATTTCTCCTCACATTCTAGGGAGTTCATAAGTTTGTGTTATCGTTATACTTTAATCGATAGCTTGTGTGTGTTTGCATATTACCATTATTTATGAGACTTCCCGATCAACGGGTTTCTAGTTAATCAGTACTCACTATGAGTCGGTCTATGCACTATGTTAGACCACACAGGCATACAAGTATGTTAGCTCATTCAACATACAACAAGGCATACATAATCAAACAAGGGATTATTTTCATGCTTTAATCTTGATTAAGCCGGCACACAAACACACAAATCAGAGTAGCTCGGTTAGCATACGGGGCATGAGAAAATCATACCTTTCACCGGGGTTTTTACTTTTACCGTGTCATCTCACCATGCTCGGGTCACGCACGATTCTCTGATAATGTTTCAAACATGATTATTAATACTAAGCTCATACGGAACATAATTAAATGCTACTCCCGTACCTACCCCGTTATCCCATTATCTCGGTTTTACTTTTGTTAATTTGAGTTCTTACTTCTCACTCACTTCCAACACTTTCTTACACTTCCGAGGGCCTTTACATGTCACCAAACAAGGCCTTAACATCATATAATATCATTAACATTCAAACCCCCATCATTAGAAACCTTTAAAAACACTCTCTGTAGGATTCTGGGGGTGGTCCGGGACTTGGTCCATACCCTAAGTCCCGGACCAATGCATTAGCTAACTCTTGGGTGGTTTTTAACACATGGTCCGGGACCTTGTCCTGGAGTGTAGTCCCGGACAAGGGCAGTATGTGTGCTCTCGGCCTTAATTTAGGTGTGGTCCGGGACTTTGTCCAAGGACCAAGTCCCGGACCCTGCTAAAACCTGCTCCAAACTTGATTTTCCACTCCAAATCAATCCTTAAACCACCCTTAATCTTTCCCTAATCTTTCCATAAGTTTTCCACATGTTTAACCACCTTTAAACATGCTCTAATCCTCTTCAAATCATGGGTTAAACCCTTACCCAAATTCTTACTCAAAATCACTTATAATTCCATAACTAGTTTCCTTGTTTCCTATAACTCTTGTAACAGATTTTGGTTTCTTCATTATACCATTCAAACTTCCCTCACCAATGTCATTCTTAGCACTCAAATGACATTATTTTTACTCCTAATACACTCTTCTTCATAGTTTGGTTTTTCCAAACCATTAACCAATCACTTAAACCTCTTAAACCACCTAGTTTCTTCCTTATAATAAAACACCCAAATCTATCCATTCCTAGGCCAATTTTGACAGCACCTACTTGCTTTCCTAAGCGTTTTCACCACACCAAAACAGCTCCCACACTTCTCACACCAGTTTGATTTAGGCATTAATAAACACATCAAATTCCCATGGTTCACACATATGACTAGCTTAGTTTCCTAGGTTTGTTTGCACACTTAAACCCATTGAGACATTCCCATTCAACAACCAACATTATAGTATCAAGACTACCACAATTCAAGGTCCTTAATTCAACCTAACATATGATTCACAAGTCAAATAAAATCTAACACAAGGTAAGCTTTTTACCTTGTTTGTTTTCGGTTTTCTTCCTCTTCTTCCTCTTTCTCTTGCTCTCCCTTTCTTTTCTTGTTTTCACAACACACAAGGGGGTCTAGATTGCCATCTACAATCATATCCCCATACACACATATTAAGCTTATTAATTCAATTTTTCCCTCACAAAAACTAGTATTACAAGAGCTATTTTTAGGGTTTAGCTTAGAGATTACCTTCAAGTGTCCAAATGGAGAGCTTAGGCAATCGAAATGATGAAGTTCCAGCACTCCTCAAAAACAAGAAGAACCGGCTGGACATGGGGAAAATTTCAACGTGGAGGAATTTCCCAAAATTGGAAGAACTAGCTAGAAATGAAGAGCTTTTGACTTTCTTTTTACCTTGGAGTATCAAGAAGATGATGGAGACTCAAAAACACTTCTTTAAGCTCTAAAATGGCCTACTTCCATGGATATGAAGATGAAGGTTTCAAGCTTTTGAAGGGTGGAAAACGTAGCCCTCGCCGATACGAATCTAACTGTAGTATTTTTGTGTGATTTGGTGAAGAGATGAGCAAGTGAGGAGAGATTGAAGATGGGCTTGTGAGCTCCCTTTGGAATCGGCACTTACAGAGGATGAAGAACAAGGAGCTTAGTTGGAGGGGGGAAAAACAATCGTGAAAGAAATAAGAAGGAGGGTGAGAGAGGTGAGAGAGAGTAGTAAGTGTTATTTACTATTCCCTTTTACTTTTCTTTTCTTTCTTCTTTTTTCCTAACTATTATTAGAGAGGGGGAAGGCTAATTAAGCCAATAAAAATCGGCCCCACTGTATACATGCATGCTGGAGCGTTTTTCGGTTTTTGACAGAAAACGCTCGTTATTTTACCCGGTTTGGCACTATTCACTAACCGGGCCCGTTTTTCGGATTTTCCTCGTTTCTTTATTTTTAATGGCTATTAAGCTTCCATTAATACTTAATTATAGTTATTTAATCAACTTTAATTTTTACGGGTCCGTTTGACCACTTAAAGTCACGTTTTCGGGTCTCCTCGAAAAACGTGCTTTAGAACTCCGTTAGCGTTTTAATCCATTATTTGGATCCGTTTTCTTCGGGAATCATTCCCGTACACTAATTAGGCCTAACTAAGCCTTAGGAATCCATCTCGGACCCTTACGAGATCATATATCTCTTATTTTCATTTAATGCACATTTTAGCGTTTTTCGCGGTTTGCGCATTTTCTCTTTTCTTTTGGTTTTATTTTCTTTACCAATACTCTTCAGGCTCCATTAGGCCTTTAATAATCATATTAGAGTAATTTAATCACCATTTTTAGATCCGGGGTATTAAACCTTTCAAGGTTACCACAAAATCACTCACGTCGTTCGATCAATTGTTTCACTCGAGTTTAAAGTATAATCTTCATTCCACTCAGGTGGCATTTCACTTGCAAAACTCTTTTACTATTCAATTCGCTTTTTTCACTTCAAACCCGCTAGACAGCTACTGCGCTACTAGTGCGGTCGACTTTTTGTTTTACACCCGCTAAACAGCTATTGCGCTACTAGTGCGGTCGACTTTTTGTTTTACACCCGCTAGACAGCTATTGCGCTACTAGTGCAGTCGACTTTTCGTTTTACACCCGTTTGACAGCTATTGCGCTACTAGTGCGGTCGACTTTTCATTTTACACCCGCTAGACAGCTATTGCGCTACTAGTGCGGTCGACTTTTCGTTTTACACCCGCTAGACAGCTATTGCGCTACTAGTGCGGTTGACTTTTTGTTTTACACCCGCTAGACAGCTATTGCGCTACTAGTGCGGTCGACTTTTCGTTTTACACCCGCTAGACAGCTATTGCGCTACTAGTGCGGTCGACTTTTTATTTTACACCCGCTAGACAGCTATTGCGCTACTAGTATGGTACTCTCAATCACATTCTAGGCCCGTCATAAGCCCTAGGACTGGATATCAAGAGGTCCAGTTGAGGCACTCCTAAGCCCTCGTGCACCCTAAATCAAATCGGATTGTTAGTATCCTAGGCTCGTCATAAGTCCTAGGGTTAGATGACAAAGAGGTCTAACTGAGGCTCGTTATAAGTCCTCGTACTTTCAATCGTATTCATACACTCATGGTCGCATCCCTATGCACCATAGTGAGAATTTTTGGCGCCCCGTCAACCTTGATCCAATTATGCAACGGTTTGCATAATTGAATCAAGGGGAGCCATCTGTAGACACCAAAAATTCTCACCCTATAAAGCAAATTCTGAAATAATAACTAAAAGAGGAGGGTTGTCGTCTTTCGTTTCGAAACTTGTTCATGTGCATACCAAAACAAAACCATCATTTTATGACAAAATTTTCAAACCAATTTTCAAAGCATTGTTTTTTTTTAAAAAAGAAACTCAATTCGCAGAAAATAATTTTCCAGCAATAATTTGGTTTCAAACCCGCTCTGTTTTATTTATTTATTTATTTATTTTTGCCTTTATCTAGAAACAAAACGTCTCACTTTTGTGGATAAAAGCCCTTTAGTCTCAATCGGCGTTTCATTTTCGTACCTCAGCGCTTTCTAGGGATTTTACTGAGGCCGGGCTATGTCTTTCTATATATATATATTCTTTCTTTTTTTTCCCGCTTTCTCATTCCGAGTTTGGTTAGTAGCGGAATCACATCACTACTAGAAAAAGAGGATTTACCTACGGCAAATTCCGTAGGTAATCCGTAGGTAATCACATTTACCGACGGACTACCGACAAAATATCCCTCAAATTTTCTGTCGGTATTTAATTGGTCGGTAATGATATTACCGACGGAAAATTCATTCCGTCGGTAAATTACCTACGGATTACCTACGGAAGTCTCAGCGCCCTTTACCAACGGATTACCTACGGAATAGTCTGAAGGTAAATTACCTACGGAAAATCCATCGGTAATCCGACGCCACATCAGCTTTACCTACACATTCACATTGCCGCCGGTAATCCGTCGGTAAAATATTACCTACGGAACATTTCCGTCGGTAAAATTTTACCTTCGGATTACCTACGGAATTTTATACCAACCATTTTATTAAACATTTCGTAGGTAATCTGTAGGTAAAGTATTACCTATGGAAATATTCCGTAGGTAATCCAAAGTACTTTATATTATATTGTATTTTACATTTATTTAATCATATTTAGTTTATATTATGATTTAGTCTTCATTTTTAAATATTTAAATGATAAAGTTATATTAAAAATATTATCATTTATTTCCAATATATCAGAATGAAAATTATTAAACAATAAAATATAAAAAATTTCAATAGGCACAAAACTATATATATTATAAAGCACAGTTAGAATATTTAATTTCATACAAATTAAAATATTTAATACATATATATCCAACTCATTTTATAAATCCAAAAACTAATATTCAATGTCGTAACTACAACACCCCTCTGTGACGAGCCTCCTTATCTTCTCATCCCGCCTCCTCATCTGCTCCTCCATCTTCTCTTATATTGTTCCATCTCTGCTTCTTGGCATCAACCTCTTTGCTCGTCAAGCAGATTTAGTAGCTTAATAAAGCTGTAATAGGAGTAGAAAATTGCATGTTTCAGCATGAATACCTCCCAAGGGATAGTGCAAAAATAGAAGCAAACTGTTAATAAAGCAGTTCACGCAATAAGCAATATTAGAGTAAAAAAAAGAGCAGATCTTGTTTCAAAAAACTAACCACACCTGAGAGAAAATGGTCAGTATCTGAGTCTGCAAGGCCTTCATGACCGATATGGAGATGCACATATGCTAATGATGAGAATGAATATATATGCCACCAACCTGGACAACACTATCCGGAAAATGATTTTTTAATTCATCCACAGAGCCTGCAAATTATCATTGTCATGAAGATCAACGTAACTGCAAATAAATAGCATATACATGAGGGTAATAAGCCCGGGAAAACTTACCAAGCAGAACAAACAGTTGGTGAGCTGGGGCATCAGCAAGCAGCTGCAAGTCATTTGGACTGTTCTTGTAGTGCGATGCAACATAAAGAGCCATCATCCTCTACATGATCAACATGTATAAGTTATGCCTAACAATTGTTTCGTCAAATTCTTTTCATAACTTACAAGAGGGGATGTTCCAGGTCAAACACTTTTTCCAGCTCAGCCAAATCAATCACCATTTACCTGCAAGAAGAGCTCACTCTCCTTATGCCCTGAAAACAGTGTATCTCGATTGACATGATAAAGATCACATTGGTCCAGAGAATACAACCTATTAACAAGAAAATAGTGTTAAACAAATTAAAAAATTTATAATAAAAAAAGTGAAGAAATGGATCAATGACTTCTGACCTCCTGAGATTGGGAATAAAATCAGCAGCATCCAGGCATAGCAACCTGTTAAGCCATAACTCAATTGGATCACCAGGTGCATATCTAATAGAATCATTCAGTTTAACCTCCTTGAATAGTTGACCTGCATTTACGCTTTAGCCAATGCACTTATAGGTTGAGAATACAAGTTAAGAACCAGACCATTCTTGTAAATTCGTCATATGAACCATTGGGTCAAGCTCGGTTGCATTGAAAATGCATCCTGGATTCTCACGTATGCACAGGGTAGCATACCTGTACAGTTAAAGAGTAGCAAGGTGGTTAAGCTAAATATGTAGCATCAGAAAACAAGTACGGAATTACAGGAGGTATGATGCATAATTAATGGATTGAGTGATCTACTGACATGAGCTTGTAGTAGTTTATGTAGTGGTCCATGCCCACAACAATAGCTCCTACCTACATCGTCAAAAGATATATGTCATAATGTAACAATAATGCCTGCCATAGTTAGAAAAGAAGATCAAGCTGTATAGAAAGAAGCCATTTAGAAACTCTAGTTTGTAAACTACATTACACTTTTATCATGATCGAAGAGGCGATTTGCTTCGAACTCAACTATTTTTTCCCAACTTCCTGCAAATAAAGTGTTAAAATGGTAAGACAGAAGTCCGAGAAACTTCACAGAAAATGACGATCTTGCAATAATATAACAGCTTATGTTTCATTTTCTCTGTTTACTGCTTTAAGCTATTTTTCATTCTCTTTCGACACTGGAGCAGCAGAGCTAACATGCAGTAACAACGTACTCTGTAAGCTACCTACGAAATCAAGAGTAATGTTTTCTGTTGATTCGGAAACACTATGTTCCATCAACTCATATCTACTTTCTCAACATAAAAGGGAAAACCCAGTGACCAAGGCATTGAAAATAATAGCCGAGGCATTGAACAATAAACTTACAGGACCACCTAGGCAGGTAAATCCAGCAGCTTCAAGTTCCTCTATTAAACCCGGTACACAATCACGTAAATCTACAATAGAAGTCAAGAGCAGTAAAATTCAATCAACTTACTTGATCATAGAATTGAAATAGAATATAATGGTTGCATTTATGTACTAGTGCTACCCAAGACAGTACTAGCTCTATAGCTAATATGACTACATAAAAAAAATGTAAGCTGACAATGGAGATACAATACATACGTACCTTTTTATCCCGATGTAATCCAATGGAGTTCAGATACATGGCAGCGGCATAGGTGGAAATAAATATTTCATCCTGTGCAAATTTTAGAGTAATTAATGTCAGAAATCGTAAATGTAAACTTTCAAAACTGAGATAACAGTTTAACAGATATGGTTGCAGGGCATGTCTAGTTCTGAAGATACACAATTTGATCGACCTCAGAAACAGAAATTCCCAAGGCCTTGAATTTCTCAATACATTGGCTTCTTGATTTGGTTGAGTTATTAGTCACAAACGCTACTGATTTTGCGTATATTCTTTGAATGGGGATCCATTTTGCAGCATCAGAACCAAACATTTAATGGTCTCATGTTTGCTATGTGACTACTCACTCTATTGACGAATCTATCAATAAATTTGACAGCCCAAGAAGCCCAAGTAGAAACGTAGCCAAAACAGAGGTTTCCCTTCCTTGAGATATCAGAATTTGAAGACAAGTCAGATTCTTAAATCAATGCAAAAGGTTACCTGCTCACAACAAGACTCAACCAACAAACTGAATACACTCAAGTATCCATGAAGAAGTATATTTATTGGTATCATTGAAAGACCTAAGCCCAAAAATGAAACACGGAGACCGTGCTGTATAAGACCAGCATCATCAGGTATTAGCAACTCAGGCAATAAGATAGCAGCATAAGAATCTGGATCCTACCTACTGACTAACATTTTGAATTGAAGCAATCAGTGCGCAACTTTTAGTAAACAACCCTAATTATCCAACTACTAACAAAATAGAACCCTAATTATAATATTAGGTGTGATAGAAATGTTGTAGTTGCCAGAGAATAAGTATAGTTCTTGAAGTAAATTACCGGAGTAGAAGCGCGGGAGAACGATTCCAGCCCCAACGATTCCAGGCCCAACGATTCCAGCCCCAACACTTCCAGCCCCTCTTTGCGTTGGTGTACGATCGACAGAAGCAATACTAATCTGGCTTTGCGAGAGAACGAAGGAGGAATTCAATGGAATAGCAGCGCGGGAGAGTCTCTGGTATTCTTCAGCTGATTGGCTTGGCGAGAGCGACGGAGTGAGATACGAGAGAAAGAAATTTTTTGAAAGAAAGATAGAAAGCAGAGGAAAGCAGACTGATCGAGGAAGAATAAACTAGCCTGATGCACCGCGCTTTTCTTTTACCAAGCTTATCGACGGACACTTTCGGTCGGTATTTATGTAATTAAAACGACAGCATTTAGTTTTAATGAAGATACAATGGCTGTGTTTTTATAATATGATTACCGACGGAATAATCCATCGGTAATTACCTACGGATTATTCCGTCGGTAATCATATTATAAAAACGACGGCGTCTGCATTAAAATCGTCTATCACTATGAATCAAATACCGAGGGATTTTAGAACGTAGGTAATTATCGATGGATTATTCCGTCGGTAAACATCCTCAAAAATGAAACGTTTTAAGTAATCTCGCCCGCTTATATATGAAAGAGTTATTACCGACGGAACTTATCCGTAGGTAATTACCGACGGAACTATTCTGTAGGTAATTTGTATGTAGTGTTTCAGCTTAAACTCTCGCCTGTCACTACGAAACAATTACCGACGGAATGAAGTGCGTAGGTAATTACCGACGGAATATTCCATAGGTAATTTGATGGCATTATGCGCGCCATCACCCGCCAGGCCTCCCACACTTTTCCCTTCAAATTTACCTACGGAATATTCCGTCGGTAATTTTTTTGTTGGAAATCCGTTGGTATTCTGTAGGTAACAAGTTAACTAGGGTCTGGTATTATAAACCGTAGGTATTCCGTCGGGAATTACCTACGGAATATTTTTCGTAGGTAATTTCCGTAGGTAAACTACTGTTTTCTAGTAGTGACAGACTCGAGTTTGATTTCGGTCAAGGGTGTATGGGTCGTTTTATTTTGTTTCTCATTCTTTCTCTTACAATCAAACTAAACCCAAGTCCAATAAACTAAATACGGTCCATTAACCATGGCCCACTTCAAATCATATTTGACCGATGGTCAAGCCCACTCCACAATAAACCCTAGAGCCTTTCTTATAAACCCATGGTAAACCGGAACGGAGGATCATCTTCGTCCCTCTGCTCTGCTTCTTCCTGGTCTGTCTTGATCTTGATCGATCGCCATAAACCCAAGAAACCCTAGCCGCCACCATCTCGATCAACCATCACTCTCTCCCTATTTGTCCTCTATTTCTCCTCTTCTTCAAAAAGAAGAGCCGATCAATACCAGTGCCTATTCTTCATCTGGTGGTTTTCGATTTTTTGTTTTCTCTCCCTCAAAAAAAGAAAACATGGGCGTAAGCGATTCACTCTTTTCAACTGTTGCGATTTCACCTCCAACCGACCCTTTCATTCCCTTGACTCCGAGTAGTCTTGCCAATGCAAACCCAACCGGCGAACAAGGAGCTCACACACTCTACATTGTCATTCCTTTCGTTCTCGCTGGTGAACAAGGGGCATAGCTCTACGCCTCTTTCCAATGTTTGAAATCAACTGACTTCTTCCTCTCTCATCAACATTTCCTTCATCTTCTAAAACTGAGAAACTCCCAATCCCTTCTCAAAATCGTGATATACCCTGTGTTCATATTTATATATCGACACCGACGAACTCCCTCACCGCCATTCTCTTTGCTCCTGGTGATGCACGACTCCAGGGAGTATCTTCTTGCTCGATGAAACTTTGATCTCCATACAAACCTCGATTTAATCTGGGTTTGCGTCGACCCTGAACTTCTGCTTTGGTGGCTTATTGCTCATGGCTTGCTGGTTTATGGCTTTACAGTCTATCTTTGATCATAGTCCCCATCATGTTTCTCGGTGTTTTTGGTAAGTTGTCGATTACTTTTTTTCGACAAGCTACAACTTGAAAGGGAGTGCCGGCCATTCTCCTAACGTGAGGTTGCTTGTCCGAGTCCAGAGATGACGTATGGTTTGGCTTCACCGCTAATCTATCGTGTTATGCTTTCGTTTCTCAAATCCTTTTACAATCTAAACTGAGGCAAACTATTTTAAACTTCATCATTTAGTCGGTTTTCTTCTCATCCTTGTTGATTCCGGTTTGGATACGTGGGATCCATGCTTTATGGATCAGTTTGCCTTGCCTTGATTATCGACATATCTCAGTGTTGTGGTGTTTACTGTGTTCGAATCCTGATTGAGAAAGTTTACTCAATTGTATAATTTCTGCTAGTGAGTACGGGGCTATTTGCCTCAATCTCGAATCTTGAAACGAGTTTTACTTGTTCTTTCCTGCTCGTGCTTTGTGAGAAACTGAACCCATACCTGATTCACCGCACTTACCTCTTAAGCCGTGTTTCGGCTTTAGCCGAAGATTAGGGATTTAAGACCGACGTCTTGATTCGATACTAGATTTGGGTCTGGTTTTTGATGGTTATGAGCTCGGTCTTAACGATTTAAAGACCACATGCCTGAATTTACTTCTGTTGTAATTACCGCTTTACTGGTGTTGTTGCTGCACTAACAATCAATCGGTATTTCAAATTACCCTGTGGGTCAAATATAACCCCACTAACTTCATTTCTGATGCCTTGTTGGGATTTGTCTAATCGAGGTTCATTTATATTGATTGAAATATCCTGAATGCGAACTTCCTTGGTTTGGGATTGATCTTGAACTTTACAAGATGACCGTGCTGTTGGGTTTTGGACTTCAAGATTACCCATTGGGTTTGGAAGTTCCATTTGTGGCCTCTCTTTACTACGATTCAGCTGTATTACCATGATGGCATTGTCACTTGGCACCTTGCGCATTTCTTTCGGCTAAAAATCATGTTGCTTGTGGTGCTATTCCCTGGACCTTTTTCGTGCTTATCATACTTTGGTTTTCTATTATGACCGAGGTACACTGGATTGAGGTTTGCGCATGTGGTGAACTTGCTTGGCCTGGAATGACCTTGGGCTGTGCTGATGCGTTTGGGCTTACTGTTTCCTTATTGGGTTTGGAAATTCTATCATTCAACCTTTTACTATAATTCGATCATTTGATGTTTAATTGCCCCTTGCGCATCGATTTGGTTTGGAAACTGATTTGATACTAGCAAATAACTTGTCCCGTATGCGCTTAGATAAGAACATGAATCGAGTGATAGTTGCCCTATGCTATAAATGTACATAAATCACTCATTGGCTGGATGCTTCTCATTAATTTTTAGAGGGAAATGATATAAACCCTTCTAGGTATGATCCCACATGACTCACAACTTCACCTCTTTGATACTACACTTCGGTTTGAGTCTCAATCTAAGATGACGAATTAATTTGAGTAGCAACCCCAATGCTTGATTTATCTTACAATCTTTAGCATTTGTTGGAAGCTCGAAACTCTTTTCTATGTTCTCGGTTGGGGTGTGGGAGATGATTAGATTGCCCCCTTTCCTCCCATTGAGAGGGGCCGTATGATCCCATTGCACACACCCCAACCCTCTTACATTTCATTACTAACTACTCTCGCATATCTTTGTCTTAGTTATTGACATGTACATAATGCTCGTGGAATGGGAAATTGCTATAAGACTAAAAAATGGGACTTTGGGCTTGGACTACTGGGGTCTCCACTTCAAACACGTGTAACGGTTTGACTTCGACAATTTATGGGCGTTTCTGGTGCGAACCCAAGGATGAGTATCGGTAATCAGCATGGGTGGTTCGATTTTTTTTATTATTTATTTGTTTCTTCCTCTTCCTTTTCAATCGGTGAATGTTGCACATATCCTTAAGTTACTTGCAGACTAATTGTTGTTTGTAGTCTTTGGTCGTATCCTGGAGTATGTTTGCAGGAAAATTGTATTCCGTCTATCCCCCGGTACTCAATCCTAAACTTTAGTCCCTCTCTGTTTATTGACTTATGTGCGGACGTGGTATCTTGTTTTCATTTGACGTCAATTCTCCACTGCTCTATCAGCATTATGTTGCTTTTATTCATGGTAAAATAGAGGATGATACAATCTAGTGTTTGATTTACTGGCTTACACTTTACATCAAGATTAATCAAAGGTTGCTGAAAAAGGGAACTTGGCTTAGTAGACTTTTCTTAGCATTCGAAGCTTTGGCTGAAAAGGATTAGGGAGTAGAATCTGAACATGAAAACCTTGAAATATATCTCGCTATAATGTATAGATCTTTTAATTTGATGCTAGATTTGGGGCTCTAAAAAAAGAAGGGAAATTTTATTTTGTCTATTTTTCTTAAACTTGTATGCAATGTACAATTAACGTTAAAAAATAAACAAACAAAGGAGAAAAGAAGCAAGTGTATATACTCGAAACTTTGTGATTTTAGTTCATGTCATGTTTACTTTGCTTACTTATTTTCATTACCATATATTACGCATTGTATAGATTAGCTTGGCAATTGTTGGGCCTAGCCTAATATAGAGGCCCAAGACATATGAAGCCTTAGTTAGCTCATAGGACACCCCTTTGTAGAAAAGCCTTAGGTTTGGGTATCCTTAATGCATACGGGTCCTAGACACGATCCATGTGAGGAATACCCGTTTTCCTTAAAACCTTTCAAATCATCCCTTAATGTTAGAATAAAATGCACAATCAACATTCCATTTCTAATAAAAAAAATCACTAAATTTCATTCCAACAATCATTAAATTTCAAGAATCCAAACATCAATTCAAATGCCAAATAAAGCCCAACATCCAAAATAAAAAGGTCTAAATCAGTCCAAAAGGCCAATTTAGCCCCAAAACAATTTTATAGCCCACATTTCACAGCCCAATTCGAGGCCCATTTCAATGGCTAATTCGAGGCCCATTTCAAAGCCCAATTTGAGGCCCATTCCAAAGCCCAATTTGAGGCCTATTCCAAAGCCCAATTCGAGGCCCATTATCTCAATCATGGCCCATATTTCAAGGCCCAAATCAGCGCAAAAACAGTTTTCAGCCCAATCACAAACAAAAACAGTTTTCAGCCCACATTCCAAGGCCTAACCCGTTCATTTCCATGGCTCAAGCTGGCCCACTTTTCCAAGGCCCAAACTCGGCCCACTTCTCCAAGGCCCATATCCATTCAGCCCAATCCAAAAGTCAGTCCCAAAATCAATTCAATTTGAGGCCCAAAATTCATTCCAAATTCAGCCCAAAAATTCAAATCCATATCAACTCAATTTCCAAACCAAGTTCAATCCAAATCAACTTAATTTCCAAATCAAAATTCAAATCCAAATCAACTCATTTCCAAATCAGATCCGATTCCAATTCAAACTCAATTCAATTCCCAACTCATTCAAATTCAATTCAATTCCACATTCAAATTCAATTCCAAACTCCATTTGTCTCATAGATTCAAATCATCTTCCAATTTCAAGGCCCAATGTACAAGGCTCAACTTGGCCCACTCTTTAAATGCCCAATTCTGGCCCACATTTCAACGCCCATTTTGGCCCTATTTTCAAAGGTCCAATCCGGCCCACATTTCAAGGCCCAGATACCTGACCCACATTCCAAGGCCCAGATACCTGACCCACATTCCAAGGCCCAAACCTGGTCCATCTCTAGGGCTCAAATCCGGCTCATTGCCTCAATTCGATCCTGATTTAATTTCAAATCTCATTCAACTTCAATTCCAATTCAATTTCAATTCCGAATCAAATTCACATTCAAATTCAATCCAATTCCAATTTAGATTCAATCTCAATTTCAATCCAATTCAATTCAAAATTCTTTTCATTCCCAATTCAATTCAACTTCATTTCAATCCCAAATAATTCCAAACATCATAAATCTCAAACTCTTTGAAACTTCAAACTCTTTTGAACTCAAGCTTCTCGAATCTCTAAACGTCTCACCAGCTCAACAGACTCGAACGTCTCAGCAGCTCAACAGACTTGAACGTCTCGGCAGCTCCACAGATTCAAGCGACTCAGTAGCTCAACAGACTTGGACGTCTCAGCAGCTCCACAGACCTGAACGTCTCAGCAGCTCAATGGAATCGAAGGTCTCTATAGCTCAACGGATTTGAAAGTCTCAACAGTTCAATAGACTCATCAAATTCAAACACCTCGAAAACCCTCAGCTCCTCAAAAAGCCGAACCCCTTGAAATTTGATAATCCTTTCAAGTCTCAAACATCTCACAGACCCGAGCGTCTCACAGACATCACCATTTTAAGGTTTCAAATATCTCACAGAGTCGAATACCTCAAACTCCAAAAACAAACTCGACAATCCACCGAGCCCCACAAAATGAACACAAAACCCCTTTGATCCTCCAAATACCCAACAAGTCAAAATCCCAATTCCTTCAAAAATCCCCAAAACTCCCAAATCCCCAAAGGTTGTGAACTACGTAAGGTCTGATCTCAACAGGGAGTTGAGTACGTAGGCAACCCACACAGGGTGCGACCCCACACCAATCAAAATACCCTTTTGTATTCAGCCATCTCACTCTCAAACAACCCCGAGCACTCCCAACCCTCGATTACCCTCACAAAACTCCTAAAATACCAAGACCGTGAACTACGTAAGGTCTGATCTCAACAGGGAGTTGAGTATGTAGGCAACCCATCTAGGGTGCGACCCCATTCCAAACAAAAAAAAACCCTTTCCCCCTCTGAGGTGGCTTTCATATCTCTCAAAACACTTAAACCTTCTTCGGTTCCCACAAACTTCAAACCATCAGACTTCAAGTCTTGTCTATTCATTCAACCTTATACTTTTCCCAAATCTTTATTCTATACTCATCTGAGTTCACCAACTCCTCCCCTTGGCACTAGCTTGGTAGAAAAGCTCGCCTCATCCACTCTCTTTCTCTCCTCCTGTCCTAATCCTATCCTTTGGCTTTTACCTGAATCTCTCTAATAAGGTTTTGAAAGAAGGCAATCCCGACAATTGGAGACCGAGGTTTCCTCGGGCACCAATCCGAAGTCGTGGTCGTTGCCACTTCCAAGGGGTGTAACCCAGTGCGAACCCACATAGAATCTCAGACATGACCAGATAAGTCCTATCCATAGGTAACAATCTCAGAGTCAACCAACGGTTCTTAGAACCCTCCTTCCCTTCCTTCCTAGTATCTTAGGTCAAACTAGGTGGCGACTCTAGTCAATTTCCACCCTTAGGGCATAAGTCCGCGTGGAGCCCATTGAGAGCGGGTGTAGTGCTCACTAGCACTCCCTTTATGCTTTCTGGGAAAGACGGACGATTTAGTAGGTATTTGAGGGATGTCAATTATAACGGGTTTTTACCCTCCACAGAATGACAATTTCTTGGACCTTGGCTTCTCAGTCAGACCATATTTAGATAGACCACCTCATACCGAAAAATTACCCTCCACAGGAACTACTCGAACTCAGTAGCAATTTAATGGAACCCTACTAAGTGAGGGAATACCATGCTAATGGCAATAAGAAGAGCCAGCAAGATTAGCGAATATGCGAAGATATGAGTGTATATATACCGCAACAGACATGCACGGTATAATAATTCAACCTGCATGGCGCACTTGCTACAACAAGTACTACCATAATAAACTGGTTCAGAAAGACGACGAAGACCAACAACGGTGGACAAATGCGAGAGCATACGGACCGAACCCTCTGGGACTACAATAAGTTAATACCTCGAGAGGAGAAAAGGTCACATAACCCTGACAATGCGAGATAGACGAATACACGAACAGAGGCGAAAGGAAGCCTAATGAGAACCTCCTCGGAAGGAGCAAAAAAACCTGAATTTTTGGGACACCCGGGCACCGAGCCTAACGCTCCGTGCGGGACAAGTATTCCTACAACTTATATTGACTTCATAAGAAGAATAAGCAAACGTGTTACTGTAACACCCCTCTCGATGAACACGTAATAATCCCTCACGTAGCATAATTAAAATCGTCTTACAGCGGAAGAATAAACAACATTAATTCTCACTCGGGTGTCACCTGCCATTACTCGCCCATGCGAGTAACGAAGCAGAAACTAAATCCAACAACAAAATAAACAACTCTACTAAACCGCTGTGACAACGAGATAATTCCTATACATCATACTAAGTCCATAATCATAACCGTCGACAAGTGAGCGTCTACCCATCCTTGACTATATATAACAATACCAATTTACAACCCGAAGCCCAACATAATTATACAAGCGTATTCCATGTGCGGTAAATAAAGTAAAACCCTAACTACCCCGGCCCCGCACTTCGGCTTCGACGATGATCAGCAACCTGCACAATGCCATTAAGGCTCAGCGATAAACGCTGAGTATGTCGGGCCTGGACCCTATTGGTCACTTAGTCATTTTAACCATCTTGATATTAGATTGGTTTCATGCTTTACCAGTTTACAGATATAATTAATACTGTAATAATCATGCATAAACACATAGTCATCCATCCAATCCATACAGTCATTACATTTCACAAACAATATGTGCATAAACGAACGTATCGAATATATGTACAGTAAAGTGTAAGATCGCCTTAGCGAACGGTTTCCATCTTTAATATTATTCGGCCTTCAAGGCCCCATCCATCCAAACCATGTTTAATTAATTACCATTTGGGCATCATGTTGGGACAACCCGATTAACCTTACCAATGGACAGTAGTCCTCCCGTACACACAAAGGTGCTCATGTTGCCAGAGGTTCGGAGGCCCTTGGTCGTTCACTTTGCCTCGTAAGGCATCCATATAAAGGTCGTAGCCGTGTACCAACAGCAGGTACCATCTGACCCACGATCCAATTAGGGCTCGTTGGGAAATTTCCTAGAGCGGAACCCGATCGGGTACCCCTCAGTGATCACAAATGCGCAACCAGGTAGTTCGTAAACTACCTGGATTCCTCCCCTCATCTCATACCAACTCTCTCATAATATTAAGATATACTCTTAGTTTTATGGAGAATACATTTTATTAATTAGCTGCCCAATGGGTCTCACGCATGCCTAGAAGTAATCTAGGTCGTATTCATGTTCGAGATCCATGCTCTAGAGACCGACATTGTCGTATCTTGTACCTAAGTGTTTTACTTAGGTTATTATATACTTAATTATAATACTAAGGGTATTATATTAAGTAACCATCGTGCCATCACATTTAACACGTATGTATGTTTATATAAGTCGATCTATAGTCGACGTAGTGTTAGTCCCGTAGGACGCTCGTGCGTAAGTAAATAATGCAGTAACTCACATAATCACATACACATATCCACACACATACCACACAAGTTATATATCAAACAAATCCGAGCCCGAGGAATTCCTCATGACAACCCGGATGAAACCCCTTTACATACCGTACACCTTAGACCAAGGATGAGTAGTGTAGACCACTAAGCCTGTCGAGCGCGCACGTCTGAAAGGCGATCTAAAAATACGAAGAACACTAAGTGTCAATCCACTTGACAAAGTGACTCGGTATTTCCGAATAACGTCAGTAACCCCAGTATTACATCCCCGGTATTCAACTGTTATTAGTTAAGGTATCGTTATCCTTAAAACCCCTTACTCGTAATACGTATTAATATTGGGTTTGGCGAAGGATTCGGTTTATAAGAACGTCGTAGTTAACATTTTCTAACGTAGGAATTTATACTTTCCAACCCATAGTATTTTGTAAGCGTTACGCTTTAATATAAGTTCGTTCGTTCTTGTATATTTAATCCAACTGTTACATCGCATGCATAGGCACGTATTATATCCTATAGTTGCATGCATAGTTATATTTTATAACCTATGGTTGCATACTATTCTTCAATATACCTTATATTATACAACTTCTCAATTATGTAACAAGTTGTATTCATTTAAAACCTTATGACTTTATAGTATATAATTATCTTAATAAGTTAACATTCATTATTTACTATTATATGGTGTGTAAACCATAATATATATATGCATATTATTTGCGCCGGTATACGTATATGTATATACACATTGATTTCTTAGTGAAATACTAAACTTTATATTATGTACATGTTATTCCTCATTCAAGGTGTATTTAACCATTCCAAAATCATTTATTAACCATAGTATTTTATGTCATTGCATACTATAGTTTATATCTTCATTATCTCTTTTTTATATACATATGCATGCACTATAGCATGCTAGTTTAATAAACTATACTTTTGACCACATAATATTATTTAGTGTTACACTTATATCATGATATCATATAGTATGATATTTTATGTGTCATTAAGCTTTATAACATATAGTTTTGGTAACTACTTATATTACCGAAAATAACATACACATATAATACACTTGTACTTCTTGATTCATATAGTTTTCATCAATTACAATATAACCACATAACTTTTACCATGTTATAAATATCTTATTTTATAACATCAAACTTTGTAACAAGCTATAACCTATAGTTTTAATATTTCTTATAATTGCCGAAAAGGCATGTATATTATATTTTATTTCCTTTCCAATCCCACACTTCCTAATTATTACAATTTCACCACTTATTTTATAACATACCATATTCATCATATACTATAACATTTAAACCATATAGTATGTATATTATATAGTTTCAAATTACCGGAAATACTAACAGAGCCTTAGGTTCTGTTTTTTTTTTTGTTTTAACATTCAACTTTTCATATTTATACTTTTACCACAAATCTCATAATATTTTTACATAACATATGTTATACCATCCATACATTATCATAATTATAACATATGATTTTTATATGTTATTTCCCTCATATTACCGAACAGACCATGGTCTGTTTGGTATATTTTTTTCCAGCAACATTATTTTCTTTATTTACACCATGACCACATATATTATCTTAAGTTACATATATAGGTTATATTATATGGTTTTAATATTTATTATTGATATAACCTATAGTTTCTTGTTATATTATTTCCGCACAGCCCCCTTATGTTTTGAAATCCTTTTTCCGCCCAAAATCTTTTCCCCTATTTACATTTTGACCCCATTTTATATAATATACTTTCTATATGTCACATAACCATATATTATACACTTTTATTAATATAACCATTTAAATAACCCCAAAAATCCCCAAACTTTATACTTAGGATATAAATTATTATATTAATCAATCTTTACCTCAACTTTTCGGTAATTACATCATATACCCAAAAGTTTCATAAATTCAACATTTAATCTATAATATTACTATAAGTTCTTAAATTAATTATTTATGACATTAAATTTGGTCAAACCACCTAATATGGTCTATATTGACCTATTGACTTTCAGTTTGACCAGAAGTTTATATATTTACGGTTTGACCCCCCATAGTTTCCAAAAATTACATTTTTGTCTTAAAACTTTATTAAATTTTGTAGAATTCATAAAATAAGGTTTTAATACCCAATTTTTGGCTATAACCTATAGTTAGCCCCTAAAGTTATTTTAATTACAGAAAAACCCCATAATCTTTTGGTAATATTATTTTCCACCCTAACTTCATTTTAATCTTAGTAAACATAAATTAAATGGCCTAAAAATGCAAGGCCTTATTACAATAATTTGCATAGTATAAAATTACACATAAATGTCTCAAATGACATATTTAATTCTCGGCTTTTATTACCCTTGCCCCCATATTTTTTTAAATTATGTTTTTAGCCCTTAATTAATTTCCTTGACCTTATAGGTCATTAATACACCAAACTAAACAACCAAAAATGGTATTAAATATTTTAACACATAATTAAGTCTTATAACCCCTATATACCCCATGGCTGATACATTTATGTAACAAAATTTCATAAAAACTATATTATAGTATAAGGTAAGGTTTTCTCACCTAGCTTTTGATTTTCAAGCCACCAAGCTCACCAAACACCCCCTTAGGCTCTCGGCCTAATTAATACACAAAGATTAATTAGTTTTTGAAGTGTTAATAATATAAGCTTAATATATACATCATTAGGAGCTAAAATACTCACTTTGCTATAGGTTAATCTTGGATCTGTTTTCCTACGGTTTGTGCAGGAAGTTTCCAATGGATTTTCACCAGCATTTCATGCCATGAAAAGAACATATGTTAGCCATATGAAACAAGGTTATTATAGGCTGATTTAAGCTAGGAAAATGCATGGTCTTTACCTTGTTTTGAAGCTGGTCTCAAGGGCTATTTACGCCTGATTTTTCCAAGGCAAAACAAGGTGTTAAACTACTACTTATACCAGCATAAAAACCGGTAGGAGAAGGAGTATGAATGGGGGAAAATCCTTACCAAAAATGGTTAAACCAAGGTGGTGTGCATGGATCTTGTTACCACATGAACTTGGATGTTTCTCCTCTAATTTTTACATGAAAGAGCAAGGGATGAGCTGGGGAAAAACTAGTAGTACAACCAGAAATAGATAAGAGAGATGCTATGTGGTAAATGCTTGATTTTTACCTTAAAAGATGTAAGAACTAACTTCCCTTTCTTCTTCTATTTTCAGGCGAGAATCTCCACTACTTCAAGCACCAACTTAGCTTAGTTTTCTGGATGGAAATGAAGATGGGTGAGCTCATTGAAGAGAGGAGGAAGAGAGGAGAAGAATGAACATTTTTATGCCATGAAAACTTACCTAGAGCTTGAGATAGCAGCCATGGAAGTTGGTGGCAGTTCACGGTTTTGGACTAGGCAAGGAGAGGGTTTGGTTCCTTACGGCTGAAGAAGAAGAAAGGTAATGAGAAAAGAAAAAGAAAACCGACTAAAATAAGGAAGATTAGGTCTTAGTTGGTCAATGGTCAAACAAGGCTGATTATTAGATATTTGAGAGGTTTCCTATGGTTGAAGTAAGCCCCTAAGCAGGCGGCAATAATCAGGCCAAGTGGATAGATAAGCTTGGTTGATTAAAAAGGATAAAAGTGTACCTATACCCACTTTAATAAAGTAGAAAGTGGTGAGTCATATTTAATTGCAAATGGGGACGGTTACATGCTTGGTTACAAGCCTTAAACTGGAGGAAATAATAGCCAAGGTCAAGGAAACATATTGACCATAGACTATATTAAGAGATTTAAGTGTTATTTTGCACTACTTGGTTACTATTCATAACCCAATGCACATATTTCTGATTGTTTTGAAAAACTTTGAATTAGGCTTTTAATGTGGCACATTATGTCACATTAGTATATTTAAGGGTATTCAAGACCCTAAATCAAACAAAAATCATTTTGGAAACAATCTCACAAAAATGTGCTTTAAGGAAGCTTAGCGCACATTTTATGTTCTAGTGAGTTTCCGAGCTTGGTTTCCCTTGGAAACGGTTTTAATGTGTTCATTTATGAGTTATTAGGCTTAGGAAAACATTTTAGGTCCTACGGATTTCATTTGGGTATGAAATCACCCTAAAAGATCAAAGGGTGCAATTCTTGCTTTATGTTTGACCATTGTTGTTTTAAATTGGTTTTAAGGCATGTTTAGGCCTTAATTAATTTGGTTAGATGTTTAATCAATGTTTTATTAGTTAGGGGTATTTCAGTTACACTCACCTAAACCGTAAATACATGATGCATAAAGCCCGCTAGATTGACTTACCTTGGAAAAACCCTCCACATTTTCAAAATCTTTTCACACCTTCAAAGCATTTTTAAGTACCTTTTAACCATTCTTTCAACACACACCAATTAAGCCTGCGAACGAAAGACGAGTGTATACGGGCAAGGTGCACTGAGTCATTAGACCGGGCATGACCCTACTCGAGAAAGCCTAACCATTGACAGCGAACTATCATCGCGATAGAACTCGAACACACCAAAGATAGGGACCGAAGAGGACTAACTACTAAACGTCGTAGGAGATCTTGAAGTGAGTTACACATAGTGTACTTAGGTGAGCAATGGACGCATAATTTAGAAAACCCCAAGATACGAAAAGGAGATGGGACGATACCTAATGTACTAACCCGATCCCAATCCATGGAGAGGCTGACAACCATTATTACTCGATAGTTTGAGCTGAGTAAGATGTCAAGCAAACACCAATTATTACATATTATAGATGACGCATCCATTGACGATAAACACGGGACAAATACCCGAATCAAATAACAAGGATCCCGGATAACATCATAATGCGTGATAATGCTGGATTCCTAAATAATGATGAAAAGAACAGATGTTCTGAAGTCCGGAGAAGAATCGAATTGTGGAGACAGCTGAACCTAACATGCTACATGGTAGGCGGATTCAACTAAATACCGCACTACGGGAGTTTCTAAATGCTACCCATGTATATTATGGAGCTTGAAAACCTGGAAATTTGAGAGTGCTGATGTAATTCAGAAGAGCTACATGTTGGGAAGATATACCGATATATTCTTGTCCAAAAACTAAATGATACCCGACTTGTTATGAGACACATATCCTACCCTATTCACATGAACATGTATGAGCCTATGTCTACCTCGACAGCTCCAGTGCGTGAATATGAGTAAGGGATGTATAAATTCAAATAGAATTAAACTCCTGATGTGATGTGAATTATAATACAAGCATTGTAATATATGACTCGGTATGAAACCGATGTAGGACCAAGCAAGAGAACTGGCTCCCTGGTAAATGTATTGGTTATAACCAATGGGACTTAGTTCCACGAATAGTGAGATGGGTTTTTTTTAAGTGTACGCTATAACCGTGAGTGGTTCGATAGTAAAGAGTTTAGTTTTAGATTAAGTATTTATCACGTAATGAAAGTCTTGATAAGATAAAATTTGGAAATGGAAAATTTGAGGTTGTTTGATATTTGACGTGGGAGGTCAAACTTAACCCTGGTCAGGTCAAGGGAAAACCGAACACAAATTGGAGTGAAGGGATAATTCAACACTGACACTAACCACGTCGGGGTTGGAAAGTTCCTGAAACTCCCTACAAGTGGTCAGGAATAATTCTGAATTAAATAGGTGTCTATTTCTAGTCATGACATAGAGTTAGGCTTTAAAGGAAAAAAGTATAAATGTGTGTATGATGTGTATCGTGTAAATTGATAGGAAGATTACCTATGGCATCCTATAAAGGACAAATGGTTAGAACGACTCCATAATTAACGGAATATAGTCGATTATGAGAGAATGCCCGGGATAACTATAACATGTGCATGTTAATCAATTGATTACAAAAAATTGAGTGATACACTCCTATAGATAGAGTTGAAGGTATCCTCAGCCAAATTTTCCAAACAGCGGCTACATAGCTATCGGCAAGAAAGAGCAGTGCCTAAATCTTTATAATAAACCCCAGATGGGTGTGCGAAATGAGAACCTACCTATAAACTTGGTAGAGTTCGGGGAATAGGAATTTTACATCGACACTAAGGTAAGTTGTCTCCAAGACCACAAGAGAATTTCATTACAAGGAGCACATACTTTCAACTAGAAGCCCCAGCGGTAATCCTACCGCGGAATACCTAAAGAACGGGCAATCGAAATCGTATCTGTATGATCAGTGACTAACGAACTGACGAAGGCAAGAAAATTCTCTACGTTGTGTACAAGGATACACGACAAGACCATAACCCAGATCTTTCACTAAATACATGAACCGAATACGATGGCAGTTAAACAAATACTGATACCATGGATTGGAGATCCGTTGATCAACCAAAAAGAAGTTTCGGTGATCTCTAGCACTAACTTAAAATCCGAACACCTTCAACCGCAGATTATAGGATGTGACGTATAGAAGACTGAAAATACCATACCTTAACACAATTTTACCTAAACCAATTGCAGCCCTATACGCGAACCGATATAGAATGTGTAACCAATTAACACCCAAGTACTACCTTTAGAAAGGAGTATCACAACCAACACGCCACTAGAAGCACACGAGTCCAGGAGAGCGAAGTATCGCCTCTAACCACCTTTCCAATCCATGCCACTAGGGCAACACACCTACGACAAGATAACTGATAACACGAACTAATTTACATCAGACGACACCAAGGATATCCATTAAAAGGGAGATTGACAATAGAATATTCACTAACCGTGTGACGGACACTGCGAGTGTACAAAAATGAAACGTGGGACGACTGTACTCCGATAGGAGCATGTGGGCCCGACAGACTCATTTATGAGTTAGTCAGGTAAGTAGTAATGTATCAGTAGGGTACCCCATGTATGTAGACAAGTAGTGTAAGGAACACAAGAAGTAGTCAACTCTGTGTCAAGGTCAGTATGCAAACCCAGACCAGTGCAGCCAATTACCTCAAATATGGACGAGAAGAGCCTCAATTAAACCAACGGGGCTAGAGGAGCCAAGAACCTTGAATACAATACGACCAGTGTCGTAACTCTACAACGAAGTGGTTAATGCACAGTGAAGACAAAGGAAAACCTTTCGAAGTCGTGAACGCTAATGACATAGACATGGAAACCCATTAAAAGGGCGACTAATATGTAAGCCTCATAAGGATCAAGCAAAATCTTGACGTCCATAGGAACCTACCAAATGATGTGAACATAAACATATGACTACGCAATAAAGGAAGGCAGAGCTAGTATACTGGCGGGCGCCTAAAGCGAGAAACAAACGTTAGGATAACTAACAACCGTTGAACCGACTAGAATATGGTGCGCACAGAAGCGACCATCATGAACAGCCATTGGCAAGAAATACGTGAGTGAAAATATTCGAGTAAACCTCGCATAGAAAGAAGAGAAATGAAGGCTGAAGAGATAGAACTCTAATACAAGCACAACAAATGGATTCCTCCGACAGGAAGCAGGAGGAACCATACGAACGTTGTTGCTAGCCCGACACACGAGAAAATATAACATACATCAACAAGAAGTAAGTAGCAAAGAAGTACAATGAATGCATTACTTCGAAACAAAACCACCTGGAGACACGGATGACAAGCATTATCTCCGTGGACATAAAGGCTAGTATGTCTCAGTATTACAAAGACAAGTGCAAAGAACACTAAGTACTAACAATAGCCAATGTCATATTGCACCTCAAACTGAAGATCAGTGAGAAAATATACGCGCAGTTACGCTAATAACACAACCATAGAACATACGACTAAGATCAAATCGTGTACGCATACCATCGATATTACCACGCTGATTATGATACATCCGTTTCCAAATTAAGAAAAGACCGTGGATAACACTGTCATATTGGAATGAAGTCAGCAATAACTTGCTGCTAATAAACAATCCACAATATGTCGACAACAATGAAAAGGGGCAAACTGAGCCCTACGTTCATGGGTCTGCACCTCATTACGGAGGGAGTAGGCCCATTAGAATGAATTCGGGAGAGAGCACAAAGAAGTGTGTGCCTCACCCTTCATATATTTTAGAGCCCGGAAAACTAGAATCATACCCGTCTCTCTTATACGAGGAAAATCCACCTCTATGAGAGTCAAGTATCCAGCGCTCCTTCTTGAGCGGCTGTTGTATACTCGTGGGGTACGTGGGCGTAACCCTTTTTAAGGGGGTAGAGCCACATTGAAATATTCCAAATACAAATTACCCTAATTAATAATTAATTAATTAAATGAAAGTGATTAATGAAAGGTTAAATATCTTAAATATGTAAAGAAACAATAGAATATAAATGATCTTGAGGAGGTTAAGAAAACGAGTTTATTTAACCATAACTATCCATTTTTGTATAAACATATGTACGTGTTAAAAAGGGAATTGTTTAACACCTTAAATAGAGAAATAAAATATCAACAATGATATTGTATAATGTACATAATATATAATATACAAGGGGTACATAAATAATAACAAGGACATTATTAAAATGGTATGTATATAGTGATCGTTAATCTAAGAAGATTTATTAAGTAAGTCATATTATGGATCATGTAATAAAAATATGATCATTTTATAAGGTTTACTAAACCCCATTATAGGAATAAATATCCTTATAATGGAAAATGGTCTGTTATAATTCATTATATATATAAACACATTTTCTTACGATTAAAGGAGTTTATTTAAATTATAATTGAGTATTTTATGATATTTATAAGGTTTTAAAAGGAATGTATTAAGCCCTAAACCTATCTAAATAATCCTAAAGTAAAATAGGAAATAATGTAAGGATTAATTGATTTAAGTATACTATATGGAATATAGTACATTAAAGAACATACTAAAATAGAACAAGAGTCAATTGAATTGATTACACTATAAAACGTTTCCTTAGGTTTAAGAGTACATCTAAAGAATAAAAGAAAATGGATGTAACTGTAACACCCCCGAATCACGACCAACAATAATACGACACGCCTAAGTTAGCGGAGAAGTCTACGCAGCGGTTTCGAACTCTATTCGGGTGCTACAGACGCCAACCACCCACGTGGTTGACAGTCCTTATTACCAACTCCAAGTTACGGTCTGTATGACTGGAAGTCCAACTTAACGAAATCCAAATACAATATAAAGTACAACTCAAGTACCGAGCATCTACAGTTTAGTTAACAACTTAAACAACATAACTCATCCATAAGAAAGCATACTACTTAAAGTCTTGCCATGTGGACTACCCCTATGATAGTCACCCTTGCCTACTCTCCGTTATCGTCTGGCACAAGACCTAAAAAAAATTGGGTGTAAAGACTCAGCAAACTACGCTGAGTATGAACGTGTGAAGCCCGCATGTTACCGGGCCACACGACTAATTGGTCGAATATTATTAAGTCCATTTTACATGCTATGATAAAGCAGTAAAGCACACATCAGTACATCATGATATCATACACACTCATCGGTAGCATAGCAATATCAGCAAGCAACCAAGCACATCTTACAAGTAGCACAGCAATATCATAAGCAACCAAGCACAACTTGCCAGTAGCATAACAATGTCAAACACGCAGTCCAGCATAATAAGCTGCTAGTGTAGCAACAACAGTCAAGTAATTATAGGACGTGTGCGTAGGTACATTATACCGTCAATCCTCGCTATGGGATCATTCAAGAGATTGCGTATTGTTATCTTGTTCTCATTACATATGTTTTCCTTTCTTCTCTTGCACCGAGTCCGGGGAATGTAGGTTAGATCCCGAGACTTTATAATATAGGTGCTATTCATTCCTTGTTACTTAAATGATCACATTTGTGAATTTTCTTATTTGCTTGGTTTCGTTACACATGTTTTCCTCTATTCTCTGGCACCGAGTCAGGGATATAGATTAGATCCCGAGGCTTTATTATGTAGGTGCTAATCATTCCTTGTTTCTTCAAGGGTTACTTGTGAATTCTTTTTTCACCCCACGTTGGAGGACGTCTCCTCCATAGCTAGTCCCCCATTCCCGACGACCCAGGGTCAAGGAAGCGGAAGTCACCTCTAGACTCCAGGATAAGCTTCACCAATTTGTCACTCCCCCATTCCCGACACCCAGGGTCAAGGAAGCGGAAGTCACCTCTGGACTCCGGGATGTGCTTCACCAACTTGTCACTCCCCCATTCCCGACACCGGGTCAAGGAAGCGGAAGTCACCTCTGGACTCCGGGATGTGCTTCACCCAAAATATATTCCATCATAGACGGTCGAAGGATCTGATGCAGATACCAACTCCCGATCATCCATACCGCGCGGCCCGAGCTGTTGTCTTCCCGGTTATTCTCATGTTTCACAGTTGATACTTTTCGTTTCATTATCATTATAATCTCGACACCATAGTGGGTGTCATTAGCGGTCCTCTAAAGTTAGAGAGGATTTGTCTCTTTGTATTGTTCTTTTGTTTTGTTTACGTGGTTCGTCATGTCTCACCCAAGGAGACTTGCTCATCATTAACATTAATAACTAGACACCATAGTGGGTGTCATGGTAGTCCTCAATGGTTTAGAGAGGAGTTCCCCTTATAGAGTTTTCTTTGTTTTCATAATTCGTAGTAGTTCTCGTATAGTTTTCCCTTTATGTAGTTTCTTTGTTTACATAGTTCGTTGAGTCTCATCTCAAAGTTCCATAACGCGAAAGGGACTAAACTACTGTGTGCGCGCAAGTAATATGCCACAACAATATAACAATCACATAGGCAAGATAGGCAAGCAATCCAATTTCCATGCTTTAGTCTTAGAGTCATTGTCAAACACAAGGCACACAGCACACAAGCCGTGTAACACGGCAACATACGAACCACACATGTCCATACCTTATCCAGAGGCAACTGTCATCTCACACACGGGTCCCGGTCGGAGTACGCTACGGCCCTAGCGTTAATTAAAACAATGTGTCAGTTTATTATTTCATGTGATGACACTTTTCTAGTTTATCTCGTTTATACGGGGTGTTATTCCTTAGGTGAGTCATGGAATGTGCAATTTGTTCTAACTTTAGAACTCCCCAAGCATTAATCCTAGGCTTATCTCACTCCTAGGACATTCACATAGTTAACTCACACGTTAACTAAGTCCTTTCCTCTAGATAACGTTTTAGAGTATTCGAAGTGCTAGTTTGTAACAAGTTTTCCTAAGGTAGATTTAGCTTGCCTAGAGGGTATTCCCTTCTTAGCTACCTTAGCTAAATAGGTTAACAATGTTTTAAACCTATTATCAAGGTAATATAGTCTTTAGAATACTCCTCAAACCCATTTACACAGAAGCCCCCAAGGTCATCGAATTACAACATAGTTCCGGTATTTAATCTTACTTAACCTCTCTTCTAATGTACCAACCATAGTTTACACTGCTCAAACTTTTCATCACACATAATCAGATGGGTTAGGTCTGTTTTAGGTTCGTTATTAAGCCAGCATCATACTCATAATGCTTCTGTAAACCAGTTATACAGAACCATGACATCATTGCAAACTGAGGTAACAACCTCTATGTATCTTTGTGATTCTTGTTTCTAGTTACTTTAGATGAGGCTTATTCTTTCCCCATAGTATTTACCCCACTGAATATGGGTGTTTAACAACGTTCTAAACTCAAGACTAACCCAGGAAGACACTCACCTAACTGCTGTATAAAAACAGCAACTAACGAAAACTGAAACATACAACAGATAATTTCTCTTCGGTTTGTTAGTAGACTGCTTTTTTTTAATTCATCCCAAAGTACTCACTTATTTAATTAAGTGTTCTTGTTATGTTTTAAACCCAAAACTACCTAGACAGTCCCATTAACCTCACTGGTGCAGTCCTTATACTGAAACATAAATTCTAGAAAACTGAAACAAACAATCTGATGTGCTCTCTTCTGTTGCTCTTATTGTTCATAAATCTGCCTTTGAATTTCTCCTCAACCTGATAGCCCACCTAGTTAAGTGTATCACCAGTTTTTCATTTCGACATAGACCCAAATTAACAAGGTTAACAACCCTGGAAGTCTTTTACACAGAAAACAGAAAGAGGCTGAAACTGAACTTAGGCACTGCTGTTGTTCATTTCTGTTGTTTCGTTTTCTGTTACTTAAACCATTTCTTAACCTTCCCCAACTTGTTTAGCTTCTTGGTTAGATGTTTTAGTATGATTTTAACTCAAAATATACTCACAGAAACATGGCTAATGCCACTGCAAATTCATCCTACAGAGACGACAATGTTGCAGATTGAAGACTTGAGTTTTTTATTCCTTAATTTGGATCATCAGTCTGACTCCCAGTTTATCCTCAAGCACTTACCTACTTAGTTACGTGGTTTAGTAACGTTTTAAACTCCAAGACAACCCAAATAACCCTATGACTCCCACAGATACACTCTTATACTGAAACAAGAAAACTTGCAAAAACTGAAACTAATTGGTTTATCCTCCTCTTATATTTCCTTCCTGTTTGTTCACAGCCCTGTCTTCTTTTTTGTTTATTGATCAGACTTCTATTTCCCTCAATCTGTTGAGCTCCTTAATTAAGAGTTCTAACATAGTTTTTTTTTTATCCTCAGAAACAGACCCACGGTAACTTGTCAAAGCCGTTGAATGTCCTAATCCTGATACGAACTGAAGCTATAAGGCTGCTGTACAGGGTTGGCATACTTCTGCGGTTTTCTCTTTTTTTTTTGATAACTGATTTGGTTTCCGGTTTTTCCCTCATTATCTAGTTACTTGATTACCTGTTTCAATACAGTTTTCAAACTTCAAAACAAACCCAGCGCACCATTAGTCTTCCTAGAGCTTCTTTATACAGAGCTGGTAAGTATTGCAAAAGAACCTGAAACTGAAACGTGACACTGATGTCCATTTTTTTTCTGGTTGTTCTCGGGTCTGACTTTAACTCCAAACAAATCCCAAAACTACTTTATTAATGTTACTGCTATGTCCTATTCCTGAACAGGTATGTTTTTTTTTCTTCTTCTCGTTTTTTTCTTGTTCAGTGATCTGGTTTGTACAGAATTCTCTGAACCCACTTGGCTAGTTGTTTAATACTGCAGTAACTGTTACGTGGGTTGCTCCATGCATCTGAATTGCTAGTTACGATCATAGGGTAATACTATAACTATCTGGCACTAGGAAAAGCACAACCGTAACTCAACTTCATTTGCTATTCTGTTGTTTTTCTAAAACAGATTACAACCAGATTCTTTCTGGGTCTTACTTACTAGTTCATTTCCCTTGAATTGAACCCACCTAGTTAGTGGCTTAACACTGAAATCACGGCACATTAATCACAACCAATGCACCAGAATTGCTAGCACTCAACATAGCGGAGTACCCTACATAATAGACACCAGGAGCCACAAAATTTTCAGAACTGAAGTCGATGTATATGTTTTTTTTTTTCTGTTACAGTTTTCTTCTGTTCTTTTAGTTTGGTTTCTGATTTACCCAAGTCCTTTTCCCATTCCATTAGGTGTTTCCCCACGACATCCTATAAGGAATAGACCTCAGACAGTAAGGCCTGCACTCATTAAACCCCTTACTCAGAACCTGTAAACCGAAAGAAAGAAAAACCAGACAGGTATGAGCTGCTGCATTTTTTGTTAAGTTTTTCCTTTCTGTTCACGATCTAGGTCCTGGTCTTCCCCAGGTGTGTGTGTAAGTTAATTAGGTGGGTTAGATATTTAGTGGCTTCAACCTCATTTTCATAGAATCTCAGCAACCCTACTGGATTATAGTTATACAGAAAGCAGTGAGTTTTAGAATCTGTGCAGAATGGTATATAGCTTAATACCTTGAGTTAGTTTCTTGCTTTGGAGTTGTTTCTTCTCCTGGTAATTCTTTGACACAGTGTAAGCTCCTAGGCCCTTGAGCTCTCGACCTCCACTGGAATGATTACTCATATGTCATTCTTGACAAACCAGAAAGGAAAAGAAATAAAAGATGAGTATGGAGTAGTTGGGCTTTGTTCCGTAAGAGGTTTTACCTTCTGGTGATAGTCCAGCAGAGAAGTTGAGTAGTTTTAATCCAGGCCAAGTTCGAGGGATCTTAGAGGGCTGCATGCATGACAGGAAGACAGGTAGAGTTGTTTGAGTAGTCTTCACAATCTGGGACAGCAGAGAATCGAGGAGCAATTAAAGAGGGTCTGCTCTGGTTTACCTGAAACTGATTCCCAAACCAGAATGCTGGTTCTTATCGTTCTTGTTTTTTTTTTTGTTCACTGGTTGAGGTAGTACACTTACCGTGAATAGAATGTAAAGACTCAACAGGGTGCATCACATGCAGAGAATGAATGGCACATCAGATTCCAGTGATTTCTTTCTGCAAGCGCTGAAACAAGCAGAGGTGAACGGGGTGTAGAACATGTATGTTCTTGGTTGTCGATTCATATTGCAGAGAGGAAGAACACGGTTCAGATTGTAGAGAGGAAGGACACTGAAATAAAATGACATGTGTGGAGAAATGTGTGTTCCCTTCTGTTAGCTAGGTTCAGAAATGCAGGAAGGAAAAGAAGGAAGACAATGCTGTACATACTTGTTCCCGGTTGATGCGGCTGCTGTTTGGTTTGGCTGTAGCATGTTCTCAGTTGAGAAAAAGGAAGCGAATGAATCAGTGTTACTGCAAGCCTCCTTGGCCTTGAAGCTTCCTACGGTGGCACCCAGAGATGAAAAGAAGAGGTTTAGAGTGATTACGTTTTGTGGTTCAAACTGGAAACAACAGAGGCAGTAATGGACTGCAAGGGAATGCGCAAGAAGGGAAGCTTGCACCTTGTTTAACCTACTGCAGTTGGAATCAACAGATAGCGACAGGAGGGCATGTTTTCTAAGTTGTGGCCGCAGTGAAAAGAGTGAAAGCTGAGGTGTTCTGTTTGTTGCTGGTGCAGGTTCCAAGACTGTGGGTGAAGGTTTGTAATGTCTCGTTTTAAGCCCGAGAATAATTTCCTGTCTGTGCTCAAATTCAGAACTTGGTAACAGCAAGTCTGTCTCGTTGTAATAATTTTTTTTTGATTCTACTGAGAAGGCGAGATGTTAGGATAGAGTTAGGGCTGAGTGGTTCCAAGTTACAAGGAGATCATGGGCATCTGAATAAACTAACGCTTCTGTCGTTCAAGCTTGGTTTCTGTTTCTTTTGTTGTTGTCTGATCGAGTGCTGAAACGAGGAAGAAGAAGAAGGCGAGTTGGTTATTTTTTTTTCTTCTTGTATTTACTTCACTTATTGATACTAGTTTCAATTCGTGTGAGTTAGTTGCTGAATACGAGCATAGCTCAACCGGTTAAACACTCAGGAAAGGTACGGGAGGTCTCGGGTTCGAAACCCAGTGGGAGCGCCTTTGCTCCTTTTTTTCCTTTCCTTTCTCTTTGTTTTTGTACAGGCCATACATTATTATTTATATGTGTACGACTATATATTATACATGTGACTCTATATATTTTTGTAACGCAATTATGCAGCGTTATTGTTTTTATTACAGCGTTACGGTATTGTAACGTTACGTACATATATTTTCATGTTCGTACATATATATATGTACTAGCTTAATGGTTCGTACGTTATTTTATGTCCATATTATAAAACACGTTATGATTTTATGCGTTTAATATTCAGGGGTATTTCAGTAACATGTAATATACAAATAAAAAAAATTATAACAACAATAATATGTTAGTGAAGAGGAATTAAAAAAAGATATTGGGGTACATAAATAAATCAAATAAAGTGAATATGGATTCAGACATATTATTTTAAGCTAATACTATTCATATTGAAATACCCCAAACCTTGATATGTGGTTTAAATATCAAACTATGGTATGTAAAGGCTAAAAAGTGCCTTAGAAACATCAGTGAACAATTTAAACCAGTAAAATGCAATAAAGCACTAAGACACAGTTTGAGCAAAAACATGCTCTAAGCTATGAGCGAACTTGGTTAGGACCCAAAGAGCCTACCAAGACTTAATAATATTCAAGTATGATTTAATAAGGCTAACTAAGTCCTTAGGAAACCTTGGTAGACAATGAAACCAAACAAAACACAAAAATACCTTAAAGTCAATAAGAGCAAAATGTGCTCTAAGCTTGGGATAAATGTGTATAAGACCTAATGGTCATACCTACACCTTATTTATATGTTAATGAACATATCAAATCAATTACTAAAGAAAACCAAGCTTGAAAACAAGTTAAAACACAAAATGTGCTTTAAGGAGTCTTAAAGCACGTTTTTGAAAAAAATTGTCTTGTAAATGAGTTTTGAGTGGCTAAATGTCCACCATTACTCTTAAATATTATGTGTACTATATAGTATCACATTGGGTGGCTATATCAATAGGAAATCAAAAATTTCACTTCTATGTGCCTTGTTTTCGTGAATAGTGATTTTTATAAGCTAGTTTGTAACATATGTTATCATAAGTAATTAAATTGACAAATAAAGACTAAAATACCCTTATGTATAAAGGGGGCCGGTTTTCTAAGTGTGGTGACTCACCACTCTCTTGTTACTATGAAAAGTAAATAAAGATGACTAATAAATGTACTATTTGCTTTATAAGCACAAATATCTTCTAAAAAGCAAGTCTATCTTCATTTCTCATTTCTTTCTCATTTCACACGGTTCCAACCTTCTTCTTCCTCCCTTCTTGCTGTTCTCTCACGGTAATACTCACACCACCATTAACTCCATCTTTGATCTCTTGTAAAATCAAGCTCACTTGTCCAAATCAAAAACAAACACCACCAATCTCTTCCTCTCATCAAGCTCTTCAATTCTATCCTTTCAAAATCCCAAGAGCTCCATTTCGGTGCCAAGAGGAATCACCATGGGAGGAGCTTGAGCTTGTGTTTCTACATATTATTACTCTCCTTTGCTTCAAGTAAGGAAACTCAAAGAAAATGAAGTTTCCTCCATGTTTTTACCTTGACCGAAAATCACCATTAATGGTGCTCATTGTGTTGCTTTGTTCTAGCTCCATTTGAATCTTTCAAGGACTTGGTAGAGTCCTCTCTTGGTAGATATTCCAATTCCCTTCAAAGACCAAGGTAAAACAACTATCTTAATGCTCTTTGAACAATGTAAAACCTAGGGTTTACAATGAGATTAAGCTTGGAGCTTGAATACTCATCACATTGTTTGTGTAATGTTTAGAAGTTGACAAGCAACTAAGCTTAGCCGATTTTTAACAAGGAAACAAGAAAGAAGTTTGTGAGGAAAAGAGGTAAATATGCTATCTCAATGTGGTTTAATGCCTTAGGAGAAATGAGCTTATAATGCTTGCTAAAACTACTAAAGAGCAAATGGTGAATGACTTAGTAAAGTGTTCTCAAGGAGACTAGTAAAAGACATATGTCTTGGTGTGTGTAATTGCAGGTCAAAGGCTTATATATTGTGGAAATTCAGTGTTTAAGGTTTATGCAATTTAAGGGCCTAAGAGCCATGTTGTTTAAGGGCCTAAGTGCCAAGCAATTTAAATTGTGCACTATATTGTGATGTAGTGTAAATTTGGTGAAGTCTTGTGTGTGATGGTGTTTTTGATGGATTTAGGTGTTCTTGAATGAAATAAGGTAAAAACCTAAGTGTTTGGACGTGAGAATATACAAGGGAAGCTATGGCAAAATTTGGAAGATGTATAAGAAGTACTAAGTGCTTAAATGAGCTTGGGTGAACTAGGAATTGTTAGGAAGGATAAATGTTTTACTAAGAAAGAAAACATGTTTTAAGGTGATTTAGAGTGATACGAGGATTTAGGTATTATCTTGGAAGTTCTAGGAATTCAATGAGTGTTTGGGAATGTATTTAAGTCTTGAAGAAGTTTGTTCAAGGTTTAGGAATGTTGATGTTTAGGTAAGATGTCAAAAGGAGATCTAGTTAGTAAGAAAAGAAGTTGAGAGGTGATGTTAAGGTGTAGAGGAAACACCTTGGTATAGTGGTCATTATAGGTGAAATACCACCTAAAAATCTTAAGGAGAAAACATTCCAAGTGCTAGGAATTTTGTAAGGAATTTGTGAATGATAAGATGGTTTTGGTGAGTGATTTAAAGAGTTTAGCATATGACTAAAGGTGTGTTTGAAGTGCCAAATGATGTTAGAACACATTAGGAGGCTAGAGGAAAAGTTTGGAGAAAATTTGACAAAATTTGGACAAACTCTGATGTTGTCCGACCCAGTGGTCCGACCCAGTTGTGGGTCGGACAGCTCTGTTTAGTCACTTGTTGAAGTCTCTGGAATGGTCCGACCCAGATGGTTGGGTCGGACATGTGTATTTAAAAGACGGGAAAAGTTTCTGGAACGGTCCGACCCAGCTGTGGGTCGGACGGTGGGTCGGAACGGCCCAAATTATGAAAAAAAAACAAGACAATGTTGTAAGGAGAATCAAAGTGATATTTTGGTATTAGAATATGCCTAAGTTCATGTATGAAGTTTGGGTAATTAATGGAGGTGGAGAAATAGTGCAACAAGGTTTGAAAAATGCAATTTTACCAAGTCTGTAGCTTTGGTCCGGGACCTAGGTCATGGTTAAAGTTCCGGACCATATATCAAAACAGGCGAGAGTTGTTCCATGTAGTGGTCCGGGACTTGGGGTGAGTACAAGGTCCCGGACCACCCTATAAAAATTGCCGAGAGTCTCTGTAAGTGTTGGTCCGGGACTTAAGGTAAGGACCAAGTCCCGGACCACTCTAAAATTGTTGTTTTAGGTTATTAAAAGATGTCTAATGATGGGGATTGATGGATAATGATGTTATAAGGTTGTGTAGGACATGTTAGGTGAGTTATAGTCACAATTTGGTGGGTGAAAAGTTGAAGTAGAATGAAAGAGTGAAACATGTTAAAAAAAATGTAAAGTTATTTAACCAAGTTAACGGGGAAAAGTTATAGCATTAGACTTTAAACAAACATGTTACCCCAATGTTAATAAAAGTACATGTAATGTTGTCAGTTGTTCGAGAATTGCTCGAGGAACATAAATGGACATGATAAAGTGGACTCCGGTGACAGGTATGGTTTTCTTGCAACCTGTGTCCTACCGGATTACACCGGCTTGTATGCCAATGTGTTTTTCTGTGTGTTTTGCATGTTATAAGATAAAACATGTAATGAGTTTACAGTAATTCATTTATGTGGCGTCTTCAACTCCGATACCATTTAACCTCAGCAGTGTTAACCTTAGTTAACTGAGTCTAGGATCACATGAGAGTTCGGTATTCGGATTAAACGACCTGAACCATGGGGCGTTCTAACCACGGCTATGCATGAGTTGATTATGTGATGTTGTGTATGTGAATGTAGGGATCTCCCTTGTATGTTTAACCCAGTTCTAATACTGTATGAGTGTAGTTATGATAGACTCCTTAGTGGGGTTCTAACTAATATCTAAAGTAAGTATGTACTAACAGTGGTGAGGAATCCGGTTTGGCCGGTCGCGCGTTGTTTGGGAGAGGGTATCCTTCTTAGCCTTACCCTTCTCTTTGTTATGGTTGTTTCCCTCACGGGTTATGATCTCCCATTAGCTTATTCCAAAGCTTAGCTATTCTGACTTATGATCGGTTTAGGGGGAACATGTGTTTGTGTGGTGTGTTCGGGCCTCCAAACCCGAACCATCTTAACTTAAGTTACTCGTCCGGCTATTAGACGGTAATGAGTGTTGTTGTTATTGTATAACAGCTTACCATGAGGGTGACTACCATTCTCTAGGCTTCACCAGTGAATTAACTATGTTTGGGTCGGTTCCTAAGAGGACCGTTCCCGTTATGTTATGTGATATATGTTGTAAGATGTGGAGTGTGTGGGTCATGGAAATGAATCCCAGTTTGTGATAGGAGGCGTTTAAGGATAACCCGATTTACGGGCAAGTGTCGTCTATTAAGGAAGTAGCTCCATTAGAGGAGGAACACTCTAGGGATAATGAATACCATGAGTGACTTTTCAAGTAAGGATGTATTATCCGTTTGTTTATGTGTTGTGTGTTTACAGTTGCATGCATGATTTAAATATAATCAATCGCATGCTAAGACGACAATTAGTTGTGTGTGGCCCGGTAGCATGTGGGCTGCGGGATTACCATACCAGCAAAGGTGCTGAGCCCCTTGGGGGCCACCCTTTCTCTTTTTTCCTATTTCAGGTACAGAGAGCTGGAAGCCGTTCGAGAGTAGGACAGGGTAGTCGTTGTACATGGGTAATCATTTAAATTGTATATGTACTGTAGGTGTAGTAAGACCGAGATTGTTATCGGCATTAGTTTGTGAATACTCGGTACAGTTGGAAGGTGTATGTTGTTTCTATTGTTAATGGAAGGGTCAGTAATGTGTAGTCGCTCGGGAATCTAGTCCATCAGACCGGTACAATGTTTACGTAATAGCCTTGTTAGCCACGTGGGTGGTTAACGGCGTGTAACACCAACGAGTTAGTTAAGTAATGTGTAGTAGTAATTTTCCGCTGCAGAATGTTGTTACGTGGTTGTGTTGTTGGATGGGGTGTTACACATATTATCTCCTCAAATAGTAAAAGAGTGAAATTTTACAAGGTAGCAAATAGGGTCACGTCTTGTGTTTTTCCTCACCACTATTTTCTTCATCCCTTTTACGTACAATCTTGCATAAATAAATAACTTCTGCTGCATCTCACACACCAGTTTTAACAGGACTAAAATTCTCACACATCTTAGCTTCTTTTTATTTTCTTCTTGCGCTTACTGTTGAGCAAGGAACAACTCCACACATCTCCTTCACTCTCGAACATATATGCTCGCCTCTATCAATTCTTTCATGGTAAATTTACAAACCTAGATAGTAAACAAGTAAAGTATATATTATGCTCTTCTCCCACACTGCTCTCTTTCCTTATGCAAACCAAATCAAACTCTTCACTTCAGATCTCGATTTCTTCCATAATCCTCCCTCAAATTCAGAGATCTTACTACCGTTGTGTAGATCTGGGAAAGAGCTTCGATTTGAATATACTTTGTGGAATTTCGTGTGGTATTCTGACCTAGGCAAGTCAAAGAAGAGGAGTCATTCTCTGTAGCAGATCTATCCAACAGGCCTCAGTTCCTTGAGAGATTCTGAGCTTTCAGTAAGTTTTCTCAAAATTTTCCCAACATCAAACTTGTTCCTCTTCGAATTAGCTTTCCAGCCATGTAAAGACCTTGCATTTTCATGGCCGTTTCACTTCTAGTGACATAAACTGAGGAGGGTGCACAACCTGAAAAGTGAATATGGAAAATATGGTAAGGTGTTGTTGTCCTTGTGATTTCCTCTAAGTTTAACTAGCAAACAGATAAAAGCATGCTCTATGCTCTCTTCATTTGTTTCCTTGTGTTGATGCTGATGCACATGCCCAATAATACATTTCACACAGCAGATTTCATAACTCTCCACCACTCTTTTGTCAATGCTTACTGGCGAGCAAGTGAGAAAATCATTGAAAACTGCTGCGTTTTTTTTATGACCTTCTATTGTCTACGCCTTAAACTGATAGATCACTGGGGCTTTATTCTCTTCTTTGTTCTTCTCCTCACTCTCCCTCGTGTCTGCTGGCAAAGAAGGAACATAAACCTCTCTTCATTATTTTCTTAAGTCCATGCCCATGGTGTGCTAAGCGACAGGAAATAAGATAAAGCTGTGAATAGCTCCAATTTCTCCATTCTCTTCTTTCGTCTGCACCCCTGTAACATAATCAAACCAAGGACCATTGGAACTGGAGTATTTACACCAGATAAAACAAGGGCCGAAAACAGTTTATGTTGAAATGAGGTAATATACCAAAACTTGTTCTATTCCCCCTGGTGATTATAGGAATGAAAATTCTATTTCCCTGTCAATTATAAGCAGTTGCATATATAGTCTTTGATGTTTCAGAATTCTAGCTGTTGTACATTGCTAAAACAAACGATAATCATTGTAGACAGTATCATATGCAGTCCTTGCTGTTCCAATAATATGCTACACCTACAGAAACACATGATAAGAAAAATAAGTAGTAGCTTACCCTGCTGTCAAATACAACAGTAGAAGTTGTTGAGTTCTTCTGTTTGACCATTTAAAACAAATGGTGAGCACTATACGCAGCATCACATTCTCTGCTGTTTCTGAACAGAAAAATAATAACTAGTATAAGCAGTATAGTTCCTGCTGTTGTCCCTTCTGTTGTACCTTTTGAAACAAATGATAACCAGTGTATACAGCAGAGTAGTTGTTTGTGTTCAGAATAATTTGGATGAAAGGGGACTGTATAGACCTTATGAGCAGCGATGGTATTACCCTTCTAGCAAGCTGTTGTGTTTTCTTTCTTCTTATCAGCACCAAAATGAATCTTGTTATGATGTGCTTTAGTGTGTGATAGCTGAATAGAATAGGTGTACTGAAACAGATTTCTAACCAACATAACCAACACAATAATCTTAAAATTTATGCACTATGAAAACTTCACGTGGAACCTAAAAGTATTACACTATAATAGTATATATAACTTAAGAAAATAAGAAAGAATGAAGAATGAAATAGTAAGCGGAAAGTAAGGGTTTCGGATGCTACAATGTGTAAGTGTGTAATTAATTTTAAAAATGGAATAATAAGATTGATTTTTTTCTATTGGATTTTGGTAACTATGAAATTGGGTAGGTAGATTGGTATTAATTTGATAAGAGTGGGGATTAAATGATTAAGCGGTAAACTGGTGTGGTTTTGTTAATTTTATTCCTGATGAATTAAGGGGCGAAGAGTTTAAAGGAAAAAAAATAGTAATGAGTTAAATTAATCTTTAATTTGAGATATGAGTTGCTAATATAGAAATAAATAGTTAGTTAAGATTTTTAAGTTCATAATTGCTATTTTAACAAAAATAAATTTATTAATGAAAGAAATGGCAAAAGGAAAATAATGAAATAATATTTGTTTAGAGTTAATCAATTTCTTCTCCTCACCATAACATTGAAACTTATTGAATTATACATGTTCCTTCTGCTTTCATCACGGTAAAGTTCAACTAGTAATATATATATATATATATACAACCTTCTCTTCACGGTAGTTTGAAACTCGATTGAAACAAACTCTGATAGCCTTCTGATTCCTCACCGTAATACAACAAATTGAACAAAAAAATATACATATATACAAGTTTCATTGTTGGAAAATGACAAATGGGATAAACCTCTGTTAATGTTTAATTATACGTATACCTCTGTTAATGTGTGTGTGTGTAGCCTTGTTACATTAAGTATATGTATACATATATATATAGTTGGTAAACAAAATTAAGAGGAGTGCTATAAAATAAATGTTATAGTAAAAAAGAGTTATACAAATAATGGAATTATATTATGGATTATATGGTAGTGTTGATTCGTATATATTGACCAAGTCAACCGAATTAACCAAGAGGGTCAAGTTGACCAACGTAAATTTTAAGTGGGAATTGAAATGCCAAAGGCTATTAATACTTAAAGGTTAATTATATTAAATATCATACAATAACTATAACTATATGAATGTGTATGTAAAATATAAATATACACCTATGATTAAAAGAAATAAAATATGTGAGAAATAAACCCTATGTTATAAGAGGATACCACATGTTAGCTACCACTGCAATTAAAGGATCAAATAGCTAATCCCGAACATGAGTTAAAACCCGAATAAAAACCATGATTAATCAAAGGGTTAATATACGGGGGATTGGTGACTATACGGGGTATCGATTTGGTTTGAATTATAATGGACTGATGCTTAGCGTATATATATGTTCCAGAGCTATGAGACAAGAGCTAAAAGAGTAGAGGGCGAGCGTGTGATACCTCATGGTAGCATTTACAACGGTGAACGGTATGTGAATGTGTGGTCTGAAAGCTCCAAGGGTTTCCTTGGGTTCCGGGTGTAATTGTCTGCTTGCATGTCAGATAAATAAATGTTATGCATGTGTTTGTATGTGTTTATGGTTTCCAACCGTCAAAGCGTTTATTAACTGTGCGCGTACATTGTTCGGACTTGTGATATCAATTATCACCTAACTGTTTTGAACTATTAGGAGAGGGACTCCAATTATCATCTTTTGAGAGTGAAATACTCCTAACATTACTAAGTGAGGAACTTAGTTTAGAGACCCGGTATTAACCGTCTCTAGAGCGATGACTCGACTTTTGAACATCACCTAGCAGACTTATAGGCATGTGTAAGACCCATTGGGTATCTAATAAAATATGTTCTCCAATAACGAGATTAAAATCTCCCGGAGATTAATTAAAATACACTAACAAATGAGAGTGTGTTAATTAATGATACAGTGTTTAATAAATCCTGGTCTGCATACGTCCCAACAGGTTGCACATAGTGATCACTAGAGTTTAACACGGTTTAGGGTCTACTCTTGTTTATCTAACGAGACGGATACGATCGTTAGTCGGAGTGTGCTACCGTTGGCACCATGGCTTCGGCCACATGGACATCTACCACTGTAGATCAGTAAGCCCACCTACTCACTGTAGATGGCACCGGACTATTGTCCAAAATATAAATGTGTGAGGCTAAACGGGAATTTATCTTTAACATGACACTCGTACGTTTATGTGAGATTGTTGGAAAGGGGCTTCATGTGATGAAAATAAACAAGCGAGACTAACTGGACTTCAGCTAACTCTTACCTTACTGTCGATTCAAATTTAACTGTTCAATTATAAATGTCGTAATAGCATGTCTTGATGTGTGAATGTTTGAATACCTGTTGTGTGTTTTAATTCCGTATTTACAGTTATGTTATAAGCATGTGAACGGTACAACATGAAATGAACCCCATGTTAATCAAGATGGCTAAAATGACCTAAGTGATCTAAAGGGTCTAGGATCACATTTAGCATACCAGCAGTTGGCTGAGCCTTTATGGCACCACATTATAGATCTTGATCGAGTTACGAAGCCGGAGTGTGGGACTATTGGGTAGTCTACGTCATCTTTTAATTTCTGCACTCGTTAAATTTTAGTTGTAATATATACACCGATGTAAATATTGGGAATGATTAGATGCTCACTGTTCTACATTTTCGGTTCATGGATTTAGAATGTGTAATAGAGTAGTCAAATATCTCGGTTCATCATAGCGGTTATCGATTCTAGTATTGTGATAAATATTTGCCTCTCTACTCACATGTGTGAGTAGTAGCACGTGACACCCGTATTAAAAGTTAGATTTATTTTCCACTACGAGCCGTCTTTAATTAAGTTACGTGATTCCGATTAGTATGTGATTAGGAGTAGGGGTGTTACAAAAGTGGTATCAGAGCGGAGTACCGCTCTGATGACGAGATATTAGGATTGAGACAGTGAGCTTTGGATTATGGGAATACATTGGTGAGGTACGAGACATTGGTCTTAAATGAACCAATGTCTTAGTAACGCTAAATGTGTGACAATATAGCCTTAATGGCATTCCAACGTTATTGTTAGAAATTCGGTAAATGACCGAGTCACGGTACGACATACTGCATTACGGACGTCGAGTAGAGGTAGAGCCCACGATAGGCAAGGCATATTGGGATAATGGAGGTCTAGCAATCCATTATTGTGTCGAGATGGCAATAGCTGCTCAAGCTTGTCCAGAGTATATCCCGGAAAACAACAGTTGTACCCCACCCACCACTACCCAAACCTCATATGTCGCCCGTAGAGAGGCAATGTAATGAATGACGCTAAGGAGACGGAAAAATCCCTTCTATTCAGAAGACCGATGTGGTCACTATAATTGTTGTGACAACAAGATAGAGAAAGAAACTGATGATTGAGTAAATCAATAAGGACCAGGGGTCCTGAAAGTTACGTACTATCAAAAAACGTTGCTAATACGCAGTGAAACATATGCATTAAACCATGCTGTGAAGAAAGATAGAAATCCATAGGACAAATTGGGTCGACTCGTATTTAAACACCACCACCCTATCTAATTAACCAAAGGAAAGCACAGACAAGTGCACTTGAAGATTGAAGGATGGAAAACGAGTCTAAGACGACTGTTTAAAAATTCATGTCATGCGGAAACAATAATCGCTTAGAAATCTTTCCCAAAAAGGGATAATTCCAAGTCAATACAACATTGAAGGTTCAGCAAGGTCTGACCTGTAATTGTGATAACCCTATGAGCTTACGAAGTGAAATTAACCTAGATTGCTATAACGCAACAACCACGAAAGGAATGTCATACCGAAGACAACCAGAGTACTCCATCTGCTGGACCCGAAGCACCACGAGTAGGTAGCTACACGGGGCAGGCCCCAGCTGGTGCTACTAGAAGGGGAAAGGATTACCCAGGGGCAGAGTACCCCAAACTTTACGGGAACCTTAGGCGCTGGTACTTGTACTCAGCGCGATCTAGGTAACCGCCAATCCTTAACTTAACTACTTGACTGCGCGAACTATGCGTCAAACCTCCTCCTACCACGATGAAGTTTAGACAAACTCTGGAAAGAACCTAACTCAGAGAACCTAGAAATAGAATCACCCTAGAGAATTTACCATACCTTAAGGAACTGTAACAACTTCACTAATACCCTTCCAAGACAACTCGTCTAAATCATACTCAAACTACCGAAGTGTCAACGAGACCAATAACTACAATACCGATGACTTAACCTGCATGGCGCACTTGCTATAGCAAGCGCTATGACAATCAACATGTTAGAAATTTCGCATACCTCGCGCACTTGCCACAGCAAGTGCTGTAACTATAACCAAATTCCAAAAGACCGAGTAGACTAAAGGGCATTAAACCATGGCTACTGGTAAATAGCAAATTTCTATATGAATTTTTGTACAAACCCCGTGACTACAACTTGACATAAATATCACAAAGCCCCCAAACATGAGGCCTACGAAACCTTAGAAAGACCCAATTGGTCTGACCGTTACAGCTGAAGGGAATACACAGCCCATAGCAAACAAAACCAGTTTAAAATGTTACTTGACTACGGCTTATGAGCCAAGTACCATAAACATGTACCGGTATTACATGCCAATCACTATCAGTAATGAGTGTTTAGTCCTTGGACAAACACGACCTTATGTGAAATTTCATAACACTTTTTAGATGCACCACCATCCTTGATGATGGTTGGGAACTAAAGAATTGTGATACCAACTTTCAAACAGCTAGAATACATCCAATTTAACGGATGGGGTACCAGATATGAGTACCCGATGTAACAACTCATTCCCAGCTTCATAGAAAATTGTAAATGAGATATGATTATGTAACGATCAGGGCCAATGCTATGCCCATAACAGCACACGCCAATATATACGATAAATATTTGGGAAAAAGAAAAAACCTGTTGATCCTTAATAGGATCGGGGTGGAAAACCATAAATACCACTAACTCCAGTAAGGAGAACAAAGGCAAGAAGCCGAGCGACAACCTACCAAAATGTCAGGAAAAACATGATGACCACGACAAGGAAAAGATTGAAGATAATATACCACAACATGAGTATTACTTAAACTGATTGTAGCCGTAAACGCAAACTGGTGTTAAATACTCATTCAGTTAAAAATCCCAAAGTACTACCTTTAGAAAGGAGTACCATGCCAACAAAGAACGAACAAATGTCGAGATGGAAATGTGTATCATAACACCAGACAATAAGCCTAAACACTGTAAGGCACGAGCTTAGGTGAAGGTATCCAACGTACCACTAGAAGGACACGAGTCCAGGAGAGTGAAGTATCGTCTCCAACCACCTTCCCAATATATGCCACTAGGGCAACAACGCATATAACAAGATGACAAATAACAACAACTGACAACAAACACCTACAACGAGATAAACAATAACACGAACCGATCAGCATCGGACAACAGCAGGACTTCCATAAAAGGGGAAGGACATGAACCTTCACCATGGAGTTCTGAGTTACACCAAGGGATGTAACCCAAGAGGTCGGGTAGACTTTAAAGCGTTATAAATACGTATCGTAAATGATATGAATAACCTACAAGCATATAAGAGCATGGGGTAGTGAACAAAGCACTAAGCCTCACTCATGAAAACTAGATGACAACAATGTAGAGCCAATGCGCAACAACTCCAAGGAAGAGCTTATTAAGCCACAGACCAACAATGACTTGTGAATACAAGTGATTCCAAATTCTTTTTTAAAACAGTAGTGAACATATGTCAATAACGACACTAATGGAAGAGGAGGAAATCAACCAATACCATTATATAATATAAGCCTCACCATTAGGGCGTCATATCATAAATACCTATCGGCGAGGAAAATACGTAATCATGCCCATTGGGTAAGGAACCCAGAGGACCTGAAGAATTCCCATAGGGTACCCCCAACTTTATTTGAGAAGGAGATTGACAAAGGAATACTTCACAAATTAGAACGTATGACGAAGACTACGAGTATACAAAATGAGATATGGGATGACCGCACTCTATAGGAGCTTGTGGGCTTGACAGACTTACTTATAAGTTAGTCAAGTAAGTGGTAATGTATCAGTAAGGTATCCCATACATGTAAATGAGTAGTGTAGAGAACATGAGAAGTAGTCAACTCTGTACCAAGGTCAGAGATACAAACCTAGACCAGTGCAACTAGTTACCTCGAATAGATTTACGAGAAGAGTCACAATTAAACCGACAAGACAAGAAGAACCAAAACCTTGAGTATTACACGACCAAAGTCGTGACTCCGTAGAGGAGTGGTTGGTGAATGTTATTACTAAGGGAAAATTCCCGAAGACAAGAGAGCTAATAGTCAATGTGATGATAAAGGCATGAAAACCCACTAAATGGGCGAGTAAATATGAGAAACCCTCATAAAGATCAGGCAATCCTTACAATCTAGAAGGAACCTACAGAATGATGTGAATATACTACCGGGAACGGGGCATAAGAGAACTGCTATTCGTGCTAAACATATAACACAATACCATATGATGTAACAATCGTCATATGCTCAAACCAAAAGAGCATTGGAACGTTTTCACCCAAATAGGGCTGAATATAAATACACCATTATGTAGATAAAGAAAGGCAGAGCTAGTATACTAGCGGATGCCCTAAGATAGGATGCTAACGACACAAGGACTTATAACTTTTAGATCGACTAAGACATGGTGCGCACGGAAGCGACCATCATAAACAGCCATTGGAAATAAATAGTTGGAAAAAACCAGATGAGTAAAACTCGCATAGAACTGAATGATAATGAACAAAATTAAAGGTAGACTATACGATAGTCTATACCATTCAAGGAGACGCTCCAAAAGGTATACAACGCCCAACGCTATACAGCTACGCAAGACACAAAAATGTACAAGTATATTCCCAGAGAATCAACAAGGAAATGATATTAAATACACTTTAGGGCAAATGCCTCAACTACCAAAGAGCATACCCATATCAGATGTCGAAAGATGCAGAGCACAAATATAAGAGGAATGAATGGATTTCCCCTGGCAGAAATTAGGGTGAACCATACGAATATTGTTGCTCGACCGACATACGGGAGAATGTAATACACATCAGTAAGAAGCACGTAGTAAATACTACTATAAACATATTACTCCGGAACAAAATAACCTGGAGACACGGGATGACAAGGACTATCTCCGTGGACACATAGGCTAGTACGTCTCAATATTACTGAGACAAGTGCAAAGAACACTAAATACTAACTACAACCAATGTCATATCTCACTTCGGGACTAGAAGTCAGCGAGTGAAGATAAAGAATACTTGATGCGCATGTGCGCTAGTAATCCGGAACATCAGGATATACAAATTAGATCTAATCGTGCGCGCGTAATATTAAAGATACCGGCCGATTAAGATATCTCTATTTCCAAAATATGAAAGATCGTGTATAGCACTGTCACACTGGAACAGGGTCAGCAATAACTTGCTGCTGATAAACAATCTGTAATATATCAATATGAACAAAAAAAAGGCAAACTCAGCCCTATGTTCATGGGTCTACACCTCATTACGGAGCATAGTGGGCCCATTAGAATGTGTTGGGAGAGCGCACAAGTATTTCATGCCTTTGGCTGAAAAAGTACACGCCTCACGCTCCATATATTTTTAGAGCCCGAGTGGGTAGAGTCAGACCCATCACTCAGATATGAAGAGACTCCACACTGAAGTTTCGTTACAAAAATGAGGGAGACCAAGAACAAGACCATGAGAAAGGTCAAAGTCCTTTGGTCGAACCACCAGGCGGAAGAAGCCACATGCGAGTTGGAGAACTCCATGAGAGCCAAGTATCCATCACTCTTTGCTTAGCTGCTGTTGTATACTTGTGGGGTACGGGGGCGTAACCCTTTTTAAGGGGGGTGTAGAGCCTCTTGGCAGTACACATGTGTATGCTAGATTTGATGTGTGTGCTTGTTTGTAGGAGCGTGTATGCGGGGCATACCTAGTTGTGTTGTTTGTGTGCGTGGGTATGCGGGGCATACACGGTTATGTTATTTGTACGTGCATTCGTGCACTCGTATGGGTGTACGTATCCTATGAGATACTCAATTGTGTTGTGAATACACTTACTTATGATGTATCCTATGTGATACTTGTATGATACTTAATATGTATACTAATATACTTGATTCAAAACGTCAAACTTGTTAGCTCCAATGTGAGAATACAAGTAAGGGGAGTAGAAACGCCAACGATAATCATGATTTGTGACTCTGTATGAAACCGTTTGGTAGCCTAGTGGAAGTTAAAACCTCTAGGAAATGGATGAGCGGCGAATTAAAGCGAATTAAAGGACTTAGTTCCATGGTTGAGATAAGTAAAATCATTTGTGTCTATGACTAGATTAATGATACTAGTTGACTTGTGTATCAATTGAACACAATGTGACAGATAATATGAGAAATAAGAATAGAATTGGGAAAAGCAATTGATTGGTTGAAATTGACGTGGGAGGTTAAACTTGATCCTGGTCCGATTAAAGGAGACCAAACACAAATTGGGGCGAGAGATAGTTCAACACTAACACTGACCACGTCGGGGTTGGGCGATTCTCGAAACTCCCTCCAAGTGGACACAGATATGTGTAGATAATGAGCTTAGGAATTGTGAATATCATGTGACACTACCCAAGGGGCGGTGGACCGTAGAAGTCTTTCGTTGTTAAGACCGCTCTCCCGTGGGTAGCCATAGACGTTTGGTTATACGTCATATATGCACTTGGTAGTGATGTGTGAGTATCCTTGAGATACTAGTAATGTACATATATACATATATGGTTGTGGAAAGTGGAAAATTATACATTGGAAAGGATATGAACACCTCGGGGAGGTTGTCAAGGTATTGAAATACCCCAAACCTAAGTATGCTAAGTAAACATCAAGTTATGATGTAATAAGGCTAAAACATGCCTTAGAAACATTGGTAGACAATTTAACCAAGGAAAACACAAGAAACCGCCATAAGGGCAATTTAAGCAAAATGTGCTCTAAGCTTGGAGTGACTTTGTTTAGCACCCAAATATCATTATAAGACCTTATTAACATGCTAATGGACATGTTAAAGAAATTACCAAAGAAAAACAAGCTCAAAAACAAGCTTAAACACAAAATGTGCTTTAAGACTCCTTAAAGCACCTTTTGAGAAAGTGTCTTAGAAATGAGTTTTGAGTGGCTAAATGCCCATGATTACACCTTAATCAACATGTGTACTAATTAGTATCACATTAGGAAGCCTAAATCAATGGGAAATCAAAAATTTCACAAATTTGTGCACTAATTTGTGAATAGTGCAAATAGTACCTAGTTTAAGCCTTTAGTCAACATAAGTCAATAAATTGGTCAACAAAGACCAAAAGTATCTTATTAATAAAGGGGGGAACGGTTTTTGAAGTGGTGACTCGCCACATGTGCTAGAAAAGAAGGGAAAGTAAGTGGAAAAAAACTATTCACCTTTATTTGCCAATATCTTTACTTTAGCCTACCTCTCTCCTCTCTTCTTCTTCTTCTTCTTCCACCGATTTCTCTTCTTCTTCCCTGCTCCAAAACCGTGAGTGCTGCCTCCATTCATGCTCCATCTTCAAATGTCCACCAAATGTTCATTTTACCTCCAAATCAAAAACTAAGCATAGATTTCTCGTAGTTGGAGCAAGGCCTTCCTTTCTATCTTTTCAAATCCTTCAAAGCTCAAGTTTGGTGCTATGATAAAACTCCATTGATGGAGGAAAATCAAGTTTGAAGAGCTCTTTTGGTTCTCCATTCATCCAAGGTAATGAAAGTGAATGAAAAATCAACTTTCCTTAATTTTCACCCATGTCCGAAAATTAACTTCTCATGGGGTCTTGTTTATGCCTTGAACTAGCTTGTTTCCAATATCTAAAGGGCTAGAGGAGGTCCTCATTGATTCATTACCAAGCCCACCTTGAAACTCCAAGAACATTGGCAAGAGGATTGAAGTCCTTGCCGAAATTCAATCAAGAAAACCAAAGGAGGGGAAGTAAGAGAATCTTGAGGAAAATAAGGTAAATTGCTTACCTAATGGTGGTTTAAGTTTTAAGGAATTAAATTTTGATAGTACTAATGTAGCTTAAAGCTTACATAAGTAATGTGTTATTTAAATCGGTAAAAAAAATATTTGAAACAAGCTTGTGAACTTGTGATTAAGGAGCCAATGGGAAAGATTTAGGAAGAGAAGTATAAGGTGAATGATGAGAACACTTATATTGCTATGGGAGATTGTTGTGTGTATTTGCAGGTTGAAAGCTATTATTGTGGAAATTCAGTGTTTAAGTTAAGTCATTCAAGGACCTAAGAGCCATGTCATTTAAGAGCTTTAGTGCTATGCAATTTAAGATTTATTGCACTATATTGAGTGTGTTGTGAATGAGTTGATTTGGGTGAGAAAATATGATGAGAAAGGATTTGATGTGTGTGAGATGATTGAATGAGAAAAACAATGCATATGGGCATGATAATATACTAGAGGAGCTATGGCAAAATTTGAGTAGAAAACAAAGTGTTTAAGTGGTGGTTGTGAATTAATATGACCTAGGATTTACTAGGAACCATTAAGAGAAATTTGAGTGGAAATGAGTTAACAAAGGTGTCCTTGAGAATTGGAATCACCTAGGGTTGCCTAGGAGGAATTAGAGGATTGGTAGGTGTATAAACACACCAACGTCATGGTATGAGGAACGTTAAGGCTTGAGCAAAAATCTGGAGGAAATGGTGTATAATGTTTTAAGATGATTTAGATATGAACTAGAGAATATAACAATGAGGATTTTGGGTAGCTTGTGTAAGTGGTGAAGAAGCTAGTAGTGATTAATAGGTTATAGTTTGGATGGTCGTGAGGTGGACTTGGGTGATGGAGGTGAAAAACTATAAGAGAATGTAGTAAGTTGTCAAGGGGATGACTAGGAATGTATAAGAGTGTATGATCATGAGAATGGTGAGTAAATTGAGTAAAGGAGATTAAATGTCTAAGGAGGGTGTAGCATTGTAGCACAGGAAAATGAATAACAATGTTAAGATGTTAAAAGGATGGCAAGAAATGTAGGTAGGTACAAGGTTAGGAATGATGAGTAGTAAGTGTAAAGGAGAGGAAATTATGCATGGAGATGCAATATGACTTTGGGAACTTTGAGAAGTTTGAGTAAAAGAAAATGGGTATGCATAGTGTTGCTTGAGGAGTAGCTAAGATGGTTGTGGATGAAACTTTGGTAGTTGAGGTCTTAGGCAAAATCCACATGTTGGAAGTGTAAGAAACTAGGCATAAGTGTAAGGAGTAGTTTTGTAAAAAATTGGGTGAAAGATCAAGAAATTTAGTATGAGTTTGATGGATGAATTAGGAGGGTTTTAAGGTGCTAAAATGATGGTAAAACATGCTAGAATACTTATGGAGAGGTTAGGAAAAGATTGGATAAGAATGAGGTTGAAAAGAGGTCAAAAATCATCATTCTGAACACATTTAGTGTTGGTCCGGGTTTGTAAACAAGGACACAAACCGGGCCACACTAAAAACATGGCAGAGAGTTATCTCCATGGATGGTATGGGTTTAACCCCAGTACACATACCCGGACCAGGTGAAACACAAACAAGGCAAAAACGTCTCTGAGTGTTGGTCGGGTTTACAACCTTCGGACGCAAACCCGGACCACACTAAAAAGACTCCAGAAAGTTTAAAAATGGATTTTAAGGGTGGGACTTGATTGGTAATGATATTATAAGATTGTTAGGACATAATTAATGACATATAATGGTCATTAGGGGCATAAACAAGCTCAATAAATAATGAGAAGTAAATGACTTATGAGATTAAGATTAAACTACAATGACTAAGTGGTGTTTAGTTGGAAATCATTAGAGATGATATGAGTAAGGTTAATTAAAAGAATTAACCACCCGATTCGATTAATGTTTTAGGGTTTGAGTAAGTGGGACTCCAGAGGAGAGTAGACAAATGACATCAACGGTGAACGGTATGGTTTTCTTGTGACCTGCTTGCTAACGAGGTGTCCCTCGGTTGTGTGCTATTTGTTTATGTGTGCCGACTAATCAAGATAAAGCATGCAACCGGAATATTATGTTTGTTGTGTGATTGTGATGCACTAACACAACTAACCTTGAGAACTTACTAACTAATGTTTAGTAAACAATTGTGTGAGATTAAGGAACACTCCCTAGCATTGTTTTATTAGTAACCGAAAGAGGCTAACTAACAAACATTGACTTTGAGGCTTCCACTAACTGGAACTTGGGGGGAGTGAGGAATCTGGAATCGTTCCGGCACATGTGTATTAGGGGAGGTCGGTATCCTTATCAGGTCCCGACTTCCAAATATGACTTGTCTTCGGACTCGTCGCCTAGAGTCGACATATAGACTCGACCTCCTCGGACTTCTTGTTTAGGAGGGAGGCTACTGAGATGGTGTGGTGGGATCTAACTAAATGCCCAACTAATTCTAAAAAATATTGTTTATGTAAACCAATGGAGCTGATAACTCATTGGTTAGGGTTACTCGACCCGACAAGATAAACAATGAATTAAGGAACAACCATTCTAATTAAAGAACAGTTGACTTAATTGAGATAAGAACTGAGATAAGATTGAGATAAGGTTTGAGGTAAGATACAACCATTTCTATTTAAAGAATGGTTTGTATCTAAGACTGAGATAAGGATTAAGATTGAGGTAAGATAAGGTGGACGGAGATTAAAAGGAAACATAACTTAAGGAGTTAAATGATTAACTCACTAATTAAGGGAACACTTTTAAGTTGTTCATTGTGTTTGAACTTTGATTGTTCATATGTGGCTTGTTGTTTATTGCATTTTCTATTATGTTGTGCATCTAATCAGCCTCCATGCTATCGACAATTAGTCGTCGTAGCCACGTTAGCTTGGGAGCCATGAGAGGATCGTACCAGCAAAGGTGCTGACCCCCTCGGGGGCTACTGTTTATATTTTGCAGGTGAGTGACAGAAGATGACAGTCCTGAAGAGTAGGATCGGGTAGAATTTACTTCGGGTTGTCTTCTTTTAGTTGTACGAGTTGTGCCTGTACACTCGTTTAGTGAATGGTATGAGATGTTAGTAAGTTGTATAGGATGTAAGGAGGTTGTAAGATTGTTATGTAATTGGTTAAAGCTTGTAAGTACTAATGTTCGGTATATTCGGGTCCATCAGACCGTAGCTAGATCTTGGAGATTTTAGTATGCCTGGTTGGTCACGTGGGTGACTAACGGCGGTAACACCAAATATTGTAAGAAATCCGCTGCAAGTTAATATACGTGAATGGAGGTTTGTGGGATAAGTATGGCTTTATGAGTTGGGGTGTTACAGGTATTAACACTGACAGGAACTAAGGTGTTGATGGATTACCCATACCATATATGATTAAGTGGATGCCACGAATGAGGGCTATGTGTTGTATAAGCATAATGATAACTGTAAATGTTATATCAAATAGACATACGTTATTAGAGTTACATCGGATATATGTATAACCTATCGGGATTGAATTTCCTAGGATTGTAATTTAAGAAATGTGACTTCGCGACAAAGTCCTTTTAAGGGGGGTAGATTGAAATATCCCAAATACTAATTACCCTAATTAATAATTAATTATTTAAATGAAAGTGATTAATGAAAGGTTAAAATCTTAAATATGTAAACAAACAATAGAATATAAATGATATTGAGGAGGTTAAGAAAACGAGTTTATTTAACCATAACTATCCATTTTTGTATAAACATATGTACGGGTTAAAAAGGGAACTGTTAAACACCTTAAATAGAGAAATACAATATCAACAATGATATTGTATAATGTACATAATATATAATATACAAGGGGTACATAAAATAATAACAAGGACATTATTAAAATGGTATGTATATAGTGATCGTTATCTAAGAAGATTAATTAAGTAAGTCATATTATGGATCATGTATAAAAATATGATCATTTTATAAGTTTACTAAACCCCATTATAGGAATAATACCCTTATAATGGACATGGTATGTTATAATTCATTATATATATAAACACATTTTCTGATTAAAATGAGTTTATTTAAATTGTAATTGAGTATTTTACGATATTTATAAGGTTTTGAAAGGAATGTATTAAGCCCTAAACCTATCTAAATAATCCTAAAGTAAAATAGGAAATAATGTAAGGATTAATTGATTTAAGTATATATATGGAATATAGTACATTAAAGAACATACTAAAATAAAACAAGAGTCAATTGAATTGATTACACTATAAAATGTTTCCTTAGGTTTAAGAGTACATCTAAAGAATAATTAAATAATAAAAGAAAATGGATGTAACATGTAATATACAAATAAAAAAATATAAACAACAATAATATGTTAGTGAAGAGGAATTAAAAAAAAAGATATTGGGGCACATAAATAAATCAAATAAAGTGAATATGGATTCAGACATATTATTTTAAGCTAATACTATTCAAATTATCTCCTCAAATAGTAAAAGGGAGAAATTTTACAAGGCAGCAAATAGGGCCACGTCTTGTGTTTTTCCTCACCACTATTTTCTTCATCCCCTTTACGTACAATCTTGCATAAATAAATAACTTCTGCTGCATCTCACACACCAGCTTAACGGGACTAAAATTCTCACAATCTTAGCTTCTTTTTATTTTCTTGTTGCGCTTACTGTTGACAAGGAACAACTCCACACATCTCCTTCACTCTCGAACATACATGCTCGCCTCTATCAATTCTTTTCATGGTAAATTTACAAACCTAGACAGTAAACAAGTAAAGTATATATTATGCTCTTCTCCCACACTGCTCTCTTTCCTTATGTAGACCAAATCAAACCCTTCACTTCAGATCTCGATTTCTTCCATAATCCTCCCTCAAATTCAGAGATCTTACTACCGTTGTGTAGATCTGGGAAAGAGCATTGATTTGAATATAACTTTGTGGAATTTTGTGTGGTATTCTGACCTAGGCAAGTCAAAGAAGAGGAGTCATTCTCTGTAGCAGATCTATCTAACAGGCCTCAGTTCCTTGAGAGATTCTGAGCTTTTAGTAAGATTTCTCGAAATTTTCCAAACATCAAACTTTCTCCTCTTCGAATTAGCTTTCCAGCCATGTAAAGACCTTGCATTTTCATGGCCGTTTCACTTCTAGGTGACATAAACTGAGGAGGGTGCACAACCTGAAAAGTGAATATGGAAAATGTGGTAAGGTGCTGTTGTCCTTGTGATTTCCTCTAAGTTTAACTAGCAAACAGATAAAAATGCATGCTCTATGCTCTCTTCATCTCTTTCCTTGTGTTGATGCTGATGCACATGCCCAATAATACATTTCGCACAACAGATTTCATAACTCTCCTCACTCTTTTGTCAATGCTTACTGGCGAGCAAGTGAGAAAATCATTGGAAACTGCTGCATTTTTTTCATGACCTTCTACTGTCTACACCTTAAACTGATAGATCACTAGGGCTTTATTCTCTTCTTTGTTTTCTCCTCACTCTCCTTCGTGTCTACTGGCAAAGAAGGAACATAAACATCTCTTCTTAAGTCCATGCCATGGTGTGCTAAACGACATGAAATAAGATAAAGTTGTGAATAGCTCCAATTTCTTCATTCTCTTCTTTCGTCTGCACCCCTGTAACATAATCAAACCAAGGACCATTGGAATGGACTATTTATGTAACGACCCCAAAACCACCCTGGTTGAGAGGCCGTTACACGCCGCGCGCTTATTACCTAAGACACGCAAGGCTACACTAGCGAATTCCCAAAACAGAACTAAAACTGATAATTGACCAAATAAACGATTACAACATGTCTTTACATACACAGGCGGAAGCCAAACTGAAATACAATGTACAATCTAATTACAACTGGGCACCATGGCTAAACAAACTGAAATACAGAGCTCAAAAGCCAAGACAGAAAGTAGAAACTGAATCTCCAAGCACGAACTAAAACCTGCAAATCAGAGGAGATAGGGGTGAGCAAAACTATTGCTCAGCAGGTGATAAACTTTATCAGCTGAGCACGCTCAAAACATATACTGAACATACCAATTAAATGTATGCGAAGGTGCTTAGCAAGAACAAAACAGAGTCAAACCGAAGTCTTTCAAATAGTTAGAAGTCTAAACAGAAGGGGCTAAGCAGTGTCCAAACAGATACTCAATAACAGCAGATAAACTGAAGCTGAAGTCTTGACGAAATTAGAAGCTTAACAACTGACGGTAAGCACATAGCAGACCGTCTCAAACCAAATACAGATAGAGCAGACGAAGCAGAGCGCTTATAAAGCAGAAATACTCAGCAGACAGAAAGCACACAGCAGTCCGTCGACGTTTGAAAACAGACAGAGTAGAAGAAGCATAACACTTAGTAAAACTAGAGGCTTTCAGAAGACAGAAAGCACATAGCAGTCTGTCAGAAATCAGAACAGTCAGAGCTAACAGAAAACATAACAATTAACATCAGAAGTGGGACACTAGCACCAAGCATAACACTCAGAAAGGGTAGAAGACCCATGGATCTAACAGATCCCTCGACAACGCAGAAATGACCCGAAGGCCAAAGGGTTCGTCAACCCCACAGAACAGATTGGGCATGACCCACACTCAGAATGACGTCTACATGGTATACCACGGAATAGCTCGACCCAGCCATTCACGGCTCAGAAACAAAAGTAACTAGGTCCCAAACAGAGACTTAATCCAAACAGATCGAAGCTTAATACAGAGCAGAGCGGAAGTCTTAACCAGATGAGAACAGAAAGTGAGAGCTTAGCAAAATCAGAGAAGGAGCTTACCAACGGAAAGCCTTAGCAAAACAGAAGTCGTAACCCGACTAGTAAATACGAAAGCAAAACTGAAGTCAAAGATTGGATCACATTTTCAGAGCAAATTAGAGATCAAAGGCTTATCAGAGACCTAAAATCAGGAAACATTTAAACACATGCTAAAACACATGGAAACAGATAGTACACGGAAAGAGGAATCCAACGCCGCAAACGACACTCAAAACGGAGCTCAAACGAAGAAGTTATGGTCAAAACAGAGGGAAGTCCGAACTTGTGTCCTAACTTCGAAGTTAGGACGCAAGTCGAAATAAAACAGGTTGAAGAATACACAGTGTCCGAACTTCAATGTTCGGACTGAAGTTCGGACAGTTCCGAAAAAAAACCCGTGGTGAAGTCCGAACGTCGAAGTTCGGTTAATTTCAGAAAACAGGGGTGTCCGAACTTCAAAGTTCGGACTGAAGTTCGGACACCTGCAAAAACTTGAAAATAAAAACGCAATAGAGGCCTGTCCTAACTTCGAAGTTAGGACTGAAGTTCGGACAGCCCGAAAAATGCAATTTCCTGCACTGAACAGAAACGAACAGAAACACCAAAACAATTCCAAATCGACACACTTTCAGAAAACAACATTGGGGGTTTAATCCATTGAAAAGGCATTAAATCAGACATAATTAAACTCAAACACGAAGTCAATCAAACGATTTAATTACAGAATCGAAACTCTTAAATCAGAAGCACTCAGAGTTTGCAAAACAGAAGGGAATCACAGAGGTAGATTCACCATTGTCAAAATATATTATATATCAACACAAAACAAAATAAATCCCACGGGGTTGTAACACATCAAAACGCAAATCCAGAACACACACAAAATTACACAAATCAGAAACCACACAAACATATACGGAAAACAACGAAACCAAAACCCCCGTGGGTGAACGCACACAACCGAATCCATCTACCACCTACCTCACATCCGTAGCTAAGCCATCTCTGCGGACTCTATGAATTGCCCACTTCGAATCTCCACTCAAATGACAATCCCTCGAATTGAACCGCTCCCAAAATACAAAATCAGAATTAGAAAAGAGAAGAGGAAGCCTTAATGGAGAAGAGGACCAATCTACAATCCAACCTGATTGACGACTGACGGACGAACACAATTCTATCAACAGATCTCCAGCGATTAATAATGAGAGAAAGTTAAAGAAGAGAATAAGCAAAGGGAGGAGAAGTTGAGAGCTATGGAACTGTCGTGATTAGACGTCAGGGAAGTGGAAGGAGAAAAATAACGTGAATAGAAGTTTGAGAAAGGAAGGAAATAAATTAAAGAATTAAGGAGTCCCTTCCTTAACAAATAAATAAATAAATAAAAATGGAAGCGTGTTATTTCTAATTCTCCTTCCCCAAGTTATGACCATAATAACGAGAAATGTCTAACATCTAAATGGATTAACATGTCACGAAACTCCCTTTGCGAATCAGAAGGGTATATGATAAAATAAAAAAAAAAATTCTGGGGCATAACAATTTACACCAGATAAAACAAGGGCCGAAAACAGTTTATGTTGAAATGAGGTAATATACCAAAACTTGTTCTATTCCCCCTGGTGATTATAGCAATGAAAATTCTATTTCCCTGTCAATTATAAGCAGTTACATATATAGTCTTTGATGTTTCAGAATTCTAGCTGTTGTACCTTGCTGAAACAAACGATAATCATTGTAGACAGTAGCTGAAATACCCCTAATTAATTAAACATTTAATCAATTAATTAAGGCCTAAACATGCCTTAAAAATCAGTTTAAAAACAACAATGGTCAACATAAAGCAGATATTGCACCCTTTGACCGTTTAGGGTAAATAAATACCCAAATGAATTCCTTAGGACCTAAAATTTTGTCCTAAGCATATTAACACATTAATGAACGTAATGAAGCTGTTGGACAGTACTCCAACATCAAGAACCTACATAAACATGCTTAAAAGTCACTTGGAGCAAAATGTGCTCTAAACAAGCTTCAAAGGTCATGTGACCTCCGTTTGATTCCAAATCAAATTCCTAAGCTTAGTAATCATGTAATGAGTGTAATTAATTAATTATCAAAGAAAACCAAGCTCGAAAACAAGCTTTAACACAAAATGTGTCTTAAAACACTTTAAGCACATTTTTGTGTATAACTTCAAAAGTATTGGTTTTATGTCACTCTAAAGACTAGATTACATTCTTTATAACATTTATGTGGCATGGTAGACTATATTATAAAGTCTAAACCAAAGTTTTAAAATAAAATCAAAATGGGTGATTTTGGGTGAATAGTACCCAAAATAACATTTTAATTCCTAAACCAAACTATGGTCAATGATCATCCCTTGACCTTGACCATGCATTACCGTTAATTAAGGGGAGTATTCTCCATATATTTCCGGTCACACTTATGTATACAAATGACTAATAAAGGCAACTTTAATAAAGTACAATAAGTATTAAATCATGACATGATCAAGTCAAATCCACCGTTCCCACCTTGTATACTTATTTCCACCGCCTGCTTTGGTTTGCCACCCTTATCCATTAGTAGAATTAAAGTCCTGTCAAAGAGTCACCGTACACTATATTATACATAAGAGTGTTATGACATGTCAACACATAAAGTTTGTTTAAGCCAAAACAAATAATTCCCTAAGTACTACTCCATTGCCGCCAGTTTTACATGGTTTCCCTCTTCATTAAGAAACCCAACTAAAATATCTAGCCTACTCTAATGACTCACCACAACCTAATATTTAATGTAGTACGTAAAGGGATAAGTCTTGACTTATTACACTCTCTTCCTCATCTCCATTTTACCCAGCCGTCTTCTTCCACCTCCAAACTCTCTTTTTTTTCTCTTCTGTTACCGTAAGTAGTGACCAGCTTCAAGGGGGAAGAACTCTCAATATAGGTAAGGGCAAGAGACCAAGAAAACACCATTCTCTTCATCTCCTCTTCTCCTTTCCATTGCTGTAAACTAAACCTCATTTCCATCCATACTTCTAGCTAGATTTGGTGCTCTATGGAAGACGGATGCTCGGCTGGAATCTCAGAAACAAGGGGGAAGAAAATGTGAGGAATTTGAAAGTAAGATCATGTCTAAACTAGCTTATGTCCTCCTAAGTAATTACCGGTTTCCTCCTTTGATTTCCCCCAGCTTATTTTACTCCTTTTTGTATACTCATTCGGTACACATGACCACACATGGATGATTTATCAAGACCAAGCCATACATGTCTCTCACGGTGGTTTTAAATTGGTAATGATGGTGTTTTTCCTCATCCTTATTCTACTGGGTAATATACTAGTCTAAGTGGTGTTATTAACATCTTATTCTGCTCCAAATCATAGGCGCAAACACCCCCTTCCAGCCTATCATTATCAAGGTAAATAATTGAATTAAACTATGCTTTAGTTAAGCTAATTAAATACCTTAATATACTACTAAAATCATAAGACTAATGCTCACCTTTTCTTGGCATGTATGAACTGCCATAAGTGCTGTGGGAGGCTTGGAAAATTCTGCACAAGTTGCAAAAATTAAATCCTAGAGACAAACCTATGTAAAGTGAGTAAGTCCCCTTGATTATGTCTTAATCAAGTCCTTATGGATTTAAGGTTAAAAACTAACTTAAACATATATTTATATGCTAGCCGTAGGCTTTGGAGTATGTTTGGCTGAATGAAGAGCTTGGAAATTAAGTAAGTGTACTAAACTTGTATAATGTAAAGTTTTTATTTCATTATGTTGTATATAATAAAGCCGTGGGCAAGAGTTGGTATAAAGGACTTAATTGTGTATTAAGATACTATATATTATGTGGGTAGTTTATTTAGCTTGTGAGTTGGCATATAATGCCATGAAAATGATGTAGGTGGCAAAATATAACTTATAACCTTACTAGATGGTGAATGATGGAAGCCGTAGGTTTATAGAAATTCTTAAGGCCAAACTATATATTAAAATGTCATATAACATGTTTGGTAAACTAACCTAATGTTTATGCGACATACAATGTCATTGGATTAATTAAATGGTTAGAAAACAATTAATGAATATTGTACAAATATATAAACTAAAACCGTGAGCAATTATGTCTTTTATGACATTTATAAATAATTTATATTATATATTAAGGTTTGTAACAAGCCATGTATTTTAGGCTATTTAACTTTATGTTTAAAATAATTATAGGATCAATAGATAATTACCGGATGGGATTTGGGGTTGTTTTGTAAATAAAATAAATTTTGGAGACTAGATAATATATAACCGAAAACTATACGTTTAAAACTATTAAAATGAATTTTATAAAGGTTTATTAAAATTTGGGGGAAAAATGTAATTTCTGAAAGTAATGGGTCAAAACTGTAATTTATTGAAACTATGGTCAAACTGGTGGTCAATTGACCATGTTAGAAGTTTTGACCAAAATTAATTACATAAGTAATTAAATTGTGAACTTATAATAATGTTATAAGTTAAATATTGAATTTATAAAAGTTATGGGGTATAAACTGTAAATACCGAAAGTTTGGTGTTAAAACAGTAAATATAACACTTATTAACATTGGTATACAGTTTGGTGATTTTTGGAATTAAATAAAAGGCTATATAATAAGATAAGAGTATAGTATAAGGTTTTTATGAAATTAAAAGTATAGTTTATAAAACTGAGGCTGGACCCTAAATATGACAAGTATGTGGGGTTAGGATTGTTATTATAATGGTTTATATCCTAATTATAAAGTTTGGAAATTTTTGGAGTTATATAAATGATTATATTGATAAAAGTGTATAATATATAGTTTGTGACATATAGAAAGTATATTGTATAAGTGTCAATATGCAATTAAGGGAAATATTGGGACAGAAATTAAATTGGAACAGCATAGGGGTCTGTACGAAAATAAATAAACTTAAAACTATAGGTTATACAAATTATAAATGTTAAAACAATATAATATAACCTATATCTAACATTATATGGTATGTGGGTTAAATTTGCAAATATAGAAAGTATGGGGTGCTGGAAAGAATAAATCAAAACAGCCTTGAGGTCTGTTCGGTATTTACAAAAATTTATAAACTATATGTTATAATGATTTATGAAATAAAATACTATAATATATAGTATATATAACATTATATAATATATGGGGCAAGATTGCAATTTATAAGAAATAAGTGTGTTGAAGGTGGAATTCAAAACAGACCTAGGGTCTGTTTGCAAATTTCTGAAAATAGTGAAACTATATGATATAATTATCATAATGTTTAAATGTTATAATATATGATGAAAATAGTATGTTATAAAATATGTGGTGGAATTGTAATAAGTAGAAAGTGTGGGAATTGAAAAGAAAAAGAATATAACCTATATGCTTTTCGGCAATAATATGATTTATTAAAAACTATAGGTTATAATATGTTACAAAGTTTAATGTTATAAAATATGGTATTTATAACATGGTATAATAATGTGTGACTACATTGAATGAAAACTATGGGAAGTGAAGAATTAATAAGTATATAGCTTACATGCCTTGCGGCAATTAATATGGGATTTTCAAAACTATATGTTATAATGTTAGATGAGATGTAAAATATCATATCATATGGTATAAGATATAAGTGTAACATTGTATGATTTTATGTGATCAAAACATAGTTTATAAAACAATATATTAAAACCGCATGCATAACATGCAAGGAATGAAGTTATAAACTATGGTTTACAATGTTATAAAAACTATAGATATTATACAATATTAATGTGATTAAGTGAAATAATTATCATTAATAAAGCTCACATGAAATACTGTGACAATTTATGAAGAAATAGAATTTGTAAACTAAGGTTAGTATTAAAATAAACCTTAGGAAATTATAACCCATGTAATGAAATGTTACATAATATTAAGATAAAGTTCTTAATATGAATTGCATAAAATAATGCAACAAATGGAAATAATCATCTTATATAAGATGATAATAATGTAACATATAATATAGTGTATAAATCATGAAGGGTTAATGTGTAGGTGTGCATATAAACGAATGTGCAAGCACATGTTGAATATATATACATGCTAATTATATGGTTAAGTTGGAACTATATAATATAGTGCATGCATACATGCAACTATATATTATTTGACTAAATCAAATAAAAACAACATATAAAAACATATATGTGAAACCGAGAGCATATAATATAAGTATATGCAATATGGTTTTAATGTCATAAGATAATAATGGCAAGTGTTATGACATTAGTATAAATTTATACTACAAGTCATATAATTATAAATCAAAGTATAAGTTTATTAAGATGAATGATGAGATGTATAATATATGGTACAATATTAAATGGTTAAATATTAATGCCATATGATGTTAATGCATGAGCATAAAATGCGATGCGAATTAACGTTGCATGCACACATGCAACCACATAATATAAAAGGGTACTCGTATACCGAACCGGAATGATTAAACTAATACTTAAGTATTAATGAGAATACGCATTCGTATACTCGTAAATATAAGGAATAAATCCTAACGTTTGAAAACGCTACAACTAAGACGTTTTAAAACCGACTCGTTTAAATAAACCGGGGCGTTGGTAATTAATATGTAATACGACGACGAGAGTATAAACGATACCTTAACAAATAACTGTTGAAATCCGGGGATGAAAGGTCGGGATTATTTGTATTGTTCGGATTTACTGAGCTTAAATAAGTCATGTGGTTTGACTTATATTGTGTTTGTTATTTAGACCATGTTACCGACGAAGACGCTTGACGAGCTAGTGGTCTACTGCGCAACCTAGGTCATTGGTGAACGGTATGTAAAGGGGTCTGATCCGAGATGTCCTGAGGACTTCCTCGGGCTCGGATATGTGTGTTGTATAACGAGTGTGATGCCTGTATGTATGTGTGTATGGATGTGTGTTGTGGGATGTTAATTGCTTATCTTCCCGCATTATTTAATTATGCGCGAACGTCCTACGGGGCTAATACTACGTCGACTATAGATCCACTTATAAAAAAAACACATATGCGTTTAATGTGATGTGATTGTTGTTAATGGATGTAACACACTTGATACTATGATTGTATATGTATACTAATGAAATACCCCGAACTTAAATATAGGGATTAAAAATTAATTCAATACGTATTTAAGGGCCTAATGACGCCTAAGTAATATTGGCAAGGAAAAATAAATCCAAAAGAAATAAAGAAACACTTAAAAAGTGGAAAATGCTAAATAAGCGTTAAATAACCATAGGAGGTATGAGACCTTGGTTAGAGTATTATGTGGATTCCCAAGGCTTGATAATGCCTAAATAATATATGGGAACAACTCCCGAAGAAAACGGATCCAAATAATGAATTAAAACGCTAATAGAGCTTTAGCGCACGTTTTTCGAGAAAACCCGAAAACGTGACTTTGAGTGGTCAAACGAACCCGTAAAAATTATAGTTCATTACATAACTATTATTAAGCATTAATAGAAGCTTAATAACCAATAAAATTAAAGAAACGAGAGAATTCCGGAAAACGGGCCCGGTAAGTGAATAGTACCAAAACCGGGTAAATTAACGAGCGTTTTCTGTAAAAGACAAAAAACGCTCCAACTAGTATTAATTTGGGGGCCGGTTTTTAGGGGCTAATTAAATCCCTCACACACACACACACACTAGCTAATTAATAAAGAAGTCAAAAAGCAAAAAGTGAATAGTGAAAAGTGGAAAAAAATAAACAATATACACTTTCACTCACTATTCTCTTTCCTTCCTTTTTCATTTCCACCGTGAGACTCCCCTTCTCTTTCCTCTCTTCTGGTTCTTCTTCTTCCTCCACGATTTGGAGCTCCTCCAATGGCTACTCCACCTTCCTCACCTTGTACAAGCTTCGATAAAGCTCCGAATTGAAAACCGAGCATAGATTCTTGCTCCTCTCACCAAGGCCTATCTCCCTCTCTTTTGAAAAATCGAAAACAGCCACTTTCACCTCCATGGGTATTCTCCATTTGAAGGTTTGATACCACCATTGGAAGCTCCCCCTCCACCTTGATGTTTTGAGGTGAAAATAATCTTGAAAACTCATCTTTTTCTAGCCCTTGTTGGCAAAACGAAAATTTCCAGATTTTGAACTCCTAGTTCCTTATGCTCCAGCCGATTTTGGCTTCTCCATTGGGCTAGGAATCTTGCTCTATTGCTAGTCAAGAACCTCATACATTGGTTGGAAGGTAATACTCTTTCTAAACCCTAAAAACATCTAAATTCTAGGGTTAGTTAAAATGGAGGCTAAGTAGTAGTTGTGTATTGGTATGGTGGCTGTTGCATTGTGTATTGTGTGAGGAAGAACAAGGTAGAAGGGAATGAGAAAGGAGAAGGCAAGAAAGAAAGAAAGAAAACTAGCAAAACAAGGTAATTGTGCTTACCTTGAACTAGTTTTATGTATGGTATTGTAACAGTTTTTGTGCAGTAAAAATGAGTAGTGTATATGGTAATGAATAATAAGTATGTTGTAGGATAATGAGGAAGGGTAATGTAGCTGTTTTGAAGCTTGTAAATGTTGTTTAAAAGCTTGGGAAAACCATGGGTAATGTATGTTTATGTGCAGGAAAATTTGTGTGTTGTAGTGTGAGTAATGATGTGTGAATCGATATGGAGATTGGGAATGAATTTTTAGCTGAAATGGTATGTGGGCAAAGTGAGAATTTTAGGGGAAACTATGCCCAAATTTGTATGGAAATTAGAGGACTTAGATGTGTAAGGAGAGGGAACAACCTAGACAAGTTGTGAGTGATTAACCATGTTGTAACAGATTTTGAATGGAGCTAGATAATGGCGAGAACTTGAGTGGAAGGTAATGCAATTAGGATGCTAGGAATGGTATGGATAGAGGGAGTATTGAATGGTAGGAGTGGGAACAAAATCTGTAGCAAAACAGTGTATTAGTACCTTGAATTTTAGGAAGAAAGTTGGTGTGCACAACCTTGGAAATGAATGAAGAACTTGAGTATAGTTATTGCAAATGGTTATAAAGGATTTGAAATGGTTATTAAGTGAGTTGGTAGGAGGTAGGAAACTAGCAAGAGGAAGTTAGAAGTGCACTAGTGTGCAAAGTGCAAAATGTAAGAATTGATGTTTGTGAATTTGAGCAAGAATTGAAGTAAGGATTTAACCAATGATTTGGAGAGGTTTAATGCATGTTTTAAGGTGTTTAAACAAGCAGGAAACAAGTGGAAAGATTGTCGAATAAGTGGAAAAAAATTGGGGTGAATTTGGAGTTCAGAATGTGTAGAAAAACGGTTTTTAAAATGGGGTCTGTTCTGGACCGCCCCTAGGGACCACCCCTGTGGGGAGGTCCAGTGCAGAGAAGAGAAGAAAACAAAAAAAACGGGTAGCTTCTGTTGTGGACCGCCCCTGGGACCGCCCCAGAGGGGTGGTCCAGACCAGAGATGAAGAAAAAAATTTGTTTAAGGCTCTTAATGATGGGGGATTGAATGGTAATGGTTTTAGATGATGTTTAGGCCTTGTTTGGTGACTTTTAAGGTCCTAAGAAGTGTAAACAAGTTTGAGAAGTAATTAAGAAAGTTGTAAGTTTAAGAACATTAAGTTAAACCGAAACAATGGGATAACGGGGTAAGTATAGGAGTAGTAATTATATATGTATTGTAATACTTAGTATTAATTGAGCCATTTGGCATGTAGTCATTGGTTCGAGAATAAGACTCGAGGAACAAGTAAGGACCAAGGAACAAGGAGACATCCGGTAAAGTAAATTTCAGTAAAAGGTATTATTTCTTCATGCCCTGTATCCTAATCTGGTTACCCCGATTTGTGTGCTTATTTGATCACCTAAATAAGATAAATGCATGAATTGGACTATAATGCACTTACTTGTGCTTGATTTATGTGTTCTTGATAATTATTGTCTTGAACACTAGTTTGTATAATTCATGAAATATGTGGATGAAGATGAAGTGTATTTGTACCTTGTAGTGTACTTGTGTATTGTATTTCGTATGGATGTATATATGAGCAATGTATTGTATTATTGTGGCTTGGATGTGTGACTTCTACTAATTCCTAACTACCTAACTTCTAACGTAAGTAATAAGTAAATTGGAATGAGTAGAAGTCCGATATAGCTTCGGCCATGCGTGAGGATGAGGAGACACAAGAGGTTGGATCCGATTCCTGGTTCTTAAGCTGGTCCACGGCCCAAACCCCTTAATTGGGTAGCATCCTGGATTAGTGAACCAAGTAAATCCCGGTGGTGGGACAGAGTAGTCCCCGGGCCGGAGGTCCCGACGACTTGACTTGAGTAAGTAAGTAAAGTATGAGTATGTATGCGTAAGTATTGTGTAACGAGTAAAAGAGTAATCTCCACCCGATTAACCCGGGTGGACAAAAAGGAGCTAACATGTATTGAGTATGTATTGTGTATGCGCATTTCAGGAAAGGTAAGTAAGTATCAATTGGCTTGTATGAACTACTTGTATGTATTGAAATGTATGTATGTATTCCTTGCGTAAAGTATTGTAGTATTATGTATGAAAGCATGTATGCATGTATGTATGAATAAAATGAACTGCATGTATTCGACCAAGTGGTCGGCGTACCCTCACTAGTACGCGGGGTATGCGGTTATCATATTCAGCGTAAGCTGACCCCCTAGGGGGAACGTTTTTAGTGTGCAGGTACCCGAAGCGGATATGGTCAAGGTAAGAGACCGGTGGCTACACTTGGATAGTTAGAAGTAGAATGTAAAAGCGTACTAAGTGGCACGCCCCCTTGTACTTAGAAAGTAAGTAGTTTATGAGGAATGGGTAGTGGGTAGACTCTTAATGAGTATCCATGAAATTGAAAGAGGTGTTGTATTTGTGTAAGGATCTTAGTAAACTCGGTGTACTATATTGTATTGAACTTATGGAGTACTGTAATGAATGGGAAGTCCTAGTATTTGATTTGGTAATTGGAGTATGTATTGTAAGTGTGTAGTACTCAGACATTCCGGTCCATCAGACCGATGCTGTATGTAGTAGTAGTAGTAGTAGCCTTGCTAGTCACGTGGGTGGCTAACGACATTGTATCACCCACCGTTGAGTATGTAAGTATCCACTGCGTGAGTCTGGATTGTATAAGGAGATTGGACGGTAATGACAGTATTAGCGGTAGGGGTGTTACAAAAAGTGGTATCAGAGCGAAGTATCGCTCTGATGACTGGAAATTCCGAGTTTAGGAAATACCGAGTTAGGAATAGAAGTTTAGGGCTAAGGGCTGAGTGTTAGCATTAGAGACATGCTAGTTAGGAACTCCCGGTGAGTACCGGATACCTACAATACCAGACCCACCCTCCGCATCCCCATTGTATAACTTGGGAAAGTCCGCCAGAGAGAAGGAAAGTCCTCTCATACTCGGGAAAACCCGATCTGGCAGTTGTGAAGCAATCACACAGTAAACAAGAACCGACATATGATAGATTCCAAGAATTGGAAGCCCCGGAGATGGATTCCGGTTGAACAACAATACCCGCACTTAATAGCGGTGGAATGAGTACTCCAACTACAAGGAGGCTACAACTTACAACAACATGGGGCGACATGCTTAGCAGTCGCAAAACCTGGCTAAACAACCAACAGCAGGAAAAGAAGCACTAACCGTGCAACGAAATGGAAAAGGAGCAGTAATGGAACCCGAGACACAAGTCTGCGGGACAGCAGTAGCTAGATAATACCACCAATGGTATACCAACTGACTAAGGACATAGTCAGGAGTGATTAACTCCAAACTACAACGCCAAAAGGTTACAATACCTGGCCGACATAGCTTACACAACTACAAGGATATCCACGGGATATGAACCGATAGGACTACAAGGGTAGTGCCTAAACCAGTTAAGGCTCAATCGCCACGGTAAACCAGTGGGAGCGAGCAACAAGGAAAAACACAAACTAAATAAATGGGGATCTCCAAGATTTGGAGAAGTACCCCGATCAATGACAGTATGTCAAGATCACAGAGGAACTACTTAAAAGATCAAGTATCCAAAACATAGATCAATAAGATGAAGGGAAGAGTCAACAAGACTACCCAAATACGAGTGGTAACCACACCGTGACCGGTATAGGGTTACCCAAAAACCACTAGTACCACGCACTTGCCACGGCAAGTGCAGTAAGAACAGGAACATGTAGAGGAACCTTAACACACCACAGGTACATAGTAATGTACCGTGACTGCAATGAAGCAACTACATGAATAAACATCCTAACAACTGTAAGCATGGAACCTTGGAAGGGCTTGACGGCCTGACCATTGCACAAAGAACATACCAGTCAGCAAGGAGCTAACTTGGTCAAGACCTCGAACATGGCCACGCCATGAAGAACTTCTTTAACACCGAACCATTGTTTTAAAACCTAACCTTTTCTTTCAAAACCACAACCCTTCTTTTAAAACCTTGGATTTTAAAACCAAACCAATAGAATTGTGGTGAGTATCATAGAATGATACAAGAGGAGTTGACAATAGAATACTTCACCTAGGCGTGTGACGAACACTACGAGTGTACCCAAATATGGGATGTGGGACGACCGCACTCCGAAGGAGCTTGTGGGTCTGACAGATAGTCGGGTAAGTGGTAACGTATCAATATGGTACCCCACGTATGTATACATGTAGTGTACGAAACACGGGAAGTAGACAACTCCGTTCTACGGACCATGAGTAAATTCAAACCAGAACAACTGGACACCTCAGACGATCCAGGAGAAGGAACTCAGCTAAGAAATAAGTATAAAGGAACTTAGAGAATCCATCTGAAGATAAGGAATGAGGATTAGGAAGTGCAAAGAGCACAGACTATTAAGTATAGACAAAGGATATGTCTCAAGGACACCAAGCAAATACGTGACAGCTGGAAAGTATACCCAGCCTGAACATAGTAAGGCAAATGCTTAATGTGGACACAACGATACTCAACAAACGGGACGGAGTCTCCCAAGAACAATCACAAGATTACCACAAAGTATAATCCATCATTGAAGAGGATATTAAACCTAGTCTTAAGCACTAGGAGCAAGTATAAACAGTCTACCCAAGAACGAGAGACGTTATAACCCAAAAAGGGATAGCTCGACTACGATACCACAAGGCGGTATAGTGGGCACAACATAATATAAACATTAGCCAGATGTAACGGCGTAACCTAACAACACCCAAGAGCAATCCTTGAATGGTGCCTGAGTTAACAGCAGTCGAGCAAAGCGTTAGGATAAGAGCAAGGAAGCTAGAACGAACACTCGGTTAAGACACCGAAGGGATTTCACTTAACACGAAATACCCTAAACTACAAGAAGGCACTGATTAGCACCAGATTGCCTAAAGGGCCTCCTATGAACGGAAGCGTGATGTCACGACTTGCCATGGAGCCTAGTAATACCTCCAACATATGGGGTATACAAGGAGTGGAAACATGTATAAGCAGCTTGCAAAGAGCATAGGTTGCAGCAATAAGGCTCAGAAGCCATAAACCAACTACGTTATGTAACTTAAACGGTTGCAAAACCCACACTAAATACTAACAAGACTTGCAAAAGATATTGCTTCATACGACAACAGATCGACAACTGAAACACCCAATTTAAACTCAACATAATGAGTGGCTTGGAGTAATGGCTACCTCAATGTCGCTGTTACTAGAGCATCATCTATACAGTTGACAAAGCTTTTAATTGCCTTCATGCTTTCTGTCCTAATGGTAGCACAGAGGCATAGTACACTGTCCTAGTCCAAACTTGGACACTACGAGAGACCCGAGGAAAGACACCTCTTGTTGACCAAAGATCATCAATGTTGTAATGATGCGAACCCTCAGAAAGGGCTTCCATCTACCATAACAACAAACTTGTGCATGTAGTTATCGCCAAGAGACAATCAAATAACAAAATGAGATTTCCAAACTACTACGCCTACAAGAGGCTGTGGATTGTAAAAGCACAACGCTTAAAGAGCATAGAGACCCGAAGGAGCAAGTATACTCCATACGCAACCAAGCATATGGCGAACCATTGAATGAATACCAACAGAGTAAACCTTGTCAACAAGAACCTTCACTTAACAGTGATAGAATACACCTCAGTTGAGGACGGGACCAGAAGACCCTTGAAGTTTCATGGGATGACCCGGTGATGTACATACAAAAGAAAAACCGCACAGCTAGAGCCAATAACTAATGCTCAGCACTGGGAGACAGTAATTGTCAAAAACAATCAATGCGAGTGCACATTGCACACCATGAATGACCAACGCTCAAGAGAGCTTATCAACCAAGATACTTGGTAAATTGTATTACAAATTATGAAACAATGTGAGGTAAGCCAACCTACACATGAAACCCAAATAGAAATAAAACATCTCCACATTGGGAAGATAGTAATATTGCGATATGCTACGACAATCGTCATACACACGAACAGAGGAAACCCAGTGTGTTCACACCATAAGGAAATGGTGCCAACGACAGTGGGAGTGAGTAAAGATAAACTACCACATTAACACAGTCAGTAAGAACGATGTTGTATAATGAGTAAGAATACGGTGCGCAGCAAGCGGCCGCTATGAGGAAGCAGTTAGACAATGATACGGAGTAGTAAGATAGCAGGCAGAAATATTCATTCCTATCACATAAGTGATTTACTGTCAAGAGTTTACGCCTCTGCACTCTGTATGACTGAGTGTTTTGGTATTGCACTTGCGCAGTAATGATCTAATGGGATAGCTAGGAATATGGAGAATGTAAATCGTAGTAGACCCTTCTTTTCACCAACAAACATGGCATAAGCCAGTTAAGCAAGCTTAGCAACAAACCGTGCGGCCTAAGGCCAAACAAGCACGAAGAGTGTGAAACACACTAACAATCACAAGATGTGAATTCCATTGGAATAAAAGGTGAACGGAGACTTAAGAGAGTCACAAGGACCGACGCATAGAAAATGCAAGGTCATACAAGTAAAGAACACTTGTACTGAACCAGAGAAACTGGTATAATTCAGAAGCTATTGACAACAGAGGAAGCACTACAACTAAGTAGTGACTTAACCTCACCCGACAATAAGTCGGAGGAACTTAGCGAATAATCGTGGGAGTATGAATCTTATAGATTACCAGAGAGCTGGTTACAATCTAAAACTCAATGAGTTCAAGCACGGTAAACGAATACCACACTTGTTAGTAAACCTTATTCCCACAATAGAGGGATAAAAAGGTGATGTGTAGCACATTAAGGATAACAAGAAGGGTGAATAACCCAAGTTATCAGGGTCACGCAGCAGAAGCTAGTGGGCCCTAGCTAGGAAGTTTAATACACCTAGTAAGTATGAGAGAATGGCAATCAACGCCTTGAAGCCTAATAGTCTAGAACCAAATTAATTATGAGTTAAATAAACTCATATAGGAATCCTCGGTGCAAAGACTGAACCAATGTTATGGTTAGGACCCTTTGACAAGGGTACATTATGTAATAAACCGTAAAGAAGCTAAAACGCTTCAGAATGCCCAAATTGAGTAAACCAATGTTTAATAATAATAACATATGGTAGATTACGTGGGCGTAATCCCCTTTAAGGGGGGTAGAGCGAAAACCGCTTAATGTAAGTTTCATGAATAAAACATATAAACTACAATGTGCATAGCACAAACGAGAATTGATTTGATGATTGGTACTTATGTTAAATAAACATACGTATTCATTCATATTGTAATTATGGTAATTAGGCATGAGAGATACAAATACCATAGGACGAGTATACCCATCTTGTAACCCTAGCGTAAGAGTATTAGTAAAGAAGAGTAATGAGTAGCGGATGGAATTCCACAAGTATTATATTTCAAAAAAAAATATAGTACGAAACGATTGAGAGTAGTAGATGAATGAATTCTAAGAGTAGTGTATTCCTAAGTAAATTATTGGAAGCAAATTGAAGACGATTAACTGTTATAAGTATTGTACTTCTTAGTTAGAATAGTAGAGATGATGGAGAGTAATGGATGAAAGTAGCGAAGGTTGATGAAATGAGCACTTAGGTATTGAATCTCGAAGAAAAGAATTTGGAAGTAGAGTGAGGATGATTGATGGACTGAATACCATCCTTTGGAGTTGTATGAATTTGTAATTATGACTAGGAAGAGTAAAAAGATAGAAAGTGAAAATAATGGAATTATTTGGTTGTTTGAAACTGATGTGGGAAGTCGAACTTGATCCTGATCAGGTCAAGGGAGACCGAACACAAATTGGGGTGGAAAGATAGTTCAGCACTGATGCTGATCACATCAGGGTCGAATGATTCTTGAAGCTCCCCTCAAGTGGTCACAAGAATCACACATAAGGATAGAAGTAATGAATATAAATTGGAATTTGGAGTTGTGTGTTTTAGAAAATTTCTAATTGGCAGTAGTGAAGTATTTCCTTTAGACTGGAGGATTTGTTAGAAGCCTATACCGGAGAAGATAGTAGTATATCGGATTGTATTATTCCAAGGGCAGCGGGACATAGAGGAGTCCTGTGTCGAGATGACCTGAGTGCCTGCGGGATTGTATTGTGTATTGCATTGCTTTGGGGATAGCTTTGCACTGTATGTATGTATAAAACTTGTAATGAGAAACCGGATGGTTGGTAGTAATGCGGATTGAAGTAATTATTGTACATTGGTATGGTATGGTAAGTATAGACCTCGAGGAACGGATTTAGGAATTGTAAGGAGGAAGAATGTACGACTTTGGCATTAGATAAGTATAAATGAGTAAGTATAGTAATCCCATAACCTCGAACAACTTTGAGGACAAAGTTCTTAAGGGGGGTAGATTGAAATACCCCGAACTTAAATATAGGGATTAAAAATTAATTCAATACATATTTAAGGGCCTAATGACACCTAAGTAATATTGGCAAGGAAAAATAAATCCAAAAGAAATAAAGAAACACTTAAAAAGTGGAAAACACTAAATAAGCGTTAAATAACCAAAGGAGGTACGAGACATAGGTTAGAGTATTATGTGGATTCCCAAGGCTTGATAATGCCTAAATAATATATGGGAACAACTCCCGAAGAAAACGGATCCAAATAATGAATTAAAACGCTAATAGAGCTTTAGCGCACGTTTTTCAAGAAAACCCGAAAACGTGACTTTGAGTGGTCAAACGAACCCGTAAAAATTATAGTTCATTACATAACTATTATTAAGCATTAATAGAAGCTTAATAACCAATAAAATTAAAGAAACGAGAGAATTCCGGAAAACGGGCCCGGTTAGTGAATAGTACCAAAACCGGGTAAATTATCGAGCGTTTTCTGTAAAAGACGAAAAACGCTCCAACTAGTATTAATGTAGGGGCCGGTTTTTAGGGGCTAATTAAATCCCTCTCACACACACACACTAGCTAATTAATAAAGAAGTCAAAAAGCAAAAAGTGAATAGTGAAAAGTGGAAAAAAATAAACAATATACACTTTCACTCACTATTCTCTCTCCTTCCTTTTTCATTTCCCCCGTGAGACTCCCCCTCTCTTTCCTCTCTTCTGGTTCTTCTTCTTCCTCCACGATTTGGAGCTCCTCCAATGGCTACTCCACCTTCCTCACCTTGTACAAGCTTCGATAAAGCTCCGAATTGAAAACCGAGCATATATTCTTGCTCCTCTCACCAAGGCCTATCTCCCTCTCTTTTCAAAAATCGAAAACAGCCACTTTCACCTCCATGGGTATTCTCCATTTGAAGGTTTGAGACCACCATTGGAAGCTCCTCCTCCACCTTGATGTTTTGAGGTGAAAATAATCTTGAAAACTCATCTTTTTCTAGCCCTTGTTGGCAAAACGAAAATTTCCAGATTTTGAACTACTTGTTCCTTATGCTCCAGCCGATTTTGGCTTCTCCATTGGGCTAGGAATCTTGCTCTATTGCTAGTCAAGAACCTCATACATTGGTTGGAAGGTAATACTCTTTCTAAACCCTAAAAACATCTAAATTCTTGGGTTAGTTAAAATGGAGGCTAAGTAGTAGTTGTGTATTGGTATGGTGGCTGTAGCATTGTGTATTGTGTGAGGAAGAACAAGGAATAAGGAAAGGAGAAAGGAGAAGGCAAGAAAGAAAGAAAAAAAGAAAGAAAACTAGCAAAACAAGGTAATTGTGCTTACCTTGAACTAGTTTTATGTATGGTATTGTAACAGTTTTTGTGCAGTACAAATGAGTAGTGTATATGGTAATGAATAATAAGTATGTTGTAGGATAATGAGGAAGGGTAATGTAGCTGTTTTGAAGCTTGTAAATGTTGTTTAAAATCTTGGGAAAACCATGGGTAATGTATGTTTATGTGCAGGAAAATTTGTGTGTTGTAGTGTGAGTAATGATGTGTGAATCGATATGGAGATTGGGAATCGATTTTTAGCTGAAATGGTATGTGGGCAAAGTGAGAATTTTAGGGGAAACTATGCCCAAATTTGTATGGAAATTAGAGGACTTAGATGTGTAAGGAGAGGGAACAACCTAGACAATAACTAGGTGTGTTTAGGTAGAAGTTGTGAGTGATTAACCATGTTGTAACAGATTTTGAATGGAGCTAGATAATGGCGAGAACTTGAGTGGAAGGTAATGAAATTAGGATGCTAGGAATGGTATGGATAGAGGGAGTATTGAATGGTAGGAGTGGGAACAAAATCTGTAGCAAAACAGTGTATTAGTACCTTGAATTTTAGGAAGAAAGTTGGTGTGCACAACCTTGGAAATGAATGAAGAACTTGAGTATAGTTATTGCAAATGGTTATAAAGGATATGGAATGGTTATTAAGTGAGTTGGTAGGAGGTAGGAAACTAGCAAGAGGAAGTTAGAAGTGCACTAGTGTGCAAAGTGCAAAATGTAAAAATTGATGTTTGTGAATTTGAGCAAGAATTGAAGTAAGGATTTAACCAATGATTTGGAGAGGTTTAATGCATGTTTTAAGGTGTTTAAACATTCAGGAAACATGTGGAAAGATTGTGGAATAAGTGGAAAAAAATTGGGGTGAATTTGGAGTTCAGAATGTGTAGAAAAACGGTTTTTAAAATGGGGTCTGTTCTGGACCGCCCCTAGGGACCGCCCCTGTGGGGAGGACCAGTGCAGAGAAGAGAAGAAAACAAAAAAACAGGTAGCTTCTGTTGTGGACCGCCCCTGGGACCAGAGGGGCGGTCCAGACCAGAGATGAAGAAAAAAATTTGTTTAAGGCTCCTAATGATGGGGGATTGAATGGTAATGGTTTTAGATGATGTTTAGGCCTTGTTTGGTGACTTTTAAGGTCCTAAGAAGTGTAAACAAGTTTGAGAAGTAATTAAGAAAGTTGTAAGTTTAAGAACATTAAGTTAAACTGAAACAATGGGATAACGTGGTAAGTATAGGAGTAGTAATTATATATGTATTGTAATACATAGTATTAATTGAACCATTTGGCATGTAGTCATTGGTTCGAGAATAAGACTCGAGGAACAAGTAAGGACCAAGGAACAAGGAGACATCCGGTAAAGTAAATTTCAGTAAAAGGTATGATTTCTTCATGCCCTGTATCCTAATCTGGTTACCCCAATTTGTGTGCTTATTTGATCACCTAAATAAGATAAATGCATGAATCGGACTATAATGCACTTACTTGTGCTTGATTTATGTGTTCTTGATAATTATTGTCTTGAACACTAGTTTGTATAATTCATGAAATATGTGGATGAAGATGAAGTGTATTTGTACCTTGTAGTGTACTTGTGTATTGTATTTCGTATGGATGTATATATGAGCAATGTATTGTATTATTGTGGCTTGGATGTGTGACTTCTACTAATTCCTAACTTCTAACGTAAGTAATAAGTAAATTGGAATGAGTAGAAGTCCGATATAGCTTCGGCCACGCGTGAGGATGAGGAGACACAAGAGGTTGGATCCGATTCCTAGTTCTTAAGCTGGTCCACGGCCCAAACCCCTTAAATGGGTAGCATCCTGGATTAGTGAACCAAGTAAATCCCGGTGGTGGGACAGAGTAGTCCCCGGGCCGGAGGTCCCGACGACTTGACTTGAGTAAGTAAGTAAGTAAAGTATGAGTATGTATGCGTAAGTATTGTGTAACGAGTAAAAGAGTAATCTCCACCCGATTAACCCGGGTGGACAAAAAGGAGCTAACATGTATTGAGTATGTATTGTGTATGCGCATTTCAGGAAAGGTAAGTAAGTATCAATTGGCTTGTATGAACTACTTGTATGTATTGAAATGTATGTATGTATTCCTTGCGTAAAGTATTGTAGTATTATGTATGAAAGCATGTATGCATGTATGTATGAATAAAATGAACTGCATGTATTCGACCAAGTGGTCGGCGTACCCTCACTAGTACGCGGGGTATGCGGTTATCATATTCAGCGTAAGCTGACCCCCTAGGGGGAACGTTTTTAGTGTGCAGGTACCCGAAGCGGATATGGTCAAGGTAAGAGACCGGTGGCTACACTTGGATAGTTAAAAGTAGAATGTAGAAGCGTACTAAGTGGCACACCCCTTGTACTTAGAAAGTATGTAGTTTGTGAGGAATGGGTAGTGGGTAGACTCTTAATGAGTATCCATGAAATTGAAAGAGGTGTTGTATTTGTGTAAGGATCTTAGTAAACTCGGTGTATTATATTGTATCGAACTTATGGAGTACTGTAATGAATGGGAACTCCTAGTATTTGATTTGGTAATTGGAGTATGTATTGTAAGTGTGTAGTACTCGGACATTCCGGTCCATCAGACCGATGCCGTATGTGAAGTTGGTATGGATGACCGTTACTGACGGCTATGTGTTTACCGTTGTTGTGATTGGGTGCTTTGTGATTAAATGTATATTGTGGTGTATGAATTGTAATGCCTGTATTCACTGTTTATTTTACCGCCGATCATGTGCTTACAACTTTATATACCTGTACACCGGTAAAGCATGTAACGAACCTAATAATGGCGACCTTGACTATTAAGTGACCAATAGGGTCCAGGCTCGGCATACTCAGCGTTTATCGCTGAGCCTTTATGGCATTGCTGCAGGTGACGATTACCATGGAAGCCAAAGAGTGGGACCCGGGTTGTTAGGAATTTAATTACCATCGAGATCTCACAATGTATTAGGATAATTATTAGTTTAAAGTGTTAATGGAGTTGTATACAGTCGGGATTACATAGACGCTCACTTGTCGTTTAAGTTACAGTGGTTTAGATTGATGTATAGGTTAGTATCTCGTTATCACTGCGGTTATGTATTTATTTCCAGTGTTGTTTCGTATTTAATTTACTTCTGCTTCTTTACTCGTATGGGCGAGTAATGGCATGTGACACCCGAGTGAGATTTAACTGCTGTGAGACTTCCACTGTGAGATGTCGTTTATTAATGCTACGTGAGTGAGTACTACGTGATTATGAGTGGGGTGTTACAGTAGCATATGCAGTCCTTGCTGTTCCAAAAATCTGCTACACCTACAGAAACACATGATAAGAAAAACAATTAGTAGTAGCTTACCCTGCTATCAAATACAACAGTAGAAGTTGTTGATTTCTTTTATTTGACCATTTAAAACAAATTGAGCCTATATATTAGGCGTACATACACTAGTGTTATAATGTCTCTGTTGTAATATGTTCTTCTGTATGCACGGCCTTATACCCGTTTAGTACTTTACTAATTTACCCCCAGTCTATAGGTGTTAGTATGTACTTAATACCGTTGTCAGTCCCTTCTCTACTCACTCACAAGTACACAAACCTAATTCGTAATACACAATTATTTTTTGCGTCTTCTTCCTCTTGTTATCTCTTCGATCTCATCTCCAGATCTCACAAGCCTGACATGGTATCAGAGTTCGTCGCCTACATTGAATCTTTCCGCATGTAACACCCCTACCATTAATACATGCTTACCGTCCAATCTCCTTACACGTCAGATACACGCAGCGGATATTTACTTATGTACAATGGGTGATACAATGCCGCTAACCACCCACGTGGCTAACAAGGCTACTACTACTGCTTACAGCATCGGTCTGATGGACCAGAATCCCGAGTACTACACTTCCACAACACATACTCCACTCATCAAACGAACACTACAAGGTTCCATTCAATACTTTACTCCTTCGTAAACCATACAATACAAAATTCATAACCGAGTCTACTAGGTTTCCAATACAATTACAATGCTTCTTCCAAGTTCGTACACACTCTCTAAGAGACTACTTACTACCCGTTCCTCACAACTACTTGCTTCTAATTACAAGGGTGTGCCTCCGGTCTCTTCCTTGACCATATTCGCTTCGGGTACCTGCACACTAAAAAATGTCCCCCGAAGGGGTCAGCTTTCGCCGAGCATGATAACTGCATACCCCGCGTACTAGTGAGGGTACGCCGACCACTTGGTCGAATACATGCGGTTCGTTTTCATACAAACATACATGCATACATGCTCTTATACACGAAACAATAATACTTGCGCAACACACATACATACAGTTTATTACATACAAGGAGTACAATGTAATCCAACCAATACATACTTACCTTTTTCCGAATTACACATACACATTACATGCACAATATACAATATTTGTTTGCTTCATTGGTCCACCCGGGTTAATCGGGTGGAGATTACTCTTTTACTCGTTACTTCATACATACGCATACATACTCATACATACTTACGGATCCATACTTACTTACTCTTGCTCTTACTCAAGTTAAGTCGTCGGGACCTCCGGCCCTGGGGACTACTCCGTCCCACCTCCGGGATTTACTTGACTCACCAATCCGGGATGCTACCCATTTAAGGGATTTGGGCCGCGGACCAGTTTAAGAGTCAGGATTTGCAGCCAACCTCTTGTGACTCCGCATCCTCACGCGTGGCCGAAACTATATCGGACTTCTACTCATTCCGGTTTACTCACTTAAGTTAGGAGTTAGGTAGTTAGGAATTAGCAGAAGTCAACATTCAAGCCACAATAATACAATACCCATATACACTTACATACAAATACATTACAATATACAAGTACACTACAAAATACAATACACTTCATCATCATTCATATATTTCATGAATTATACAAACTATTGTTCAAGACAAATGTCAAGAACAATGTGAACAAGCACAAGTAGGTGCAATATAGTCCGATTCATGCATTTATCTTATTAGGTGATCAAATAAGCACACAAATCGGGGTAACCAGATTAGGATACAGGGCATGAAGAAATCATACCTTTCACCGTTGTACTTGTATCCCAACGTTCCTCCGGTATTCACAATTCCAATCCTATGATATACATACAACCGAATAATTAATCTAACTATCATTAATTTAATTCGGTTACCCTTACGCTTCCTAACTCATACTTACTAAGTCTTCACATTCTTATACTTACATTTTATTTACTTACTGTTAATTACTTAACAATGGTTTACTTACATATATATGCACATATGTATAGGTGGGTATACATATACATACATACATATACTAACCATAGTCTTATAGTTTTTTTTTTGTAAGTTTTGACCCGACCGAACTTGCGACCGACCTTGCAAGTTCGGTCCAAGTCAGTAGGCTACATCGGGTGAAAATTCCAGGGCCGACCGACCTTGCAAGTCGGTCCCAAGGTCGGTCCATTCCAGTGAGTTACTTAACGGAAAATTTTAGCTCAACCGACCTTGCAAGTCCGGTCGCAAGGTCGGTCCATTCCAGTAGCTTACCCGACGGAAATTTTTCTGGTCGACCGACCTTGCAAGTCCGGTCGCAAGGTCGGTCCATTCCAGTAAGTTTCAAGGCGGAAAAATTTTGCGTCGACCGACCTTGCAAGTCCGGTCGCAAGGTCGGTCCATTCCAGTAGGTTACAGACGGGAGAATTTCTCTGGTCCGACCGAACTTGCAAGTCCGGTCGCAAGTTCGGTCCATTCCAGAAGTTTTCCCGTCTTTGTAAATCTGGGCTCGACCGACCTTGCAAGTTCGGTCCCAAGGTCGGTCCGGCCCAGTATTTGCATTTTTGTTTCTGTTTTCAGTTCTATACTTTACCCATTGTTTCCCAATCTTCCTACATGTAATCCCACATGTTTAAACACTACCTAGGCCCTCCAAATTGCCTTAGTTCATCCACCAAATTCCTTACTCAATCCATCAATCAACTTACCCAATTTCCTCACTTCCTTTCCACACTTACAACAGTTTTTCATCCTCCAATGCTACAGATTTTTGTTCCTACTTCCCCATGCATATTCTCATCTCCTAATGCCATTTCCAAGGTCTACAATGTATTATCTTACCCTCCAATTCATTCTCCAGCCACTACAATATCTATACCCAAGTCCAACACTCTTGTCACCAATTCTTCCACGCTACTCCTTCCTAACTTCTCCAATGTACCTCTATGCACTTTGTTACAGATTTTGGGTTCTTATTTCCTCCATTACTCCCTCAACTAATGCTACTCCTAGTATCCAAAATACATCCATTACTTCCTAGCTACATCCCATTAACAAATCATACCCAAATCTGTTACAAGCTACTAAACGCTCCCATTATACTCTCCACTACACACTAGTCACTACCTAGGTTGTTTTCTCATCTTGAACACTTAAGTCCTCAAATTCCTAGATAAACTTTGACATAGTCTCCCCTATATTATTAACATTCTCCACACATTATTTCCGCTCACATAGTCATATTCTCACAACCTGTTTACTCAATACATTATACTCACATCTCAGTCCTACTACAACAACAATAAAATCCTACACACATACACATACTACCCATGGTTTTCCCAAGCTTTTAAACTTCATTTTTTAAAACTTCAAAACTTTTTCAATACCATTACTCATTATACTACAACATACTCACTACTCATTACTCAATTCACTATTCTAAAAACTGTTACAATACACAATACAAACTAGCTCAAGGTAAGAGACTTTACCTTGTTCTCTCTAGTTTTCTTTCTTCTTTCCTTTCCTTCTCCTCTTTTCTTCTTCCTTTGTTCTTCTTCACACAATACTCAATGCTACACCACCATACCAATACACACTATCCATTTAGCATTCTTTTTTACTTTAACCCTAGAATTTAATGTTTTAGGGTTTGAGAAAGAGTATTACCTTCCAATGAATGGATGTAGTTCTTGACTAGCAAGAGAACAAGATTCCTAGCCCAACAAAAGAGCCAAAATCGGCTGGAACAACAAGGAACCAAGAGTTCAAAACTGAAAATTCTTAAAATGCTAATGAGAGCTAGAAATGATGGATTTTCGAACTTCTTTTTACCTCAAGATGATAAGGAGGTGAAGGTGCTTCTAATGGTGGACTTGAATCTTCAAATGGGGAACACCCATAAAAACGAAAATGAAGCTTTTGGATTTTTGAAAGGAGGGAATGTTCTCCTTTGCAAGGGGATTCCAATGGTACTAATTTTGTAATTTTTGAGCAAGATTAATGGGTTAACAAGAGGAGAGAATGAGGGAGTTGTGTGAGTTTCTCTAATTCTCCATGGCTGTCGCAAGGTAGAAGGAGAAGGAAGAAGAGAGAATAGAGAGGGGTGTGTACGTGAGGGAGGATAAGAGAGTAGGAGAGAGAGTCTTCTTTTTCTTTCTTTATTTCCTTTGTCTTCTTGTGAGTTATAAAATAGTAAAGGGAGTGAGTGAGAGGGAAGCTGGCCGGCCCCCATATGCACACACACACATTATTTTACTTTTTATTTACAAAGTGGACACACTAACTTTGTTTATTTGCATTCTTACCCCACGACTTCCCGGTTGTTACAGTTTTCACTAACCGGTACCCGTTCTCTGGAATTTTCCCGTTTAATTAATTTTATTGGTTCTAAAGCCCCAATAATATTTATTAGTGACTATTTAGTTGACCAAAATTTTACGAGTCTGTTTGACCCGCTTAAAGTCACGTTTTCCCTTTCCTCGAAAAACGCGCTTTAATGTTCATTAGTGTTTTTAATCCATTTTAAGGATCCGTTTTCTTTGGGGTTTGTTCCCTAATATTTATTTAGACTCAATTAAGCCTTTAGAATCCCTATAATACTCTAACCGAGGTCTCGTACCTCCTATGGTTATTTTAACGCTTATTTAGCATTTTTCGCTTTTTAAGCGTTTCTTTATTTCTTTTTAGATTTATTCTCCTTACCAATATTAATTAGGTACCATTAGGCCCTTAAATATATTAGGTTAATTTTAATCCTTATGTTTAAGTTCGGGGTATTTCAATCTACCCCCCTTAGGAACTTTGTCCTCAAAGTTGTTCGAGGTTATGGGTTTACAATGCTTACTCATTCTTACGTGTCCAATACCAAAGCCATACGTCTTCCTCCTTACTAATCCCAAATCAGTTACTCAAGGTTTCTCCTTTCCATACCATACCAATGTACAATAATTACTCTGATCCGCACTACTACCGACCATCCGGTTCCTCATTACCAATTTATACATACATACAATGCAAAGCTATCCCCAAAGCGATGCAATACACATACAATCCCGCAGCACTCAGGTCATCTAGACACAGGACTCCTCTATGTCCCGCTGCCCTTGGAATAATACGACATACTACTACTATATCCTCTTCGGTACGCACTTCTAGCAGATCCTCATTCTCCATACTAAAGGAAATTCTTTCACTACTACCAATTAAAAATTTTCTAAAACACACAACTTCAAATTCCAATTTATATTCATTACTTCTATCCTATGTGTGATTCTTGTGACCACTTGAGGGGAGCTTCAAGAATCATTCGACCCTGATGTGATCAGCATCAGTGTTGAACTATCTTTCCACCCCAATTTGTGTTCGGTTTCCCTTGATCTGATCAGGATCAAGTTCGACTTCCCACATCAGATTCAATCAAACAATTAATTTAATTGTTTTCATTTTATATCTTTTTATTCTTTCTAGTCGTGATTACGAATTCATACATCTCCAAAGGATGGAATCAATCCATCAATCATCCTCACTCTACTTCCCAAATTCTTTACTCCATGGTTCAATACCTAACTGCTCATTTCATCAACCTCCACTACCTCCATCCATTACTCACCATCATCTCCTATATTCTAACTAAGGAATACTACACTTATAAGATTTAGTTGACTTCGATTGTTCCAAATATTTTACTTGCGATTCCAATACTCATAAACTTCATTCATCTACTACTCTCATTCATTTCGTACTACTTCTTCAAAGGTTACAATACTTGTGGGGTTCCGTCCACTACTCGTTAGTTTTATTTTACTAATACTCTTACATTGGTGTTACAAGATGGGTATATTCCTCCTATGGTATTTGCATGTCTAATGCCTAGTTACCATAATTACAATATGAATGAGTACTTATGTTTATTTAACATAGTATCAATCATCAATTTGATTCTCATTATGCTATGCACATTACGGTTTATGTGTTTTATTCACAAAACTTACATTAAGCGGTTTTCGCTCTACCCCCCTTAAAAGGGATTACGCCCACGTAATCTACCATATATTATTATTAAACATTGGTTTAATTAGTTTGGGCAAATTGAAGCGTTTAGCTTCACTACGGTATACTATAGAGTACGCTCTGGTCAAAGGGTCTTAACCATACCAATGGTTTAGTCTTTGCACCAAGAGTTCCTATATGAGTTTATTTAACTCATATGTAATTCGGTTCTAGCTTAATCGGCTTCAAGGCATTAATAGCCATTTTGCCATACTTACTAGGTATATTAATCTCCTAGCTAGGGCCCACTAGCTTCTGCTGCGTGACCCTGATAGCTTGGGTTACTTACCCTTCGTGTTATCATTAATGTGCTATACATCACCTTTTATCCGTCTATTATGGGAATAAGGTTTACTAAACAAATGCGGTATTCTTTTACCGTGTTTGAACTCAATGAGTTGTAGGATTTATAACCAGCTCTCTGGTAATCTGCTATACATGCTATTCGTGCTTCTACGATTATTCGTTAAGTTCCTCCGACTTATTGTCAGGCGAGGTTAAGTCACCACTTAGCCGTAGTGCTTCCTCTGTTGTCACTAACTTTTAAATCATACCAGTTCTTCTGGTTCAGTACAAGTGTTCTTTACTTGTATGACCTTGCATTTCTATGCGTCGGTCCTAGTGACTTTCCTGTATCTCCTTTCACCTTATATTCCAATGGAATTCACATCTTGTGATTATTAGTGTGTTTCTCACTCTTCGTGCTTCTTTGGCCTTAGGCCGCACGGTTTGTTGCTAAGCTTGCTTAATTGGCTTGCGCCATGTCTGTTGGTGAAAAGAAGGGTTTACTACGGTTTACATTCTCCATATCCCTAGCCATCCCATTAGATCATTAGCCGTACAAGTGCGATACCAAAACACTCAGTCATACAGAGTGCAGAGGCGTAAACGCTTGACAGTAAGTCACTTATGTGATAGGAAAGAATATTTCTGTGTGTCATGTGATACTTATACTCCGTGTCATTGCATAACTACTTCCTCATAGCGGTCGCTTGTTGCGCACCGTATTCTTACTCATTGTACAACATCGTTTTTACTGTTTCCGTTACTGTGATAGTTTCTCTTTACTCATTGCCATTGTCATTGGCACCATTTCCTTATGGTGTAAATACACTATGAGTTTCCTGTGTTTGTGTGTATGACGGTTGTCGTAGCATACGACAATCTTATTATCTTCCCAATGTGGAGATGTCTTATTCCACTTAGGTTTTATGTGTAGGTTAACTTACCTCACATTCTATCATCACTTGTGATACAATTTACCAAGTATCTTGGTTGACTAAGGATAAAGCAATTTACCGGTTCACAAGTTCACTTGAGCGTTGGTCATTCATGGTGTGCAATGTGCACTCACATTGGTTGTTTTTGACAATTACTGTCCTCCCAAGGCTGAGCATTGGTTATAGGCTCTAGCTGTGCGGTTTTATTCTTGTATGTACATCACCGGGACATCCCATGAAGCTTCAAGGGTTTTCTGGTCCCGTTCTCCAATTGAAGAGTACTCTGTCATTGATAAATGAAAGTTCTTGTTGAGTGGTTTGTCTCCACTCATAGGTCTAATGACAAGGTTGGCTATGTTGGTGTTTACACAATGGTTTACCACATGCTTGGGTGCATATGGAGTATACTTACTCCTTTAAGTCGTAATGGTTTGGAAATCTCATTTCCTTATTCCTTCACCCCTTGGCAATATCTATTGTGTGGTTTATTGTTATAGTAAATGGAAGCCTTTTCTAAGGGTTCACATCATCACCGCATTGGTGGTCTTTGGTTAACGAGGGGTACCTTCCCTTGGGTTTCTCGTAGTGTCCAAGTGTGGACTAGGCCAATGTTGGCATTATCATGATTCTTATGCCTCCGTGTACAATTGCTACAGAAGGCATGGCGGTAATTAAGAACTCCGTCAACTGTATACTAGGTTGATGCTCTAGTGACAGTGACATTGAGTTGGCCATTACTCCAAGCCACTCAGGATGTTGGGTTTGAGTTTATGGTCCAGTTGTTGATTTCTTGTCGTATGAGGCAATATTTCTTGCAAGTCTTGTTAGTAATTGTTTGGGTTTTGCAACCGTTTAAGGTTACACAACGCATCGGGTTTATGGCTTTAGAGCCATATTGCTGCAAGCTATGCTCTTTGCAAGCTGCTTATACATGTTTCCACTCCATGTATACCGCCATAGGTTGGAGGTATTATTGGCTTCATGGTAAGTCGTGGCATCACGCTTCCGTTCATAGGAGGCCTTTTTAGGCAAATGGTATTAATAGGTGCCTCTCAGTATCTTAGGGCATTTCCTGTTAAGTGAAATCCCGTCGGTGTCCTAACCGAGTGTCCGTTTTAGCTCCCGTGCTCATATCATTACGCTTGTTCAACTGTTGTTAACGCGGACACCCTTCAAGGATCGCTCCTGGGTGTTGGTAGCTGTGCCGTTACATCCGGCTAATGTCTATAACATGTGTTGTCCTCTATATCGTCTTATGGTTTTGTGTTAAGCTATTCCCCCTTTTGGGTCATAACGTCTCCCGTCGTTGGGTAGACCGTCTGTACTTGCTCCCAGTGCTTGAGACTAGGTTTACATATTCTCTCCGATTATGGATTGTGCTTCGTAGTAATCTTGTGATTGCTCTTGGGAGTTCTGTCCCGTTTGTTGAGCATTGTGGTGTTCACGTCGGCAACTGCCTTACGGTGTTTAGGCTGGGTATACCATCTAGCTGTCAGGTAATTGCTTGGATTATTTGAGACATATCCAATGTCTATACCTACTAGTATGTGCTCTTTGCACTTCCTAGTTCTTATTCCTCATCTTCAAATGGATTCTCCGAGTTCCTTGATTCTTGGTCGTCTGAGGTGTCCAGCTGTTCTGGTTTGAACTCACTCATGGTCCGTAGAACGGAGTTGACTACTTCCCGTGTGTCGCACACTACATGTATACATACGTGGGGTACCATATTGACACGTTACCACTTACCCAACTATATGTCGGGACCGCAAGCTCCTTCGGAGTGCGGTTGTCCCACATCCCGTAATGGGTACACTCGTAGTGTTCGCCACACGCCTAGGTGAAGTATTCTATTGTCAACTCCTCTTGTATCATTCTTTGATACCCACCGTAATGCTGTTGGTCTGGTTTTAAAATCCAAGGTTTTAAAAGAAGGTTTATGGTTTTGAAAGAAAATTTTTGGGGTTTTTAAATATGGTTCGGTGTTAAAAGAAATCTCTCATGGCATAGCCATGTTCGAAATCTTGATCAGTCCGGCTTCCCGCTGACTGGCGTGTTCCAAATGCAGTGGTCAGGCCGTCAGGCCTTTCCATGGTTTCATTCCTTCAGTGTCGGGTTTTGTGATCCAGTAATTGCTTCATTGTAGTCACGGTAAATTACTATGTACCTGTGGTGTGTTAGAGTTTCTTTACGTATCTCTGTCCTTACTGCACTTGCCGTGGCAAGTGCGTGGTACTGATGGTTTTTGGGTAGTCCTATACCAATCTTGGTAGGGTTTCTGCTTGCGTTTGGTAGTCTTGTCGACTCTCCCCTTGATCTTATTGATCTACGGTTGGGATGCTCGATTCCTTAGGTAGCTTCTTGGTGGTCTAGACGTGGTTGTCGTAGATCTGGGTACTTCTCCAATCCTTGGAGATTCCCACTCTATTTGGTTTAGTGTCGTTCCTTGTGCTCGTTCCCACACATCTGTGGTGGTTACTAAGCCTTCCTTGTTTTAGGTACTACGCTTGTAGTCCTATTTGGGTTATATCTCATGGTTGTTCTTGTGTCGTTTGAGCTATATTGGCCAGTATTGCAACCTTGATGGCATCGTAGTTTTGGGGTTACCGCTTCCGACTATGTCCTTAGTCGGCTAGCATACCGTTGGTGGTATTATTAGTCAATATTACTATCCCGTACTTGTGTCTCGGTTCCGTTACTGCTCCTGTTTCCATTTTGTTGCACGGTTAGTGCTTCTTTTCCTGTTGCTGGTTGTTTAGCTAGGTTCTGCGACTGCTAAGCAAGTCGCCCCCCATGTTGTTGCAAGTTATAGCCCTCCTTGTGGTTGGAGTGTTTATACTACCGCTATTAAGTGTGGTTATTGTTGTTCAACCGGGATCCACTTCCGGGTCTTCCATTTCTTGGAATCTACCATACGTCGGTTCCTGTTTACTGTGTGATTGCTTCACAACTGCCAGATCGGGTTCTCCCCGAGTATGAGAAGGCTTTTTCTCTCTCTGGCGTCCTTTCCCAAGTTATACAGTAGGGTTTGCGGCGGGTCTGGCATTGTAGGTATCCGGTACTCACCGGGAGTTCCTAACTAGCATCTCTCTAATGCTATCACTCAGCCCATAGCCTAAGCTTCTAATTCCTAACTCGGTATTTCCTAAACTCGGTATTTCCAGTCATCAGAGCGATACTTCGCTCTGATACCACTTGTTTAACACCCCTACCATTAATACAAGCTTACCGTCCAATCTCCTTACACTTACACATCGACATACACGCAGGATATTTACTTATGTACAATGGGTGATACAATGCCGCTAACCACCCACGTGGCTAACAAGGCTACTACTACTCTTACAAGTACAGCTTCGGTCTGATGGACCAATCCCGAGTACTACACTTCCACAACACATACTCCATTCATCAAACGAACACTACAAGGTTCCATTCAATACTTTACTCCTTCGTAAACCATACAATACAAATTCATAACCGAGTCTACTAGGTTTCCAATACAATTACAATGCTTCTTCCAAGTTCGTACACACTCTCTAAGAGACTACTTACTACCCGTTCCTCACAACTACTTGCTTCTAATTACAAGGGTGTGCCTCCGGTCTCTTCCTTGACCATATTCGCTTCGGGTACCTGCACACTAAAAATGTCCCCCGAAGGGGTCAGCTTTCGCCGAGCATGATAACTGCATACCCCGTACTAGTGAGGGTACGCCGACCACTTGGTCGAATACATGCGGTTCGTTTTCATACAAACATACATGCATACATGCTTATACACAGAAACAATAATACTTGCGCAACACATACATACAGTTCATTACATACAAGGAATACAATGTAATTCCAACCAATACATACTTACCTTTTTCTGAATTACACATACACATTACATGCACAATATACAATATTTGTTAGCTTCATTGGTCCACCCGGGTTAATCGGGTGGAGATTACTCTTTTACTCGTTACTTCATTCAGACACATACATTACTCATACATACTTAGGATCCATACTTACTTACTCTTACTCTTACTCAAGTTAAGTCGTCGGGACCTCCGGCCCTGGGGACTACTCCGTCCCACCTCCGGGATTTACTTGACTCACCAATCCGGGATGCTACCCATTTAAGGGATTTGGGCCGCGGACCAGTTTAAGAGTCAGGATTTGCAGCCAACCTCTTGTGACTCCGCATCCTCACCGTGGCCGAAACTATATCGGACTTCTACTCATTCCGGTTTACTCACTTAAGTTAGGAGTTAGGGTAGGAATTAGCAGAAGTCAACATTCAAGCCACAATAATACAATACCCATATACACTTACATACAAATACATTACAATATACAAGTACACTACAAAATACAATACACTTCATCATCATTCATATATTTCATGAATTATACAAACTATTGTTTAAGACAAATGTCAAGAACAATGTGAACAAGCACAAGTAGGTGCAATATAGTCCGATTCATGCATTTATCTTATTAGGTGATCAAATAAGCACACAAATCGGGGTAACCAGATTAGGATACAGGGCATGAAGAAATCATACCTTTCACCGTTGTACTTGTATCCCAACGTTCCTCCGGTATTCACAATTCAAATCCTATGATATACATACAACCGAATAATTAATCTAACTATCATTAATTTAATTCGGTTACCCTTACGCTTCCTAACTCATACTTACTAAGTCTTCACATTCTTATACTTACATTTTATTTACTACTTTTAATTACTTAACAATGGTTTACTTACATATATATGCACATATGTATAGGTGGGTATACATATACATACATACATATACTAACCATAGTCTTATAGTTTTTTTTTTGTAAGTTTTGACCCGACCGAACTTGCGACCGACCTTGCAAGTTCGGTCCAAGTCAGTAGGCTACATCGGGTGAAAATTCCAGGGCCGACCGACCTTGCAAGTCCGGTCCCAAGGTCGGTCCATTCCAGTGAGTTACTTAACGGAAAATTTTAGCCCGACCGACCTTGCAAGTCCGGTCGCAAGGTCGGTCCATTCCAGTAGCTTACCCGACGGAAATTTCTGGTGACCGACCTTGCAAGTCCGGTCGCAAGGTCGGTCCATTCCAGTAAGTTTCAAGACGGAAAAATTTTGCGTCGACCGACCTTGCAAGTCCGGTCGCAAGGTCGGTCCATTCCAGTAGGTTACAGACGGGAGAATTTCTCTGGTCCGACCGAACTTGCAAGTCCGGTCGCAAGTTCGGTCCATTCCAGAAGTTTTTCCGTCTTTGTAAATCTGGGCTCGACCGACCTTGCAAGTTCGGTCCCAAGGTCGGTCCGGCCCAGTATTTGCATTTTTGTTTCTGTTTTCAGTTCTTACTTTACCCATTGTTTCCCAATCTTCTACATGTAATCCCACATGTTTAAACACTACCTAGGCCCTCCAAATTGCCTTAGTTCATCCACCAAATTCCTTACTCAATCCATCAATCAACTTACCCAATTTCCTCACTTCCTTTCCACACTTACAACAGTTTTTCATCCTCCAATGCTACAGTTTTTGTTCCTACTTCCCCATGCATATTCTCATCTCCTAATGCCATTTCCAAGGTCTACAATGTATTATCTTACCCTCCAATTCATTCTCCAGCCACTACAATATCTATACCCAAGTCCAACACTCTTGTCACCAATTCTTCCACGCTACTCCTTCCTAACTTCTCCAATGTACCTCTATGCACTTTGTTACAGATTTTGGGTTCTTATTTCCTCCATTACTCCCTCAACTAATGCTACTCCTAGTATCCAAAATACATCCATTCACTTCCTAGCTACATCCCATTAACAAATCATACCCAAATCTGTTACAAGCTACTAAACGCTCCCATTATACTCTCCACATACACCTAGTCACTACCTAGGTTGTTTTCTCATCTTGAACACTTAAGTCCTCAAATTCCTAGATAAACTTTGACATAGTCTCCCCTATATTATTAACATTCTCCACACATTATTTCCGCTCACATAGTCATATTCTCACAACCTGTTTACTCAATACATTATACTCACATCTCAGTCCTACTACAACAACAATAAAATCCTGCACACATACACATACTACCCATGGTTTTCCCAAGCTTTTAAACTTCATTTTTAAAACTTCAAAACTGTTTCAATACCATTACTCATTATACTACAACATACTCACTACTCATTACTCAATTCACTACTCATTTTACTACTCCAAAAACTGTTACAATACACAATACAAACTAGCTCAAGGTAAGAGACTTTACCTTGTTCTCTCTAGTTTTCTTTCTTCTTTCCTTTCCTTCTCCTCTTTTCTTCTTCCTTTGTTCTTCTTCACACAATACTCAATGCTACACCACCATACCAATACACTATCCATTTAGAATTCATTTTTACTCTAACCCTAGAATTTAATGTTTTAGGGTTTAGGAAAGAGTATTACCTTCCAATGAATGGATGTAGTTCTTGACTAGCAAGAGAACAAGATTCCTAGCCCAACAAAAGAGCCAAAATCGGCTGGAACAACAAGGAACCAAGAGTTCAAAACTGAAAATTCTTAAAATGCTAATGAGAGCTAGGAATGATGGATTTTCGAACTTCTTTTTACCTCAAGATGATAAGGAGGTGAAGGTGCTTCTAATGGTGGACTTGAATCTTCAAATGGGGAACACCCATAAAAACGAAAATGAAGCTTTTGGATTTTTGAAAGGAGGGAAATGTTCTCCTTTGCAAGGGGATTCCAATGGTACTAATTTTGTAATTTTTGGAGCAAGATTAATGGGTTAACAAGAGGAGAGAAGGAGGGAGTTGTGTGAGTTTCTCTAATTCTCCATGGCTGTCGCAAGGTAGAAGGAGAAGGAAGAAAAGAGAGAATAGAGAGGGGTGTGTACGTGAGGGAGGATAAGAGAGTAGGAGAGAGAGTCTTCTTTTTCTTTCTTTATTTCCTTTGTCTTCTTGTGAGTTATAAAATAGTAAAGGGAGTGAGTGAGAGGGAAGCTGGCCGGCCCCCATATGCACACACACACATTATTTTACTTTTTATTTACAAAGTGGACACACTAACTTTGTTTATTTGCATTCTTACCCCACGACTTCCCGGTTGTTACAGTTTTCACTAACCGGTACCCGTTCTCCGGAATTTTCTCGTTTAATTAATTTTATTGGTTCTAAAGCCCCACTAATATTTATTAGTGACTATTTAGTTGACCAAAATTGTTACGAGTCTGTTTGACCCGCTTAAAGTCACGTTTTCCCGATTTCCTCGAAAAACGCGCTTTAATGTTCATTAGTATTTTTAATCCATTTTAAGGATCCGTTTTCTTCGGGTTTGTTCCCTAATATTTATTTAGACTCAATTAAGCCTTTAGAATCCCTATAATACTCTAACCGAGGTCTCGTACCTCCTATGGTTATTTTAACGCTTATTTAGCGTTTTTCGCTTTTTAAGCGTTTCTTTATTTCTTTTTAGATTTATTCTCCTTACCAATATTAATTAGGTACCATTAGGCCCTTAAATACGTATTAGGTTAATTTTAATCCTTATGTTTAAGTTCGGGGTATTTCACCGCAGCAATGGCGAACGAAGAAACAGGCGAAGAGAGACGGAGACGAACTAGATGAAGGAAAGACTGAAGACCTAGAAGATCAAGAAAATCCCCAAGATCTAAAAGTGGACTACAATGATCCCCTATATCTCCATCCATCAGATAGTTCTTCTCTCACCATTGGCCACAAATACAAGGAGGGACAGAATTTCGACTCATGGAAGAGAGCTGCCACCATCGCCCTCAAGGCGAAAAACAAATACGGGCTAATCAATGGACAGGTTGAAGAACCAGAGATCTCGTCATAACGGTACCCTATGTGGGAACGGTGAAATCACACCGTGATGAGTTGGATACTCAACTCATTGGACAAAGAAATAGGAGAAAGCATCATGTACCAGACCACGGCGCACTGCATGTGGGTGACTCTCTGTAAGCATTATGATCTGGCGAATGGAGCTGAAATTTATTCGATTCAAAGGGATTTTGGTCGGCTGTAGCAAAATGAGGATACTATGAGTGCTTACTTTTCAAAACTCAAGAAACTCTGGGACAGATTAGAATCGGCAAGGAAAAACCCTAAATGCGTCTGCGGGTGTACCTGTGGAGCAGTGAAAGCGGTGCAAGATAACAATGATCAAGACCAATTAATGAAGTTCTTGGATGGTCTCCACGACAATTTCCGGAACGCGAAGAGCACTATCCTCCTCATGAATCCTCTACCGGACATCGAACGGGCATATTCATTGATTTCTCAAGACCAGAAACAGCGGTATTTGTCTGACAGTCGCACTGAAACAAGCGAAGAATCGGTTGCCTTGGCAAATAAATTCAACTCAGGAGTGAAGAAACCAAACCCAAGAATCCGAGTAAGAAAAATGCTTCGACTGGAAATACAACGAAAAGAGCGCAATTGAAGTGCTCCAACTGCGCCAAGATAGGGCACACCAGAGGGGAGTGTTGGTGGTTAATTGGATTTCTAGAGAGCAAGAACCAAGCTGAAGGCTAAGGACAGCAACGGAGTCCCAACTCTAGCCGGTGCGGTTCACGATCTAGATGTAAAGAACAACAATGGAGCCAGAGATCAATCCTCACCTGTCCAAGGTTTGTCCACCGTACAACTTGATCAGCTAGCAAGGTATGTTGAACAAAGAAATTCAAATACAAAGACCAACACTCACAAAAATCTTGGGAGTTTTTCTGGTAACACTACAAACCCTTACTGTTATCAAATGCATGTTGAAAGTGATTCTCTTCCTGATAAATTACACATGTCTTGGATCTTGGATTCTGGGCAACAGAACATGTCACTGGACATGAACTCTTGTTTAGTAACTTTAATAAGCTATCTGAATCTAGAACTGTTACACTGCCTGATGGAGAGAAACGAAAGGTTGGAAACATTGGAAAAATTTGCATCTCTGATGAGCTGATCTTAGAAGATGTGTTATATGTTCCTTCTTTTGCTTTTAATTTAATATCTGTTAGCAGGTTAATCAAACAGCTGAACATGGTTGCTATATTTTGTTGTGACAACTGTACTTTGCAAGATAAGCAAACCAATCTTGAAGCCCAGATTGCATACCAAAGACATGGGTTATATTTTCTTAGAATGGATGCTTTGAGAATTTTTTTAGTACAGATTAGGAAACAAAAAGCATCCATGTCTGTTTCGTTTTAGATATTACCGAATCTGCTTCTGTTTTAGCTACTAGCTATAATGATGTATACCAGGCTCTGTATAAGGATTTCATTCTATGGCATAACAAATTGGGACACATTTCCCCACAGAAATTGTGTACCCTAAATCTAGGAAAGAAATTCCCTAGTTTAAGTGTGATTCCTTGTACTGTTTGCTACCAGGCGAAAGGAAAAAGGAAAAAATTCCCATCTAGTGAAATAAAAACTGTAGATTCCTTCCAGATGATACATGTTGACATCTATGGCCCCATGAAAACAGAAACCTTTAAAGGCCAACGTTACTTTATAACTTTTGTTGATGATTTCACTCGGTCAACCTGGGTCAAACTTCTTAGATCTAAATCTGAAGGAATGAAACACATAAAGGACTTCATTCAGCTTGTAGAATGACAGTTTAACAAATTTATAAAGGTGATAAGAAGTGACAATGCTAGGGAACTAGGAAGCAGCAAAGAGGGAATAGAATTCTTTAAGGAAAGAGGAATAGTACATCAAACTAGCTGTGCTTACACACCACAACAGAATGGTGTGGTTGAAAGAAAACAAGGCCACTTAATGCAAGTTACAAGATCTTTTCTCTTCCAATCTGGCCTAAGTTCTGAATTCTGGGGTCTAGCATTAGAACATGCCGCCTATGTTATAAACAAAATTCCCTCTAAAGCTATAGACAATCTAACCCCCTTTGAAAAAATGTATGGTATTCCACCAGATTATACTGAAATAAAGAACTTCGGTTGTCTCTTCTATGTCGCTCTCCTTGGCCCAACTAGAAACAAACTCCAGCCTAGATCATCATCAGCTATTTTCTTAGGAAATGCCAAAAACACAAAGGGTTACAAAGTGCAATTACTAGGAACAGAACACACACAAACAAGTAGAGATGTAACTTTCTTTGAGTCTATATATCCTGTTCTTGACAAGCATTGGAGTAAGTTGTGGCATAACCAAACACCCCCCTCTGAAACAGAAAACCTGCCCACTTTCCTCCATGATGAAGAGCCACCTCTCCAAACCCGTCGATACCCACCCACCACCCAACACTTACCCACCCAAGAAGAAAACACACCTGCTCATGCTCACACAGATCAAAACACCAACAATCAACCTGAACAGAATACACAGACTCCCACATAAGAAAACATTTCCCTAGAAAGCACAGAATCAGAAAACCTCACCACAAACACTACCGAGAACACAGAATCAGAACAACCCACCCACCTACGTAGGTCCATGAGAACCCATCAACCTCCTGCAAAACTACAAGACTATGTGTGTGCAACTACAAAAACAGTTGATCCCTTCTCTGATAGCCTCTCACACAGATTGCAACAACTACAACATTCTTCCCCCTCCACCAATCTTCTTCCTTTGGATTCTCTCACAAACATCATACCCAAAAACAATATCACCTCCTACTCTCTCTCAGTTCAGACAAACAATCTTCTCACTAGCATTCTCTCTCTACAAGAACCATCCTCTTATGCTGAAGCAAGCAAAGACCCACGATGGGTTGAAGCTATGCAGGCAGAATTTAAGGCTCTAAAAGACAACAACACTTGGTCTATAGTTGATCTTCCCACAAACAAAAAACCTATCAGCTGTAAATGGGTATACAAGATAAAATACAAAGCTGATGGAAGCTTGGAAAGGTTCAAAGCTAGGTTGGTAGTGAGGGGATTCACACAGAGATACGGCCTAGATTATGAGGAAACCTTTTCCCCCGTCATAAGACTTACTACTATTAGAGCTTTAATCATTCTAGCTGTCAAAAGAGGATGGATCTTAGATCAGCTAGATGTAAACAATGCATTCTTGCATGGAAACTTAAAAGAAGATGTTTATATGGTCATACCTCAAGGGTTAGATGTTGTAGGTCCCAATAAAGTGTGTAAACTTCACAAATCACTATATGGCCTTAAACAAGCATCTAGAGAGTGGCATGAAAAACTTGCATCTTTTCTCATTCATCTTGGCTACTCCCAATCCCTAAATGACCCCTCTCTCTTCTCTAAGAAATCAGATGGCAATGTTACTTTTCTGGGTATATATGTTGATGATGTTCTTGTGACAGGAAATAACCCACTAGAAATAAATAGGCTAAAACAGAAACTGGATGAGCAGTTCAAAATAAAAGACCTTGGTTGGTTGAATTATTTTCTTGGCATTGAATTTATAGAAACAGAAGACAAAATGATCATGACACAAAGGAAGTATGCCACTGAAATTCTAACTGATTATGATATGCTAGAATGTCGTTCTTGAGTTTCCCCCTTGCAGCTCAACCAGAAATTGTACAAGGACACCGGACAGGCTCTCTCAGATCCAACAGTCTACCGTCGCCTGATAGGGAAGTTAAATTTCCTCCTAAGTACTCGTCCTGATCTTGCTTACACAGTTCAGCGTCTAAGTCAGTTTTTACAGCAACCAACAAATGTACATTTAGATGCTGCATATCATGTTTTATCTTACCTGAAGGGTACACTAGGATTTGGCATTGTTTTTAATAAGAACAACACATATAATTTGTTGGCTTACTGCGATTTTGACTGGGCATCTTGTCCTATATCCAGAAAATCTATCTCTGGATACTACATCTTGCTTGGCGGCTCACCCCTAAGCTGGAAGTCCATGAAACAAGCATTCGTCGCCCTGTCCTCCGCCGAAGCTGAGTATCGGGCTCTCCGACAAGTCACATGCGAACTTAGCTGGCTGACTCACCTTCTGCATGAGCTAGAAGTCCCCAGCATTGAACCTGTACCAGTGCGTTGCGACAACATCTCAGCAGTCCACATCGCCAAGAACCCCGTCTCTCACGAAAGAACAAAACACATCGAGCTGGATTGCCACTTCGTGAGAGAACAGTTACAAGCTGGCCTCATCCAGGTTCAGTACATCCCCAATACCAAGCAGCTCGCAGACATCCTCACAAAACCATTGATGGGCAAAGTTTACAAGCAGACTCTACCCAGAATCGGCATGGAATAAACAACACAAGTCTTCACATTTGAGCAACGTTAAGACTTGAGGGGGGGTATTAGGCGTATATACACTAGTGTTATAATGTCTCTGTTGTAATATGTTCTTTTGTATGCACGGCCTTATACCCGTTTAGTACTTTACTAATTTACCCCTAGTCTATAGGTGTTAGTATGTACTTAATACCATCATCAGTCCCTTCTCTACTCTCTCACAAGTACACAAACCTAATTCGTAATACACAATTCTCTTTCGCGTCTTCTTCCTTTTGTCATCTCTTCGATCTCATCTCCAGATCTCACAAGCCTGACACTATACGCAGCAACACATTCTCTGTTGTTTCTGAACAGAAAAATAATAACTAGTATAAGCAGTATAGTTCCAACTGTTCAGAATCCAAACAAGTTGTTGTACCTTTTGAAACAAATGATAACCAGTGTATACAACAAAGTAGTTGTTGCTGTTCAGAATAATTTGGATGAAAGGGGACTGCATAGACCTTATGAGCAGCGATGGTATTACCCTTCTAGCAAGCTGTTGTGTTTTCTTTCTTCTTATCAGCACCAAAATGAATCTTGTTATGATTTGCTTTAGTGTGTGATAGCTGAATAGAATAGGTGTATTGAGACAGATTTCTAACCAACATAACCAGCACAATAATCTTAAAATTTATGCACTATGAAAACTACACGTGGAACCTAAAAGTATTACACTATAATAGTATATATAACATAAGAAAATAAGAAAGAATGAAGAATGAAATAGTAAGCGGAAAGTAAGGGTTTCGGATGCTACAATGTGTAAGTGTGTAATTAATTTTAAAATGGAATAATAAGATTGATTTGTTTTTCTATTGGATTTTAGTAACTATGAAATATTGGGTAGATTGGTATTAATTTGATAAGAGTGGAGATTAAATGATTAAGCGGTAAACTGGTGTGGTTTTGTTAATTTTGTTAATTTTATTCCTGATGAATTAAGGGGCGAAGAGTTTAAAGGAAAAAATAGTAATGAGTTAAATTAATCTTTAATTTGAGATATGAGTTGCTAATATAGAAATAAATAGTTAGTTTAGATTTTTAAGTTCATAATTGCTATTTTAACAAAAATAAATTTATTAATGAAAGAAATGGCAAAAGGATATAATGAAATAATATTTGTTTAGAGTTAATCAATTTCTTCTCCTCACCATAACATTGAAACTGATCGAATTATACATGTTCCTTCTGCTTTCATCACGGTAAAGTTCAACTAGTAATATATATATGTATACATATATATATAGATCTATACAACCTTTCTTCACGGTAGTTTGAAACTCGATTGAAACAAACTCTGTTAGCCTTCTAATTCCTCACTGTAATACTACAAATTGAAAATATATATATACAAGTTTCATTGTTGGAAAATGACAATGGGATAAACCTCTGTTAATGTTTAATTATACGTATACCTCTGTTAATGTGTGTGTGTGTGTGTAGCCTTGTTACATTAAGTATATGTGTATATACTTATATACATATATGTATATAGTTAGTAAACAAAATTAAGAGGAGTGCTATAAAAAATGTTATAGTATAAAGAGTTATACAAATAACGGAATTATATTATGGATTATATGGTAGTGTTGATTCGTATATATTGACCAAGTCAACCGAATTGACCAAGAGGGTCAAGTTGACCAACTTAAATTTTAAGTGGGAATTGAAATGCCAAAGGCTATTAATACTTAAAGGTCAATTATATTAAATACAGTAACTATAACTATATGAATGTGTATGTAAAATATAAATATACACCTATGATTAAAAGAAATAAAATATGTGAGAAATAAACCCTATGTTATAAGAGGATACCACATGTTAGCTACCATTGCAATTAAAGGATCAAATAGCTAATCCCGAACATGAGTTAAAACCCGAATAAAAACCATGATTAATCAAAGGGTTAAATACCGGGGGATTGGTGACTATACAGGATATCGATTTGGTTTGAATTATAATGGACTGACGCTTAGCGTATATATATGTTCCAGAACTATGAGACAAGAGCTAAAAGAGTAGAGGGCAAGCGTGATACCTCACGGTAGCATTTACAACGGTGAACGGTATGTGAATGTGTGGTCTGAAAGCTCCAAGGGTTTCCTTGGGTTCCGGGCGTAATTGTGTGCTTGCATGTCAGATAAATAAATGTTATGCATGTGTTTGTATGTGTTTATGTTTTCCAATCGTCAAAGTGTTTATTAACTGTGCGCGTACGCCGTTCGGACTTGTGATATCAATTATCACCTAATTGTTATGAACTATTAGGAGAGGGACTCCAATTATCATCTTATAAGAGTGAAATACTCCAAATAGTACTAAGTGAGGAACTTAGTTTAGAGACCCGATATTAACCGTCTCTAGAGTGATGACTCAACTTTTGAACATCACCTAGCAGACTTCTAGGCATGTGTAAGACCCATTGGGTATCTAATAAAATGTGTTCTCCAATAACGAGATTAAATATCCCGGAGATTAATTAAAATACACTAACAAATGAGAGTGTGTTAATTAATGATATAGTGTTTAATAAATCCTGGTCTGCATACGTCCGATAGGTTGCGCATAGTGATCACTAGAGTTTAACACCCGTTTAGGGTCTACTCTTGTTTATCTAACGAGCCGGATAAAATCGTTAGTCGGAGTGTGCTACTGTTGACACCATGGCTTCGGCCACATGGACATCTACCACTGTAGATCAGAAAGCCCACCTATTCACTGTAGATGGCACCGGACTACTGTCCAAAATATAAATGTGTGAGGCTAAACGGGAATTTATCTTTAACTTGACACCCGTACGTTTATGTGAGATTGTTGGAAGCGGGGCTTCATGTGATGAAAATAAACAAGCGAGACTAACTGGACTTCAGCTAACTCTTACCTTACTGTCGATTCGAATTTAACTGTTCAATTATAAATGTCGTAATAGCATGTCTTGATGTGTGAATGTATGAATACCTGTTGTGTGTTTTAATTCCGTATTTACAGTTATGTTATAAGCATGTGAACGGTACAACATGAAATGAACCCCATGTTAATCAAGATGGCTAAAACGACCTAAGTGACCTAAAGGGTCTAGGATCACATTTAGCATACCAGCAGTTGGCTGAGGCTTTATGGCACCACATTACAGGTCTTGATCGAGTTACGAAGCCGGAGTGCGGGACTATTGGGTAGTCTACGTCGTCTTTTAATTTTTGCACTCGTTAAATTTTAGTTGTAATATATACACCGATGTAAATATTGGGAATGATTAGATGCCCACTGTTCTACATTTTCGGTTCATGGATTTAGAATGTGTAAGAGAGTAGTAAAATTATCTCGGTTCATCATAGCGGTTATCGATTCTAGTATTGTGGTAAATATTTGCCTCTCTACTCACATATGTGAGTAGTAGCACGTGACACCCGTATTAAAAGTTAGATTTATTTTCCACTACAAGCCGTTTTAATTAAGTTACGTGATTCCGATTAGTATGTGATTAGGAGTAGGGGTGATACACACATGACTTGCATGTGCGCAGTCTTGCTAGTACGTATGCGTGGCATACTGGACCTTGTATTTTGGATGATTGTGCAGTGTGCACTAGGTTTTTGTTTTGTTGATGTTGATTGTTGTGTGTATGCGGGGCACACTTGATGTTTGTATGCATTGGATACCGTGTGTATTCTTGCCTTGTGTATGTTATACATTGGATAGATACGTCCTTAGTGGCGTTTATGATTTATATATTTTATGTTACGCAAAGGATGGAATGGAATTATAGACACTTCGGGAAGTGGTCTAGATTGTAGAATTGATAGAGTGTTGATGGATCACTTACATCCATATAAGCGTATTGAACAGAAATGATATTGAGAACAATATATCAAATAGATATACATTATTTGGTTATCTTGGGTAGTTACGCTAGCTATCCGGTTTGGATGAAGTTTTTTTTTAAGGGTGTTGTTGTGGCGTTGTTTATGGTGTGTATGTTGATTTTGTGTATGTGCTTTAAGCACTTGGGATTTGGTGATATGTATGCCCCTAGAGCACTTGAACTGTTATGTATGGTTCGCTTGGATTGGAAACTAATGGTAGAATGGAATGTTAGAAAAGTGTTGGAACTTTAGAATTGATAGGACTGGATGGATTGGAACCTTGAGATTCGTTAGGTAGTTAGATACATATTCGGTTTAGATGACTTCTGGACGAAGTCTTTTTAAGGGGGTAGACTGAAATACCCCTAACATTATAACATTTTAATTAAAGGAGTTAATTCTGTAATAAGTAAATTAAGGAACCTAAAAATGATTAAGGAGCCACATAACTCCTAAAATATTTATGTAACATATAATGAGTTGCTAAATTTAAAAAGAACAAGATGTCCGCGACCCCGGACGCACTGTAGAAATGTGAAAATAACTCTCGGCATTGGACCGACCCTAAATATTGGGTTGGACCGGGCGTCCGTGGCCCCGGACACATGAAAAATTATGAATTTTGGAATGCGGTCTAGGGGGAAATTGTAAGATGATCCAAGGAAGACATAGGAACTCTTGGATGCCCAAAAACATTGTTAAGGAAAGATTAAACTTCAAAAATTAATGTCACATGTACATATCGGTACATATATTACCCCAATAAAGTATATAAATATTTTATATACCTTAAAATAAACTATGGACAAACATATACTCACATAAATACCCCTAAAACAAAGAAAATGTGACAAGTTACTAAGTGACACATATATATATATATACATACAACAAATGTTACAATGTTAGCAAATTGGGAAATATTTGAATTCCCTCCAAAACTATAATCCGGTTGCACCCCCTTGACACAAAACAAAAACACATCATTAGGAATAAATAAAATACTAATATAAGTACATATAGTACACTTACCTTTACAATTCCCATGCTGCTAACTTCTCCTGGAATAACCTTTCCTTTCTTCCCCACCACAGACAAGTACAATTCACGTCAACCTGTTCCCTTACTCTTCTACGCCAGTTCTATCACTCCCTCATGCCAGTAAGTTTATTTTCCTCTCTGCTCCATTGCGAACAACAGCAACAAAAAAACAACCAATAGACACTCACCTTCTCCTGCTCCATTCTCGAGTAGGTAGCAAGCAGAACATACATCAATAAAAAAAACTGGTGAGTACGTTTCTTCCTCCTCTCCTTTCCTCCACGGTTGGGAGTTTCTTTCCTCACCAGATCCTTATTCTACTGCTACCATTTTAAAGCAGCTCTCCCCCTCTTCTTGCAACAGCAAGCTGCTCTGTTTGAGTTGCACATTACCGATTTTAACAGAGGAACAAGCACAAGAAAGAAAAACGATAACTGGCAACTTCCTCCATCTTCTTGTTCCATTTTTCTTTTCTTCTTCTGGGCATCAACCAACCACCCTCCTTTTTTGTCTCATTTTGAAACAACAACAAAACCACTTCTTGAACTCCATTCACAATGAAAGCAGCTGGGAAAACAAAAACAGGAAGAGGAAATAAAACGGTAATGTTCCAGTCCACTTCTTCCTTCACCTATTCACGGTTCTTCTGCTCCCAATTCTATCCCATTTCTCTCACTCCTATTTTGTAGTAACAACAGCAAGAAATCAAGGCTAGAGCCAATGTTTTTAGGATCACGATCCTAGCGTAGGATCATAAGTGATCCCTAGGATCGGATCGTGGGATCAAATCGTGGGATCATTCGATCTTACAAAAAGTGAGTTAATATTGTCAAAAAATATACATATGTTATAAAAAACTTCTACTAAAACATTAAGTTTAATTTGAGTAGGAAAATATAGCATTATTGAATTAAAAGATAATAAATTATGACCACAACTATGACAATACATAAAAATGTCCATAAAAGCCAAGCTCCGGTGGCTTGGTCGGTAGAGGAGTGGTATCCTAGAACCAAAGGTCTTGGGTTCGAAACCTATCCACTACTGTAACTATAAAAAAACACAAAAATATTCAAACAAATAAAAGATGAAATGAAACAAGATAGGTTAAATATAAATCAAATCCACAAACTTCATAATTTTTATGTGCGTTTTTATTTTTTCATCACCTCCCAATTAATATTATGAGCTACAATTTCTTTATATATAAAATCAAGATTTTCACAGCCATGCCATTCAAAAGAGTAAGTAAGCAATGAAACACAAAGTCAAAATGAGTTGTAACAACTTATTGTTTCAATTATAATCCAAGCAAGAAAAAAATGATAAGAGTAATCAATAAAACTTTATAAATCTATATTGGTTCATCTAAGTTATTTTTTCAATTTCTACTTTAGAGTTTTATAACTTTGAATTTTCCAACCCTTACAATATTAAATAAAACTTTAAATGTTGTACATTTCATGAACACCTAGGTACATTTTGTAATCTTTCATGGTAGAGAGTAACAAGAAGTGATATTCCAATCTTAATCCTTATCCGCTCATGAGCTCAAAATAAATCTACAAATAAAAGTTGCTTTTAATAACATCCAGTTGTAATGTTCAAAATCATCATATTTTATGGATTATGAAACTTTCAACAAAATTTTAAGAATTTTTTGTTTCTTTAGATTTTGGTAAGATATTATTCACATTGATATGAAAAAACATATACAAAAAATAAAATTGGGATCAATGGGATCGTAGAAACGTACTGTGGATTTAGAGTGTAGGATCGTAGGATCGTGCAACAGAATTGTGATCCTTTGATGATCCTACACGGTTCCGATCCTACCTGTGATCCGGATCGTAACTATGAATTTGGATCGTAAGATCGTAGGATTGTGGGATCGAATCGCGATTCTATGAACATTGGCTAGAGCTCCCAGCTCCAGCTCAAAAAAAAAAACAGTAAGCAAGGGAGCACAAAACTGAGGTAAAGCACCACCCTCCTTCGTGTGTTTGTGTTCGTTTTTTGGGCATGGGAAAGCAACACCTTCTGCATCACTTCTCCTGTGTTTACAAGGCGTATAACTCACCTTTGGAAGCTTCAAACCACCACCGGAAGTACACCAGCTGAAGGGAGACTTCCTTGGTCTGCATCGGTAAGCAGTAAATTCAAAAAAAAAACTGAAACTAACTAAGGTGGTTTAGCCCTTATTTTCCTCTGGTTCCTTGCTCAAAAACTAAGCTTACCTTCCTTGTGTTTAGCTGATGAATCCTTGCCGAAGGAAGCCCTGCAAAACAGCAAAAACACCATGAGCAGTGGGAGGTTTATTAGGGGAAAAACCAGGATTTTTAAAGAGGTGAATGCCTGATTAGCAACTAAGTAAATGTTGTAGGTTACGGGAGGTTGATGAACAAAAATTGTAACATATATGTAAATCTGTGCTACAGCCGAGGGAGAGAGAGAGAGAGAGATGTGGCTGATGAGGACTTGCTAGAAAACTCTCCTTGCTGTTTAACTAAGGTAATGACACCATTACTCTTTTAATACCATTAAAAACTTGCTAGTCTTGAATGGGGCATGGAAACCGAAAAGCATGATTGGTTATACAGGTATTGTTGAACTACTGATGTGTCACAATTACCAAGAATATATATACGTGTGATATTGAGTATTAATGCATAAGAAGAATTGGATATGTATATGTGGTATTTTTGAGTTGTTAATACGTAACCAATAATGGGTATGAGTTAGGATGGAAAAAAAATTAGATATATATATGGGGTGGATAATGTGGATATATATATATATGTTTATTGAAGTTGATAATATATAATCAATTGTGTTATAAGTTAAATATGGAAGTAAATTACCTTTAAAGATTTTTGTAAAATTTGGTATATAACCGTGGCTGTAGCATAATTCTAGGGACATTTTAATGTCATTCTAAGACAATTATTATGCTATTTTTAAGGCCATATATTTAGGCCATGGCATTATAATTATTTTGAATTTTAAATAGCCATTAATAAATTTATAGGTTGATCCATAAGGCTATATAAGTTTCTAGTGAGAAAACCATCATTCTAGCAATTATAACTACTTGGGAACATCTTAGAAAAATATAGGCGTATTTATAAGCTTATATTATGGCTTAAATGAATTTTAAAACCTTGTAAAATACCTTTTATAAATAAATAAATCATAATGGGGTCAAAATGTAATAAAAAGAAATATAGGGTACAAAGGTAATTGAAACCGAAAAGGATGATTTTAGGGATTTATATAAGTATAAAATATGAATTTTATAAAATTAGGGGTAAATTGTAAAACTAGGAAACTATGAGGGATTTTTGTAAATACTATCAAGTTGGTCAAAGAATAATGTAAGTGGTCAACCTTGACCACATAAGAGGGTTGACCAAATTAAAATGATAAGAATAATTTTTTTGGGCATTTAAAGAAATATTACGTCAAAAGCAATAATCATAAAAAGATTAGGGGTGTTTGAGTAATTACCGAAATTATAGTGATTAAAATGTGAACATTTAAACCTTTGGGGTTTGTTGGGAATTTTAGAGAATTTTTGGAGTAAGTTTAATGATTTGATTAATGAAGAGTTATACTATATAGTTAAGTATGGAATTCTAACAATTATAAAGTTTAGGGGAAGTAGGGTGATTACCATAAACTTTGGGGCATAAAACGAAAATTGTGATATTTAAGGGGTTATTATACAATTCTGGGAAATTTTTGGAATTTATTTAATGATATAAATTAATTAAGGATTATAATATATGGTTTAGGTATTAAGGTGTAACAATTATAAAAACTTGTGGGTATAAAGCTTAACTACCGGAAAATTTGGGTATAAAGACGGAATTTAAAGACCTTAGGGGTCAGCTTGTGACTTTGGTAAAATTTTGGGTCTAAAATGTGGGTTAAATAATTAAGGTGTATAATATAAAGTTTTAAGCAATTAAAATGGAAGTTTACAAAATAAAGGGGGCTATAATGTAATTATAAGGAAGATGTGGTTGAATAATCAAATTTGAATAAGCGGAGGGGTTATCTGTAAATGGAGTATACATGTGTATGTATATTATAATATTAAGATACCTTATGTTATAAACTAATGAGGTAAATAATATAATAAGTATGAAATATGGGGTGGTTTGTAAATAAACAAAACATATGAGGTGACATTATATTAGTATGAAATTCTATTATATGAGGGACTCTACAAAATTATATCATGTGAACTTGTAACATGGCATGAGAATATAACATGAATAACAAGTCACATACGAGGTACTACTATTACCAGTGGAAACGTAAATGTACAACCGTATTGTAAACCTTTACAGTGGGGTAATATTTTACATGCACGCAAAAAGTGCATAAACAATGACGTATGGCTACAACTACAATATATACGTAATTATATATATACAGATAAGCCCGTGCACATACGTAAATATAACTACGCGAATTAGTTGTATAACGGACTATTTAAACGACATGCAAGCACGCTCGTAACGTTATGCTCGTACGCATGTAACCCGACAATTACGTAAACAAAACGTGAATGAAACTTCCATGTGATAAGTAATACTACCGTAGCGGCAACTACGCACTCATAAACTATAACGAATGGCTGAAATCTAAATCCTTAAGGCTAATGACCATCGAGATAAACAAGAGATCAATTAAGGTTTAGACACGGGATGGAAGTACAGGTTGGTCTAGGTTAATTAATTAAGTAAATAAGAGGTATGTATATACGTACTGATATTAGCACAACGTGTATACCAGAGGTACGAGTGGGTATAGATGAGCACGGTGAGCGCTAGGGCCTACGCGGGGGTTATCATGTGGGCGACAACGGTGTAAGGTATGTTGGATTGTGTGGTCTGAACCCCTGAGGGCTCCCTCGGGTTCAGACAAATTTGTGTGCTAAATGCTTAAGAAAAATATGTATGATGAAACTTGTGTTATATGATTCTTTATATGCTCGACGACCAAACATATTATTATTGTGCGTGTGCGTCTTTCGGACGCTATAGTACTTTATATCACGCGACTAGGATACGAGCAAGGATGGTGAAACGCAATGGAGTACGACACTGTCAATAATACTCAAATTACCCAAGACTTCAAACTTAGGGAGAAAGGTTCGGTATTACCGACCTTAGAGCATTGGCATAGAACATGAATATAACCTAGATCTCTCCTAGGTATGTGTAAGACCTTACGTTGCATCGAATAAATAAAAATGTATTCTCCAAGGAACTCACAACTAATAACGACGAGTCGGTTAAAACACTAACCTATGGAGAAATGGTGGATGATGAGGTGGTGTGGTATATGTGCAGGAAATCCTGGTCTGCATCCGTTCCAGCAGGTTTCGCAGTGTGATCACTAGAGAGGATCCGAGTGTGGAACCTGTCGTTGTGGAAATCCAGTTGATCGCCTTAGATCGATTGGCAGAGGGTGCTGCTGTTTTGCACACAGCTACGGCCATATGGACGTCTCTCTCTAGACACAGGGAAGCCCAATGGTCTCTGATCATTGGCAATAGGACTACTGTCCAATTAAAAATAAAACTTAGTGAGGTTAATGGGAATTTGTCCATCTAACGAGACACCCACAAGATAATAAGAGAGTTGGTAGAAGCGGGGCTTCCAGTGTTGGTGGTAAACATGAGAGTGCGACTTTCGACTCGACGATTTAATCCTTGCTTAGGGATTAAAATAGATTGCTTAATATTTAAATGTTATATGTCGGTTGATGGATTGTGATTACCTTGTATGAATTGTTGGGTGTTTACATTCACGCATTTACAGTTTTTATTTCTCGCTTATAAACCGGAACAGCATGTAAACTGGATGGCATGTTAAGATGGCTAATTGACCTAAGTAACCTAAAGGGGTCTAAGATAACACAGTTTAACATACTTGGACAAGCGCTGAGCCCTCCACGGGCACTGGCATTTTATTTGCAGGCGATTGACGCGACGACGGAACGCGGGTTTTGGGTTTTTTGTTATTTTGATATGGCAATAGTTGTAGTTGAATTGAATTATAGCATTTTTGGGTTGCCATGAGCACTGGTGGCATTGTATTAAATATGCCCACTTTCGGTTGACGTAAATTTATACTTAGTTGCTCACTAGTTCCTAGGACGATATTTGGACTCACTTTTGGGCGAATGGTGTGGAGAAATGTTGGTAAGTGTTGTGGTTGGATTAGTCTCGATCATCACGACGGATGGTTGGCTAAGTCTTTGGAATGGTGGATGTGACACCCGCCTAGTTAGTGAGCGTTCCCGTTGCGATTATAACGTCTTTAATTTCTGTTGTGATTACCCGGTAATTATGGTGAGGATTAGGACTAATAGACGGGGGTGTTACAACAAGAAGAACATCTAGCTTGGCAACTCGCTTGATCGGTATGAAGGTTTAACCAGTTCCAGGATTGAACTAAAAGAGATACCTCAAAACAGAAACTCATACCCGAGAGGATGGATAAACCTGTGTCAACATCTAGATCAATAACAAAAGGGGTTACGCAAGGTTATACGCAGATGCACGAAAGAAATAGATCGAGAACCGTCGCTTTTGAAGAGGCAGTCGGGGCAGTTTTGTTCCTGGTCAAGCTTCGTGGGAGATGGGGTGTGTTAGAACTCTAAAGATTTACATATGATGTCAAAAGATCGAGTCGATTGACAGAGAGAGCCAGACTGGAAAATGAAAGATAAGAAGAGTCATCTACCAGGGTCCCACACTAGACGTGGAGTAAATATCGTTGAAGATATTTTCTAAAGTAATGGAACATGTTGGCAGTTACTACAAAGTCAGCATTCACCCTTAAGAAGCAGTGGCCGATTTATCTCTTCCTAAATAAGTGGAGAATGTCGAGCACTTAGTTGGAAGTTAGTTTAGACTTAGATTTTCTATTTAAGTTGTCTTGTAGCACTATATTCAGTTGTGCGCTTACATTGCAAAATTCCCGAGCGAGAGAGAACTTTGAGAGATCATTGTTTAATTTAATTACCGTGTTGTTTCTGCACTAAAGTGCCACATCTAGCTTGTAGAGCTTCATGCACCCAAATACTCCTTAGTTCATATTGATCTATCTTTTAAGTCTTTCGGTGTAGGCGTTAGACAGAGTCCTTCTGTCTAACCCTAAGTGTAGGAAATTAGGTTTGTAAATTCACTTCGAGTTTTTCAGTACAAGATTTCCTATTTTTGTATCCTTGTAACTCAAGAAACTTCTACATTCACTATTTATCTCAGAACGAGTCTGTTTGAGTTTAATACCTCAAACAGACTCGGTTAGTAACCCGATCCTATCACGTGGTATTAGAGCATGTGTTGGCTGACATTCAACAAACATGGCAGAAATCAACAGTACCACCACCAACAACAAGAAACAGTTCAAAAATCCTAAGCGTACTTCCAAAAATTACCATATGTGGAAAAACGAGATGGAGTCCCACTTGAAAGCCTCAATTCACAACAATTGAGAGTTTTGGTTGAAGGAAAATTTGAACTACCTGCAGAAAAGGAAGTGATAAGTGTGAAATATGAATGGTTTTAGTGGTCTTTAATGCTTAATTTTCATACGCGCATTGATAATATTCCACACTTATCTTACGTTTTTCCCTTGGTTTGTTGCTTGTTAAGACTTGATACCTTTTTGTATTTTAAATGCAGAGAAAAGCCGAGGAAGCAGTAGATTAACTCACGAGGGTGATTATGCAACAAACTGGGGCCAAATTGGAGTCAGAACGAAGAATTTAGAAGGTTTTGAAGGTATGTCCAAGCTTGTGTCCGAACATCCAAGCTCGGACACAAGTCGAGAGTTCGAGTGCTGCGTCTGACAAAGTGTCCGAACTTTAGTCCTAACTTCGAAGTTCGGACATGGTTCGAGAATCACAATGGAAAAAGTCAGAACTCTGTTCTACGCTGCATGTCCGAACATTGAAGGTCGGACCAATGTTCGGACGCGACTAAATTCTCAGTAGAAGTTCGGCGTTTTGAAGGGAAAAGAGGAAGAAACTCTATTTAAGTGACCTAATCAGAGGAAAGGAATTATCACATTGCATATCATTACATCACGACACTCTCACGCTGGAAAACAACGCTCTTTCCACTCATCCACACCATCAGCATCAGCTTCACTTTCATCCACATTCATCAAGCATATCATCATCGTCGTTGAGGAGCATCACCAGAGGGGAGTCATCTATCGTCTTCACCCTTGCGTCAGCAAATCCCCGAGTCTGGATAATTACTCAATTTGGGAGTTTTTCTTTCCTTAGATGAATTCTCTTTTGACTGTATTCATTCGATTATTTGATATGTCTGGCTAGTAGGGATAACTCTGGGGAAGGGTTGTTCGTAATGGATACAAGATAGTTAGAATTTCTGTAATTTGGTTATGAGATTGTATCGGATTGTTTCTAGGTTAATGCTAATCATTCATCTTCTCTATTAAATTTGCGCATTTATAGAGTTGTTCTGCGAATCCTGTTTTGATCAGATAAGGTGATTAACAGGAAGTTCAAATTAATCTGGAGATTTGTAGAAAGATTAGTCGGATAGATAATTTTCCTGCAAATGCTAATAATTCTTTGCACGTATTCCGCCTATATGTGTTTTGCCAGCTTCTAGATTAGAGTTGACATGTTCTGATAGGAGTGTTGGAGTAATAAGTCACCCATAGGAAATAACCATTAGTCCATTAGTTAATGAAACGATTTGTATTGCCAATTCTGAAATAGGAAGTTTGAATTGGTTTGAATTAGTTTGAATTAGTTTGAATTAGATTAACACAATTTTGGTAGTTTACTTGTATATATATACACTACGTGGGTTAGGCTTCAATACACACATCTCCTCTTCTAAACATCTCATCTCCTCTGTAAAAGAAAGAAAGCTTAGAACACAATGAAATAAAATCATCCCTTTCCTCCCTTCTCTGCCTTGCGCTCTAATCTTTCTTCTTCTTCTCTTTCGATTACGTTTACATTCCATTATGGCATCAGAGCAGGTTTTCATTTAATCAACGATGGAGAACGAAAAGAAATCGGAGTCCGACGCCTCCTTCTTCACCGCTACTGGTGGCCCGAATTCAACCAGAAAAGGGGGACCCGAAAGAAATACTGGAGAAAGGAAGAAAAAGAACTGCACTTTTTGCAAAAAGAACGGGCATGTTTTTGAGGAATGCTATGCCAGACAGAAGTGTACCTACTGCCAAAAGACCGGGCACATTGCGGATGACTGCTTTCATCTCCATGGAAGGGAGAAAGTGCTGGCACGCAGGAAAAAGGGTGTGGCGACTTTAGCTTGTGGAGAAGGTCCAAGTGAGGGTAGTAAATCGGTGAAGGGATTCACTCGTGAAGAAATACAACAGATTGCTAGCATCATCCGTGCCAGCGATCAAGAGTCAAAAGGAGGAGATTCTGGCTACTGTCATTTTTCAGGTAACCGTTTTATGTTTACAGCAAGCAAATTGTGTCTGATGAGTAAAACTCTGTATGATGCTGGAGGTTTAACTGGAAGTTGGATACTCGATACCGGTGCTACGGACCATATGTCTGGTGCCCGGGAGTTATTTGAAAACTGGAAAAATTTGGCTTATAAAAGATCTGTAATTCTGCCGGATGGAAGGCCTCAACAAGTCTCTATGGTGGGAGACGTAAGATTGGGAAAACATTTCTGGCTGAAAGAAGTATTGTTTATTCCAGATTTTATGTTCAATTTGATCTCTGTGAAGAAAATGGTTGAACAGGAACAACAACTTCTAACTTTTGGCATGGAAACTTGTCTGATCCAGGACCCTACTACAAGGGAGAGTGAAGTAGTAGTAGGGCTCGAAAAGAATGGTCTCTATATTCTGGATCAAGGACGGATCAACCAGTGGTTTTCCCATCAGCAAAGACGTCAAGGAAGTCTAGACATGAGTAGTACTTTAGGATTTGCTAATTCTGTTACTAGAAATGCGAAAGATTTACATGTAAGGTTGGGACATGTGCCTTATCCTAAACTCGCTCAGATGAAGTTGATAAAACAAGTTGATTTTTCTCCAAAAATTGCATGCGATATATGTTATAAATCACGAGGTCAACGTTTACCCTTTGGAAAATCCGAGATTAAAACTAATAAGGCTTTCGACATGGTACACTTAGATGTATGGGGGCCATTTAACGTAACCACATACAATGGATATAGGTACTTCCTTTGTCTAGTTGATGACTATACAAGGATTACATGGGTCCAATTGCTAAAACATAAAGGGGATGCTTGGGATGCAATAGTGGATTTTGTTCGAATGGTGGAGAGACAATTTGATGCGAAAATCAAAATTTTCAGGAGTGATAATGCCAAAGAATTAGGAAGCTCTAATTCAGGCAAAAGGTTTCTCGCACAAAATGGAATACTCCACCAAACCACTTGCGCACATACACCGCAACAAAACGCCGTTGTAGAACGTAAGCACAAGTACCTACTTGAAACGGCTAGAGCGGTATTTTTTCAGTCTCAGGTTCCCACAGAATATTGGGGTGAATGTATTCTTCATGCGGTTTATCTAATTAACAGATTACCTACTAAGGCCCTGTTGGGAAAAACACCATATGAGCGGTTTTATGAAACACAACCGACATATGATGACATTAAACCTTTTGGATGTCTGTGTTACAAGACCATAGTTGGAGAAAAAGGAGGCAAATTCAATCCCCGGGCCGAAGCTTGTGTATATCTGGGAGAGGAACCCCGCAAGAAAGGGCACAAAGTCTTGAGTTTGGTAACAAAGAAAATTGACGTGTGTCGAGATGTTAAATTCCATATAGATGTTTTTCCTTTTGCTAATGGAGTGGGAGAATATGTAACTTGTTCAGGGGAACAACCTAGCATACCACCATCTTGGGTCTCTGACGATGACCCTCGTGGAGTGGTTCACTTTACAACGAATGTCGATGAACCCCATGGTGTGGTCCACTCCGTGACAAATGACAATACCCCCTCTTCTCCCCCTCTTGCACACGAAACAGTCCTGGAACACACCTATATTCCAGAACATGATCAAACCAATGATGACGGGCTTCGTCGATCACAAAGAGAGACTCGTAGGCCTGATTATCTTAACGACTATATATGTAACACAGCCTTTCAAGATGTGCTCGACGAACGAGTTTATAGGCAGAATAAAGGGATGAATTCTTTAATACAATGTGAGAGCCTCACGGACACACGACCTAGTTCATCCCTTGCTCTTGCTGTGTCCACCAATATTGAACAATTGGAAGAACCCCAATCTTATCATGAGGCCGTCAAGCACGTGCACTGGCAGCAAGCCATGCAAAGTGAGCTACGAGCTTTAGAGGAAAACCACACTTGGACAATCGTTGACTTACCCAAGGGTAAGAAAATGGTTAGTTGTAAATGGGTGTACAAAGTAAAACTGAAGTCCGATGGCACGTTGGAACGATACAAGGCACGTTTAGTTGCAAAAGGGTTCACCCAGCGACATGGCTTTGATTATCATGAAACTTTTTCTCCGGTTGTAAAAATGACAACCATACGTGCCCTTATCACGGTCGCTCTCCACAAGGGGTGGATCATCAATCAACTAGACGTTAATAATGCTTCGTGCACGGGGATCTTGACGAGGAAGTTTACATGAAAATCCCACACGGGCTAGATGTCACAGACGTAACAAAGCTTGTCTTCTAAAGAAATCTCTATACGGATTGAAGCAAGCTTCCAGGCATGGTTCTCCAAATTAGCCTACTTCCTCAAAACCCTTGGATTTCAACAATCCAAGAACGATTTTCTTTGTTTCTTAGGAAAACGGCATCCGTCGTGTATAGTGGCAGTCTATGTTGATGACATGTTATTAATTGGAAATCATCAAGAGGATCTTAACAACATCAAACAAGCTCTTGATGACAATTTCAAAATCAAGGACTTGGGGACCTTGCACTATTTCCTTGGGATAGAATTTATTCCCACGCCCCGAGGCGTAGTCCTGTCTCAACAAAAGTTCTGCATGGATCTGGTCAAGGAATACGGGTGTGATAATAAAAGGGCAACAGTTGGGCCTATGGCGGTGGGCTCACAACTCCTACGCTCAGAAGGCACACCGCTAGATGATCCCACTCCTTATAGGAGATTAGTGGGAAAATTAAACTATCTCTCCAACACACGACCAGATCTTAGTTACACTGTCCAAACTTTAAGCCAGTTTATGCAGAACCCTTGCGATGTGCACATGGACGCCGCCATCCATGCCTTGTGCTATGTTAAGGGAACAATGACATACGGTATTGTTCTCAATAAATCTACGGCACCTCAATTGGATCTTGTAGCCTACTGTGATTCAGACTGGGCAGCATGTCCAAACACTCGAAAGTCTGTCTCTGGCTATTATATCTTCCTTGGTACCAGTCCAATCTCTTGGAAGACTAAAAAGCAAGGAACAGTCTCTCTTTCTAGTGCAGAGGCTGAGTATCGTTCTTTGCGACGTGTGACAGCAGAGCTCACATGGCTAAGCAGACTACTACATGAATTTGATGTTTCCAATGTACATCCCATACCTGTCAAGTGTGACAACCAGTCTGCCATTTACATAGCTCGTAACCCAGTCTTTCATGAGCGAACCAAGCATATAGAAATTGATTGTCATTTCGTCCGTGAGAAAATTCAAGAAGGACTCGTTGATGTTGTGTACACCCCACATCAACACAGTTGGCTGACATGATGACAAAAGCTCTACCCGGAATATCTTACAAAGCACAACTTGACCGCATGGGTATATCCAACACCAACATTTCAAGCCTCGTTGATCAGGATCACCATCGGCTTGCGGGGGGGTGTTGGAGTAATAAGTCACCCATATGGAAATAACCATTAGTCCATTAGTTAATGAAACGATTTGTATTGCCAATTCTGAAATAGGAAGTTTGAATTGGTTTGAATTAGTTTGAATTAGTTTGAATTAGATTAACACAATTTTGGTAGTTTACTTGTATATATATACACTACGTGGGTTAGGCTTCAATACACACATCTCCTCTTCTAAACATCTCATCTCCTCTGTAAAAGAAAGAAAGCTTAGAACACAATGAAATAAAATCATCCCTTTCCTCCCTTCCTGTTGCGCTCTAATCTTTCTTCTTCTTCTCTTTCGATTACGTTTACATTCCATTAAGGAGAGCTCTTCAATGAACTAGGATTTAGCATTGAAGAGAGTAAAAAGAATTGGTTTGTCCGTTTCTCATAATTAAACTGTAGATTTGGCTAGATTTATCCAGTAAAGAACAACCCGAACCCGGAGTACCATTCATTTTACTGAACTCATCAAGTTACTTTCATTAATCGTTCATTTAGTTTTTGATTTGCATTTACTCAATTCAGTTACAAAAACAATTCACAACCCCCCTAAATTTCCAGTTTTCTTAGGATTTAGGCTTATTTATTCAAGTCCCGCGGTTCGATACCTGGTTACTCAATTTCCTATACTGTAGCGACCGGGATTTTTGCAACCCGACAGGCTTGTCGTTTTATTAATTTCTAGGTTTATCAGTTTAGTTTTAGTAGAACATTTTCCCTGTTTGCAAAATGGCGCCGTTGCCAGGGACTTGACTTTGTCTAGTCCTTTGCCCCGGTTGTCAATTGTTTTTACTTTATTTTATTTGCGCTATTTATTTCCTCTTTGTTTTAATTCGATTATAGTCTTAATTCTGCATTTGCTAGTTTTGTTTTAATTTTTAGAATAGTTTTGAATTTATTTCGTTTGAACAATTATGTTTTATTTTACATTCAGCATATTCATAGTTGTTTATACGCATTTTAATTTGTTTTGTTTTGTTCTCACTATTTTGTTAACTCTATCTTACCTTCAATTTAATTGCAGTTCGTTTTGTTATTTGTTAATTAGACATTTTTATTGTTAATCAGTTTGTTCATTCTTGTTCATACCGGTACTAACTTAAAATTTCGTGTTTTATTTGTGTAAACTGTGCAGGTGTTTGGTGAATGCACGGTACCCGATCTCGAGGCCCACCAAGATTTAATCTAGACCCAGAGATCAACCGTACAGCTCGCCAGGCAAGAAGAGCACTTACCTTTACCATGGCTGCTAACGGACCAGCGAATAATGAGCAAGCTACATTGGGAAGAATTAATCGCCCGCCAGCTGCTCCTAGAAGAGGACCTGTGACTCTACCAAATCTCACAGCAGAGTTAACAGCAGAATGGCAAAAGGGCTAGAGGAGTATGCTCGGCTGATACGCTCGACCAGCTGATGCGCTCGACCATGTCCATCGTTTTAGGCGCAGACCCAGCTGATGCGCTCGACCATGTCCAAATCTCACAGCAGAATTTGTCAGGGACCTTTTCAGGCGCAGACCCCGCTGATGCGCTCGACTATGTCCATCGTTTCCTAGTTCATCTGGATTCGTTGGGGATGTCTCAAGGGCTAGAGGAGTATGCTCGACTGTGTTTATTCCAGCACAGTCTATCAGGGGAAGCATCAAAGTGATTCCATCGTCTATGAAATACCCCAAACTAATAAAACATGGATTAAACATCTAATCACATTAATTAAGGCCTAAACATGCCTTAAAAGTCAATTGAGAACAACGATGGTCAACACAGAGCATGATATTGCACCCTTTGACTGTTTACGGTAAATAAATACCCAAATGAACTTATTAGGACCAAAACTTTGTCCTAAACATTATAACACATAGATGAACATATTACAATCATTGGACAACACTCCAACACAAAGAACAAGCATTTACATGCTTCAAGGTCAAGTAGAGCAAAAATGTGCTCTAAGGAAACCTTAAAGGTCTAATGACCTCTATTTTATATAAAATTGAATTCATAAGATCAAATATCATGTAAGGAACACAACAAAACTATTCTCAAAGAAAACCAAGCTCAGAAACACCTTGCGACACAAAATGTGCACTAAAACACCTTAAAGCACGTTTTTATGTAATTGCCTTCTAAATTGGTTTTTAATGGGATTAAAGGTTATAATTACCTTTAAATATGCTAATATATCCTATTATATCATATTAGGAATTTAATTCCAGAAATTTACAAATTTTTACAAATTTTATATTAAAATATTAATAAAACCCTAAAAGGGGGCCCGTTTGAGTCAACGTTGACTAAGAATGGTCAAGAGGTCAAAGTTGACCCCTTGGATCCCATGGAGTCGGCAGCCACAAGGCAGGGGGAGCCTGATTTCACCACTTGCAAGCACAAGAGACAAGCTTCCAACACCATTCCATGATTTAAGGAAACTACTTTTACCTTTCTAATACTATAATCTAAATATTGCACACTTGCTCCTTGATTGATTAAGCCTCCAAAAAACATGAGAGAGACTCCTTTCCCCTCCAATAATCGATGCCAATCAACCATGGTGAGTCATTAGGCATTACAAAACATAAAATAAGCAAAACTTTACCTTAAAGACAAATTAGCTCAATTATTCTCATTTGCCTTGCTTCCCAGCCGACACCAAGGCTCTTCATCCTCTCTTTTGCTTCTCTAAACCGTGGAGAACATGCCAAGTTCAGAAGAGAACATCAATTGACATAGGTAAGCTTATTCAGCCATTTTATGTTCATTCTCTTCACATTTCTTTCCTCTTTCCATGGAGCTAAGCATCAACCATTTCCATCCATGGATCTAGCTTTTTTTGGAGGTTAAAATGAGGACAAATCTCGGCTGTAACAAGGGAAGGAGGTGGAGAAATCTAATCTTGTTCTTAAGGTATAAAAATGTGCTTTAAGCACTTATCTTGTGATTCTCTTCAAATCCGGTTGTGAAGCTTTGTTTCCTAGCCTTATAATCTTCATCTTAACATACTTATTCAGTTGGTACACCAAGAGCTTCAAGGTATAGCCAGATCTAAGCCAAAAACACCATTTTTGGCATTTTAATCAAGGTAGAAATTAGCCATCTTCTAATCTGAGTTATACCAGTTTTAAGCCTTGGTTTAGTAGCTCTTTTGATGCTCTTTACCTTCTGTATAAACAGGCCGAAGACAACATTTGCTTGTCTTGTTATTCTAAGGTAAATTTTACCTTGAAATATACATTAAAACACTTCTTATGGTTAGATCTTGCTTGGAGACTCATTATGCCTTAATTGCTGTTCGAAAACATGTAAACTAAGCTGTGGGAATTCTCCTTAAATTTTCGTGGCCAAACAAGGCCTATACTTGGCAAAGTAAGGTATAAATCACTTAAACCTACACTTGGTATATTAACATGTGTTTATACATATGTATATAAATGTGACGTGAGTGAATGAGTTTATTAAGGTCTTATTTTGACCTTAGGTGATTAAGGAATGGTTTAGTAAATTTATATAAGTAATTAATTAGCATAATTGTCAAATTTAAGACATTATGTGGAAAATTGGTAAATCTGGAAAATATATAAGAAAGGCCGAGAGTTTAAAGCATTTTTGGACATTTATGTATAATTTATTTTATAAGCTAATGTTTGTAATAAGGCCATGTACTTTAGGCCATTTATTTATGTATTTATAAGGTTTTATTTAAGTTTAGGTAATATATATATATATATATATATATTACCGCATAGTATTAGGGGTTAAAGTATAATTAAATTAAATTTGGGGGCTATATAATGATATAACCGAAAATTGGAGGTTTAAATGAGTTTAAATAAAAATTATAAGATTTTATAAAGTTTTGGGGTTAAATGGTGATTTCTAGAAAGTATGGGTATGAAACCGTAATATATGGAGATTGATGGTCAAGGAAATATTAAGGAGGTCAACCTTGACCATATGGTACGTTTTGACCAAATTAGATAAGTTAAATAACTTATTTAAGGTTTTATTACAAGATAAGTAGTTAATTGTAACAATTTTATAACATATGTGGTATATATGTTATTACCGAAAATAAAGGGTGTATAATGGTATTATAAACACCCATAGGTTATTAGGAATTTTAAGGAATTTATTGGGTTGATTTTGGAATTAAAATAAACTATATATGTATAATATATAGTTATTATGTCATTATGACACTTTGGAATAAAAGATGGGGTGTAATAGTAATAAGCGAGAACATATGGGTTAGTAATGTTAATTATAACCCTTTGGTGAAATTTGGTGATTTTTGGAATTATATAAGAGTGTTTACAAAGATATATATATATATATAATATAATGATATATATGATATTATAGTGTTAATGATATTATAAACTATATGTTATAAATTGGGCCAAATGGCAATTATAGAAACTTGGTGGGTTAGAAAATAATTTAGAACAGCATATGGGTCTGTTCGAAAATTATAATATTATATAACCATAAGTTATATTTATATTAAGGTTTAAAATGTTATATTATATGATATATATAACAAGGTATAAATAATGGGGTGATTTTGTAAATAAAGGAAACTATGAAATATGAAAAGAATAAGGTTTTGATATGGTGCCCATGCGGCAATATTAAATAGTTCTGCATAAAAACTATATGTTATAAATTAAAGGAAATAAAAATATCATATTATATGATATTAGTATATGGAATAACATTTCAAAATGTTATGTGGTCAAAATAGAATTTAAATGAAATAAAGGGCTGTACCGAATTATTAGGAGTTGGAAAAATGAATTCTAGACTAAGGTCTACAATGTTATAAATGTTATAACAATTATATGGTGTTAATGGTTTTAATGGAATAATATAAGTAAGGATATTCACATTAAATAAGTGACAAACTATAAATAAATAAGATTTATAAACTAAGGTATTTATTGATTAAACCTTAGGAGTTGAAATTATACAACATAAAATGTTACATAATATTAGGATAATATTCATAATATAGGTTGTATAATATAATACAACTAATGGGAATAATCATCTAATATAAGATGATAAAATGTAACATATAATATAAGAGTTTTATAACTCATGAAACTTACCTATATGGTAAATATATACCTATACAAGAATAATGTATATAAGGATGGATATATAATATGGTTGGAGACCATATAATATAATGGTGGTGGTTATTACAAAAAATAGTTACAAACTATAAGTTATGAGTTTTCGAATGCAAATATAATTTGCTAAGATAATGGAGTATATAATACAATGTATTATAATGGATGGTGGAAATAATATAAATAATATGCATGCATACATGCAACTATAGGTTATATACCTAAATTTAATGGTGATAAGACTAAAGAAATATAATGATTAAACTTAACAGTTGAAAAGTACGACCTACGAGTTTAAGTAACAAAGCCGACTGGTTTTAGAGAAACCCGTAACAATTAACTGTAGAAATCCGGGATAACTGTCGGGGTACTTGTTATTCAGAAATACCGGATGTAGTTAGTCATGGAGACTGACTTATAGTTTTAATACCGTTTAGATCATACTTCAGACGAGGACGCTTGACGAGCTAGTGACTACACTGCGCACCTAGGTCTTGGTGAACGTATGTAAAGGGGTTTGATCCGAGTTGTCCTAAGGAAACTCCTTGGGCTCGGATTGGTTGATATCACTTGTGTGTTAAGTGTTTTGGATACATGTATGTGATATGGGTGTTACTTACTTGCATTAATTATATTATGCACGAGCGTCCTACGGGACTAACACTACGTCGACTATAGATCGACTTATATAAACATACATATACGTTATTGTGATGACACTATGGTTACTTGATATAATACCATTAGTATTAATATATATATGATAACCTAAGTAAAATACTTAGGAACGAGTCACGACATTGTCGGTCTCTATAGCATGGATCTCGAACATGAATATAACCTAGATTACTTCTAGGTATGCGTGAGACCCATTGGGCAGCTAACTATTAATTATATTCTCCATAAGACTAAGCATATCTTAAACATTAGAGAGAGAGATGGTATGAGTTGAGGTGAGGAATCCCGGCAGTTTACGAACTACTTGGTTGTGCATTTGTGATCACTGAGGGGTTCCCGATTGGGTTCCGCTCCAGGTTTATACCCAACGAGCCCTATTTGGATTGTGGGTCAGGTGGCTACGGCCTTTTATATGGACGTCTTACGAGACAAAAGAGAATAGTGAGGGGCCTCCGGACCTCTGGCGAAATGAGCACCTTTGTGTGTACGGGAGGACTACTGTCCATGGTGAGGTTATCAGGTTGTCTCAACATGACGCCCAACTGGTATTAATTAAACATGGTTTGGATGAGGCCTTTAAGGCCAAGGTAAATTAACTATGGAAAATTGTTCGCTAAGGCGACTGTACATTGTACATTATACTGCTCTTATTTCGATACGTTCGATATACAATTGTTGTTTGTAATATTTTATGACTGTTTGAATTGGATGGATGGTTAAGTGTTTATGAATGTTAGGATGGATGATTATGTATATTTATACCATGTATATTACAGTATTGATTATAACTGTAAATGGAAAAGCATGAACCAATCTAATAAGAAATGGTTAAAATGACTAAGTGACCATTAGGGTCCAGGCCCGGCATACTCAGCGTCTATCGCTGATACTACACTCCGCAGGTTGTTGATTATCGCCGAAGCCGAAGTGCGGGAACAGGTAATTAGAGTTTATTTTAATTACCGCACATGGAGTTTATTTTTATAATGATGTCAGACTGGGAATTGTATTATGGTACGGTTATGTATATTTGGGATTGGGTAGACACTCACTTGTCGATGTTTATGAGTATGAACTTAGTATGATGTATAGGAATATTCTCGTTATCACGGCGGTTAGCAGTTTTTTTGTTGGTTGTTGGATATAGTTTGGCTTCGTTACTCACATGGGCGAGTAATGGCCGGTGACACCCGAGTGAGTATTGTTACTGTTATTAATTCTTCCGCTGTAAGACGTTTTATTTATTGCTATGAGAGAGATTATTACGTGATTAAGGAGAGGGGTGTTACAGTCTACCACCAGGTATCATCACTACCTGGGAGCTGATGACAAAAAGGTTTTACAAGAAGTACATCCCCATCTCCAGGACCAGACAGATGATCGCTGACCTGACCGCCTTCAGACAGTCCGGTAGTGAGACAGTCTGCGAAGCCTGGGATAGATTCAAGGAGCTGCTCCGCCAGTGCCCTCATCACGGTCAGACCACAACATCTTTGGCCCAGGGGTTCTTCCAAGGGCTAAGGGATGAGCGTAGAGGTGAGGTCAGAGCTGCACTGGGTGGAAATCTGCTTGCTAAAAGCGGAGAAGAATTTATGTCGGCTATGGAATCCTACTGCGAGGAGCTCCGCCAGTGGAGCAACTGTGGTGGAAGAGTTTTCACAGTTGGTCAGACTTCCTCTCGGACTCCAGACCCTATGATGGAGCAAGTTGCTGCTGAGCAGGCCCATTTAAGTATCATAGTGGGTAACATGGCGAAGATGCTCGAGCAGCTCACTATGGGACAGACATCTGTGCAAACTGTCAAGAAGGTGTCTACTGGTTCCAGTGAGGTCTGTTGTTCTTAGTGCGAAGACAGCCACGAGTACGAGGACTGCCCAATGGTTGTTGAGATGAGGCAGACCGAGGAGGCGCATGCAATTGGTCAGTACAACAGGCAGCCTTGGATGCAGAATCAGCACCCAAACCTGAGGTACGAAATCCGAATAACGCCCTCAACTCTCATCAGATGCAGTCTCAGAGGGCGAATCAGGGAGGACCACCCGGCTTTGCTAGGCCTCAGTACAGTCAGTTCAGGCCACAGCCGTCTCAAGCTCAGCAATCACCATTGAGCTCAAATAATGCCAATCTAATGGAGATGGTGGATAAGTTGATGGCTTCTCAAGAGCAGCAAACTGTTATAAATCAGAATCTGGCAGCTGATCAGCAAAAACTAGAGAACGCCATGGTGGAGATGTAGGGAACGATGAGTCAGTTGACTCAGTTCCTCCTACAGCAGAGACCTTCTGGATCACTGCCTTCCCAACCAGACCCCAATTCTAAGGAGCAGTTGAAGGCAGTGTCGGTCTCAGAAGCCGTGGTAGTTGAGGACTGTGCAGATTCTGGAGAGGTAGCAGCAGTTACCTTAAGAAGTGGGAAGCAGTTGATAAATAAAGATCAAGTGGCTGAGGACCAAGCTGGCGAAGAGACCGGTCTTCCTTCTTCTAGCACTGATGCACCGTTAGGGCCTCCAGCCCCTCCTAAGGTAGTTGTTAAGGAGACCCAGGCTCCTATCTCTTCCCCTTCTCATACTTTGATTGCTAAAAATTCCAAGGGTAAGGTGGTTCCTAAGGAACTTCCTTTTTCCTAATAGATTGAAAGAAAAAGAACTTGACGATCAATTCAGGAAATTTTTGAGTGTGTTTTCTAAGCTTACTATCAATATTCCCTTGATTGATGCTATCAAGCTGATGCCTAAGTATGCTCGCTTTGTGAAGGATTTGATTTCTAACAAGCGAAAGTTTAAGGAGAGTGAGATCGTTCAGCTGACAGAGACATGCTCTGCAGCCATCCAGCAGAAGCTCCCTCCAAAGTGTGGAGATCCAAGGCAGCCCATCATCCCTTGCACCATTGGAGACATGGACTGTGGTTTTGGACTCTGCGACCTTGGAGCGAGTATAAATTTGATGCCTTATTCAATGTTTAGGAAGCTTCATGATGGTGAGCTTGTCCCAATTAATTTTAACTTGCAATTAGCTGATCGTTCTTCAATCAAACCTCGTGGTATGGTTGAGAATGTTGTGGTAGGTGTTGGTAACTTCTTCTTCCCTGCTGATTTTGTCATTCTTGATATGGATGAGGATGTTGAAGTGCCATTGATTTTGGGTCGACCGTTCCTGCGAACTACTAAAACTGTCATTGATGTTGACAAAGGAAAGATCACCCTTAAGTTTAATAGTGAGGAACTCATTTTTGATATCACTAAGATGATGAGATCAAATGCTTCTTCTCATGCTGTGCTTTCAGTTGATGTTGATTGTTCTGATGATTATGATGCTTTTGTTGCTAAAACTGTTGATGACTCTTCTTTCTTGCTTGAGAATGCTGATTTGCTAGAGCAGGTGTTATGCCACTCAATTGAGGATGATAAGGAGAGCACTGAGGTAGCTACTGTTGTCCAGCAGCTTAACCAGGGTCGATCCTACTTTCATCCTTATGCTCCTCCTGTGGAGCCACTGGACAGGCCTACTCAGAGGCTCGTTCCTTCAATAGAGAAGCCCCCTACTCTTGAACTCAAAAATCTCCCTTCAAATCTTAAGTATGCTTTCTTGGCAGAGGGTAGCGCCCTGCCTGTTATTATTTCTTCGTCTTTGTCTGTTTCGCAGGAAAGCAAACTTCTAGAGGTGTTAAGAAGGCACAAGGGAGCTTTGGGGTGGTCAGTGGCAGATATTAAAAGGATTAGTCCAGGGTTCTACACTCATCGAATTTACATGGAAGATAGTGTCAAGCCAGTGAGGCAGCCCCAGAGGAGATTAAACCCAAACCTGAAAGAAGTAGTGAAAGCTGAAGTTTTGAAGCTTTTGGATGCAGGCATCATTTATCCCATCTCCGATAGCCGCTGGGTTTCTCCTGTGCAAGTTGTTCCCAAGAAAGGGGGAATAGTTGTAGTACCCAATGAGAAAGGTGAATTGGTGCCTCAGAGACAAACCACTGGCTGGAGGATGTGCATCGATTACCGGCGCTTGAATGAAGCCACAAGGAAGGACCACTTCCTGCTACCGTTTATTGATCAAATGTTGGAGCGGCTAGCTGGGCAAGAATTCTACTGCTTCCTTGATGGATACAGTGGTTATTTTCAGATTCCCATTGCGCCAGAGGATCAGGAGAAGACCACCTTCACCTGCCCTTATGGTATTTTTGCATATAAGAGGATGCCCTTTGGTCTTTGCAACGCTCCAGCCACATTTCAGCGATGTATGATGGCGATTTTTAAGGATTTTATTGAGAAGAGCATAGAAGTCTTCATGGATGACTTCTCTATATATGGCCAGAGTTTTGATGTGTGTCTAGATCAGCTGGATCAGATACTAGGCAGATGTGAGGAGACCCATCTGGTTTTGAATTGGGAGAAGTACCATTTTATGGTACAGGAAGGTATAGTGCTTGGACACAGGGTCTCCAAAGATGGTATTCAGGTGGGCAAGGCTAAAGTGGAGGTCATTGAGGGGTTGCCTCCTCCCACTTCAGTTAAGGGTGTTAGATCTTTTATGGGTCACGCAGGGTTCTATAGAAGGTTCATCCAGGACTTTTCCAAAATTGCTAAGCCCTTGTCTGATCTTCTGCAGAAAGATGTGAAATTTCAGTTCTCAGAGGAGTGTATGAAAGCCTTTCAAACTATCAAGAGTAAGCTCATTTCTGCCCCTATTGTGCTTCCTCCTTATTGGTCTCTACCTTTTGAGGTCATGACAGATGCTAGTGATTTTGCTGTTGGTGCTGCGCTCTGTCAGAGGAACGATAAAATTTTGAGGGTTATCACTTATGCAAGTAAGACCTTATCCGAAGCTCAAAAGAATTACACCACTACTGAAAAGGAGCTACTTGCGGTGGTGTTTGCTCTTGATAAGTTCAGACCCTATTTGCTGGGAAGTAAAGTAATAGCGCACACCGATCACTCTGCTTTGAAGTACCTATTCCAAAAGAATGATTCTAAGCCCAGACTCTTGAGATGGATCTTGCTTCTCCAAGAGTTCGACTTGGAAGTTGTTGATAAGCAAGGGAAGCAGAATGGAGTTGCAGATCATCTGTCTAGGCTTGAAACTCCAGATGACGGGGTCCCCATAAATGAATTATTCACTGACGAAATGGTCTTTGTAATTAGGAAAGTTAAAGAGCCATGGTATGCTGACCTGGCTAACTATCTTGCCTCTGGTTTGATTCTCCATGATCTAAGCTACAACCAGAGGAAGAAGTTTCTTTTTGAAGCCCGTCATTACGTTTAGGAGGACCCCTATCTCTTTAGAGTGTGTGCTGATAGTTTAATTAGAAGGTGTCTCCCCGATGAAGAAGTTGACAGTGTGATTGAGTTCTGCCATTGTCGAGAGGCAGGTGGTCACCATGGTCCTACTAGGACAGCTGCTAAGGTGTTAGAGTGTGGTTTCTATTGGCCCACTCTACACAAGGATGTCCACCGCTTCTGCTCTCACTATGATAACTGCCAGAGGATGGGGAACATTTCAAGAAGGCATGAGATGCCGCAGAAGGGAATCCTTGAAGTTGAGCTATTTGATGTCTGGGTGAAATACCCCGTAATTAAAAACAGTGATTAATTAGGCTAATTGTATTTTTAAAGGCTTAATTACACTAAAATAAATATGAGGGAACAAATCCCGAAGAAAACGGACCTTTAAAATGGGTTAAAAGCATAAACGAACCTTAAAGCGCGTTTTTCGAGGAAACCGGGAAAACGTGACTTTAAGCGGGTCAAATAGACTCGTAACAATTTTGGTCAACTAAATAGTCACTAATAAATATTAGTGAAGCTTTAGAACCAATAAAATTAATTAAACGGAAAATTCCGGAAACGGGTACCGGTTAGTGAAAACTGTAACAACCGGTAAGTTGTGGGGTGAGAATGCAAATAGAGAAACTTAGTGTGTCCACTTTTCAATTAAAAATGTAAAATCTGTGTGAGTGTGCATATGGGATCCGATTTCCCCCCCCCCCCTCCTCATCACTTAATGTGTCTTATTTGCTAAAAGACAAACCTATTAACTAAAGCAAAAGAAAAAAATAAGTCTCTCTCCTCACTTTTCCCTCTTCCTCACGTGGCCCTCCTCTCTATTCTCACTTTTCCCCTCCTTCTACCTTGCGAATTTCATGGAGAAAGGAAGAAACTCACACAACTCCCTCCTTCTCTCCTCTTGTTAACCCACCAATCTTGCTCCAAAAATTACAAAATTAGTACCATTGTAATCCCCTTGCAAAGGAGAACACTTCCCTCCTTTCAAAAATCTAAAAGCTCCATTTTCGATTTTATGGGTATTCACCATTTGGAGATTTGAAGCCACCATTAGAAGCACCTTCACCTCCTTATCATCTTGAGGTAAAAAGAAATTCGAAAATCCATTGTTTCTAGCCCTCATTGGCATTTTAAGAATTTTCAGTTTTTGAACTCTTGCTCTTCCTTGTTCCAGCCGATTTTGGCTCCTTGGTTGGGCTAGAAATCTTGTTCTCTTGCTAGTCAAGAACTTCATCCATTCATTGGAAGGTAATACTCTCTTCTAAACCTAAAACTTAAATTCTAGGGTTAGTATAAAATGAAGCTAAATGGTATTGTGTATGTGTATGTGCTGTAGCACTTGTGTGTGTGTTTGAGTCTCATTGGGACCGAGAACAAAGGAAGAGGAAGGAGAGAAGGAAAAGGAAGAAAAGAAAACTAGCAAGACAAGGTAATTGTACTTACCTTGAGCTAGTTGTATATGTAGTATTGTAACAGTTTTTGGAGTAGTAGAAATGAGTAATGTATTGAGTATGAGTAGTAGTAATGTAAAATGTATTGGAGAAAAATGTAACAGTTTTTGAAGTATTTAAATGAGTTTTAAAAGCTTGGGAAAACATGGGTATTGAATGGGTATGTGCAGGATTTTATGGATGTTGTAGTGGTGTGAAATGTGTATAATGAGGATTGTGTAACAGGTTGTGAGAACATGAATTTGAGCTGAATTAGTGTGTGGAGAATGTTAGAAATATAGGGGAAACCATGTCGAATTTTGGGTAGAATGAGAGGACTTGGATTGTGTAAAAGAGGAAGTAGTTGAGAGTTTAAATGGAGAGTTTTGTAGTTTGTAACAGATTTTGAAAGAAGTATGTTAAGGGGATGAAACTCGGTGGTGAGTAATTGTATTCGAGATGCTAAGAGTAGCATAAGTTGAGGGAGTGTTGGAGTATAAGAGTTGAGTAAAAAACTGTAGCATAAGAGAGGAAACAAAATCTGTAGCATTAGTGTAAGGAAACTAGTATAAGTGTTGAAATAGAATTAGGAAAATGGGTAAGTGAATGTAAGGATTGAGTAGTAAGTTTGGTGGATTAACCATGGTGATTTAGAGTGTTTGATTAGTGCTAAATCATGTGGGGAAGTATTGGTAAAGATTGGGGAAGCAATGGGTAAAGAATGCAATTGAAAACAGATTTTTAAACTGAAGTACTGGGGCCGACCGGACCTGCGACCGGACTTGCAAGGTCGGTCGAGCCCAGATTTACAAGACGGGAATGTTACTGGAATCGACCGGACTTGCGACCGGACTTGCAAGTCCGGTCGAGCAGAAAATTTCCCGTCAGAATGTACTGGAATCGACCGGACTTGCGACCGGACTTGCAAGTCCGGTCGGCCAGAAAATTTCCCGTCAGAAGCTACTGGAATCGACCGGACTTGCGACCGGACATGCAAGTCCGGTCGGACCAAAAAATTCCCCGATGAAACCTACTGGAATGGACCGGACTTGCGACCGGACTGCAAGTCCGGTCGGCCGAGAATTTCCGTAACCTGAGCTACTGGAATGGACCGGACTTGCAGGTCGGTCGCAAGTCCGGTCCTGACAAAAAAAAAATGTTTTAATATATATTATATATCATGTATACATATATATATATATGCCTACACACATATATGCATATATATATAGTAGAACCATTAATGAAGTAGTAATGGTAAGAAAGTAAGTAGTAAGAAACAAGTAAGAGTAGTAAAGAAAAATGGTTTATAACCAAGTAGAAAGTAATAAGTAGCAAGTATACATTGAAAGTAACAATGAAGGAGTAAGTTAGATCAATAATAGATCATTGATCATACTACTTCATGTATGTATAGGAATCAAATAGTTGATCTCCAAAGGAACCGGTAGTACGTATTCGACGGTGAACGGTATGATTTCCTCATGCCCTGTATCCTAACTTGGTTACCCCGATTTGTGTGCTTATGTGATCACCAACAAGATAAATGCATGAATCGGATTTATATTGCACATAATGTGTTTGAACTATATTGTTCTTGTTGTATTCTTCTTGAACAATAGTTTGTATAATTCATGAAATGTATGTATGAGAATGAAGTGTATGTGTAAGTATGAGTACTGTGTATTGTAAGTATGTATGGAAAGTAAGTATGGACTTCTACTAATTCCTAACAATCTAACTCCTACATGAGTAATGAGTAATGGAATGAGTAGAAGCCCGATATAGTTTCGGCCACGCGTGAGGATAAGGAACCACAAGAGGTTGGAACCGAATCCTGGCTATGATCTTTTCCTTGGACTAATTCCCTTTGTATGGGTAGCATCCTGGATTAGTGTGCCATCTCAAAGCCCGGTGGTGGGAGATAGTACTCCCTGCCCGGAGGTCATACCGACTTAACTGGAAGTAAAGTATGTAAGAAGTATGTATTGTATTTGTATTGGTCTTGACTATTGTAAGTCATTGACCCGGAGTAAAAGTATTGAACACCCGATTAACCCGGGTGTGTAATAAGGCTAACAAGACCTTGTATGTATTGGAGAATTGTATCTCCGTGATGCGGTGAGTATGGTAAGTATGAATGAATGACTTGTATTGTATTCCTTGTATGCATTGTATGTATGTATGCTTGGTAAAATGAATGTATTGTATTGTATTGTATGAAGCATGTATGTATGTATGAATGAAACGAACCGCATGTACTCGACCAAATAGTTGGCGTACCCTCGCTAGTACGCGGGGTATGCGGTTATCATATGCAGCGTAAGCTGACCCTCTAGGGGGAATGTTTTTACTCCACAGGTACCCGCGAGGCGTGAAGGTAGAGTAAGGGCCGCATGTAATTCTTTTTGGAGTAGTTAGTAGGAATTGGAATAGTGTACCGAGTTGTACACGGCTAGAGCTTTTGGGTAGCCGGTGTACCATGTGGTACACCTTTTTGGGATATTGAATTCTTGATTGGTGTGAAGGAGTAGTTGTATAAACTCTCATCATTTTGGGAAGTAGACGGAATGTAATTCATATATTCGGTATACTCGGTAATCAAATGTAAGCTAAGTATTTGGTATTGTAAAGTAAGTAGTATGTATGTATTCATTCTAATCGTCAGACCGATACGGTAAGTAGTAGTAGCCTTGTTAACCTTGGATGGTTAACGGCATTGTATCACCCGCCGGGAGTAGGTAAGTATTCCGCTGCGAGTAAGGTAATTATGGGAAGGATTAGAGGATAATGGAAGGATTAGCGGTTGGGGTGTTACAAAAAGTGGTATCAGAGCGAAGTATCGCTCTGATGATTAGACTCTTAAGTGTAGTGATTACCGAGTTAGGATTTCAACCGTCTTAAGACGGATATTTAGAAACCTAACTAGGAACTACCGTTAGCAATAACGGATACCCTTAACGTCTGCAAAGGTGATACCATTGTTTGAATGAAGACCATGAGGTCATAGTATCACAACATCTAATGTAATCCACACTTGTTCAGATGTCAGGACGAGGTCGAGGCCGACCTAGAGAGACATCTGATGGACCGCGCGCAGACGATAGCTGAGATCGTCGCCGCCACGGTAGCGCAGATGCTACCGCAAGTAATCACGGCTGTACAGCAACCATCAAACCCAGCACAGCAAGCATCCAGCAACCCGACCCACCTCATCCCCGAGAACGAATTGGGTGAAAGCTGTCGCCGACCTTCGACCTGCTTGTTTTAGAGGCGAGAGCGACCCCGCCAAGCTCGAGGCCTACCTCTCCGAGATGGAGACGGCCTTCGAGACACTTGAGACTCCCGCTGGAGTTCGAGTGAGGATAGCTGCGTACTACCTGAAAGACGCGGCTATGGACTGGTGGAAGCTCGTTAAGGCCGAGCACATAGCTGACCCTGCTTTCGGATGGGAAGCATTCACCTCTCTTCTCCGATCTAAGTACTACCCCGAGCATGTCAAGACCAAGAAAAGGCTTGAGCTCGATGCACTAAAGATGACCGAGAAGATGACGGTTGATGAATATTACCGCACCTTCACCTCTCTTCTCCGACTTCTACCCGACCTTGGGTATACCGGCCAAGTCTTGGTCGACCGCTTCTACGGCGGATTGAGCCATCGACTCCGGTATGGCATGGGCTTCACTCGGTTTACCTCCCTTCAGGTAAACAAGTTGAACCCTTAAAAAGCCATGAGTAATGTGAATTAGTATTCCCGTATGTAACTGTAACCTAATGCCTAAGTAATTCAGGAGTGTTACCACGCTGCATCTCGAGTTGAGATCACCTGCCAGCTGAGAGATGAGGAACAAGCGCTGAAGCGCAAGGTGAGCGGCAAGGGTAACCCCTCCGATGAACAAAACCAATCCAAACCCTGGAAGAAAAGGAAGGGGAAGCACTCCCAGCAGAAAAATACATCCGGAGACGGCGGTGCCCATGCTGAGAAGGGCAAGGCAACTGAGCCTTTACAGATTGCCTACACCGCACCAGTGGCAGCTAAGCCACTGAGGTCTCAGCCCTACAGGGGTAAGAAACCGAAACCGAATTAGTACACTTGTGAAATTGTAAGTATATAGAGTATTGTAAGTATACCAAACCTTGCTAACTTGAAAGCTATAGGTTCTGGATTTGGCCAAGGAAAGAACCAATCTGATGGCCGCAGCTACATCTGCCGTAACTGCAACAAGGATCATCCCGGCACAGATTGCCAAGGAAGGGAGATCCGCTGCTTCAATTGTCAGAAACCGGGCCACCGTGCCAATGCATGCCCGGAGAACTCTAAGCCCAAGGGCAACTACCAGGGCTACAAGCAGCGTGAAGGCAAGGAGGTTGCATCTGGCGATGCTCATGCCCAGCACACCTCACAGGGACAGGGATCCCGGGGTCCGCAGAAGGGCGCACCGCAGAGGCAGCCGGCCTTACACATCATAGACCGTGACGGGTCCGGGACTAAGTCCGGCCCAGGTAACTACCGTAACCTTTAATCCTTGAAGAGCATGACTAAGTATTAAAGTAATTGTATGAATGACAGCATGAATGCGTAAGTACTTGAAGTATGAAATTGAGCATGAGTAAGTAACGTGGAAGTATGTATTGAGCATGAAATGAATTAGTAAGCCTAGAACTTATTCTAGATGAATTTACCACCTTAGGGAAATTCCATATCTGTTACCCAATACCTTCAAACTCACCTCATGAAGAGACCGACATCGCCAACCACCACTTCAACAACGAACAGTGTCAGGTCATCCGCCCAGGTATGATCTTATTAAAAGGATACCTGACACCCGAAGCACAAATTTCAATCATCCGACGATGCAACGAGTTAGGAACGGGTCCAGGAGGATTTTATACACCCGAATTCCCCGGTGGAGCTACAATGAAGCTGAAAATGATGTGCTTGGGAAAGGACTGGAACCCTTATACCAAGACATACCAAACAACGCGAGCAGGAGACGGAGCAACACCTCCAGCAATACCCCCAGAATTCCAAACGCTTGTCACACAAGCTGTAGAAATTGCACAACAATGTGAAGATGAACCAATCCCTGCACTTGAAGCAGATCTGTGTATCGTCAACTTCTATGAGAAAGAAGGACGACTTGGCTTACACCAAGACAAGGACGAGACAGCGGAATCTCTTGAACTAGGAGTGCCCGTAGTGTCTTGGTCCATTGGTGATGACGCCGTATTTTTGTATAGCGAGCGGAAGCGTGTGGACCTCGCAGAAAAATTGGTATTGAGATCAGGAGATGTTCTAATCATGGGTGGAAAATCAAGGTTGCTGTATCACGGGATCCAGAAGATCAAGTTGAATACGGCACCACCGGCAATAATCAATGCCACACACATGATACCAGGACGCCTGAACCTTACCTTTAGAAAGTATTAATTTTGTAGTAGCATGTAATCCAGTAGTAACGTGTATTAGAGACACAGTATGTATGATGGTTGGTTATTCAATAAAAGCAGTGTTGGTTATTAAATTCCACTTGCGTTCCACCATCTTTACTTATAATCTCATGAATCAATAGGTTGTGGACTCGGTACCGAAGGTAACCTGAGTATCCTCACCGAAGAACAAGCCGGCAAGAGCGGCACCATTCTAACGGGAACCTTCCCAGTAAACGGCATCGAAGCCTCAGTATTATTCGACTCCGGCGCCTCTCACACCTTCATATCGCCATCTCTTGCGAAGAAGTTGGGGCTAGATGCGGATGAGCTACCGAACTTCTTGGTTACTCTCCCATCGAAGGAGCGGGTACAATGTACCAAGTATTACAAATCAGCCACCATTCAAATCAAAGGTGAAGCGTTTCCCATTTCCTTCATCGAATTCAACGGATTGGGATTCGACTTAATTATTGGAATGAACTGGTTGGAGCGGCACAAGGGGAGAATCCTATGCGCCGAGCACCGATTGCTGCTCAAGAGTCCATCTGGGGTCACTGTTTCATACCGCCAGAGACCGAAAGAGCCTTCAACTACAGTCATCTCCGCCATGGCAATGTATCGGGAGCTCAGAAAAGGGCATGAAGTGTATTTGTGTCACGTGCAAGACCTGGAGAGAGATCCAGAGTTCAGTGACGAGGTAGCAGTAGTCTCAGAATTCCCTGATGTATTTCCGAAAGAGCTACCTGGTATGCCACCACAGAGCGGTAGAATTTGAAATCGATCTTGTACCGGGTACTGGTCCCATCGCTAGGGCACCATACCGTATGGCACCGGCAGAAATGGCAGAACTCAAGGAACAGTTACATGATCTTCTCGACAAAGGGTTTATACGCCCGAGCGTATCACCCTGGGGAGCACCGGTCCTCTTCGTGAAGAAGAAGGACGGTAGTCTCCGCCTCTGCATCGACTACCGCGAATTGAATGCGGTCACTGTAAAGAATAAGTACCCATTGCCACGCATCGACGACCTGTTCGATCAGTTGAAGGGAGCATCCGTCTTTTCTAAGATTGATCTCCGATCCGGTTACCACCAAATTGCTATCAAAGAGCAAGACATTCAGAAAACAGCATTCCGAACAAGATATGGCCACTACGAATTCACGGTGATGCCATTCGGTTTGTCTAATGCACCAGCCAAGTTCATGGACCTAATGAATCGGTTATTCAGTGATCAGCTGGACACTTCGGTAGTAGTATTCATTGACGACATTCTTGTGTATTCGAAGTCACCAGAAGAGCATGAAAACCATTGAGAAAAGTACTTGAGACACTGCGCGAGAACCAGCTGTATGCGAAGTTCTCCAAATGCGAGTTTTGGCTAGATCAGGTATCATTCCTCGGTCATGTCATCTCGAGCGCGGGCATTTCAGTAGATCCATCCAAAATTGAAGCAGTGCGATCATGGCCTAGACCTAAGACTGTTACCGACATCCGGAGCTTTCTTGGTTTAGCCGGTTATTACCGGAGGTTTGTAAAGGACTTCTCGAAAGTCGCTAAGCCCATGACGGCATTGATGAAGAAAGATGCACCCTTTGTATGGACAGAGGAGTGCGAGCTATCATTTCAGAAACTGAAAGACTCATGACCTCAGCGCCCGTTCTCACACTTCCAGAGGGCACAGAGGGATTTGAGGTGTATGTGATGCATCGGCAAGGGTATGGGATGCGTACTCATGCAGCATGGCAAGGTAGTAGCCTATGCTTCTCGCCAGCTGAAAAAGCATGAGGAGAATTACCCGACACATGATCTAGAGTTAGGAGCCATTGTCTTCGCCTTGAAGATATGGCGACACTATCTCTATGGGGTAAGCATCACCATCTATTCCGACCACAAAAGTCTACAGTACGTATTCACCCAGAAAGAATTGAACCTAAGGCAGAGGAGGTGGATGGAGTTCCTCTCGGATTACGACATCAACCTCCAGTATAAAAAGGGAAGGCAAACGTAGTAGCCGACGCCCTGAGTCGTCGAGCACACTCGCTCCATTCGCTACTCGCTTCTTCTAGCTTGGTTGACGAGGTGCGAGACGCTCAGTTGAGCGACCCTTACTTCACAGAGATCAGACAGAAAATTACAGATGGTACCTTCGAGCGCCGAAAGTACGACTTCAAACTGCATGAAGATGGTCTGATCCGTTTGAATGGCAGATTATGCGTCCCCCGAAGCAATGCTGAGCTAAGGGATCGCATTCTGCGTGAGTCACATTGTTCGACATTGCATGTCCATCCGGGAGCCTCTAAAATGTACAAAGACATGAAGAGGTACTTCTGGTGGTCAGGAATGAAATCAGACGTGACTGAGTATGTTCTGAGGTGTCTCACATGCCAGAAGGTGAAGTTTGAGCACCGAAGACCGGGAGGAATGGTGCAATCCATGCCCATTCCGGAGTGGAAATTCCATGACATCTCCATGGATTTTGTTGTTGGACTCCCACCTGCTAGGGGAGGACTCAACATGATCTGGGTAATAGTCGATCGCCTCACCAAGGTTGCCCGATTCATACCGATGAAGGACACCTGGAAGGTGGCGAAGCTCGCAGAGCTATTCGACAAGGAGATCATCCGACACCACGGAGTCCCAAAAACCATTGTATCTGACCGCGACACCAGATTTCTTTCGAGATACTGGAGGGCAACACGGGAAGCGCTGGGTACTGAGTTGAAGCTTAGCACCGCCTTCCATCCACAGACCGACGGTCAGACAGAAAGGACCATCCAAACACTAGAGGATATGCTAAGGGCATATGCCTTAGACTTCCAGGGGAGCTGGATTGAGAAGCTTCATCTTATCGAGTTTTCGTATAACAATAGCTACCATGCTTCGATTAAGATGTCGCCATTCCAAGCTTTGTATGGTAGACCTTGCCGTACCCCGTTGTGTTGGGATGAGTCAAGCGAAGTGGTCATCATAGGACCGGAGTATTTGGAACAAGTACAAGCTGAGGTACAACAAATCCGAGCCAATATGAAGGCAGCCCAAGATAGACAGAAATCCTATGCGGATGTGCGACGACGCGACCTTGAGTTCGCCGTGGGCGACCAAGTGTTCCTGCGTGTCTCACCTATGAAGGGTGTCTTCCGATTTGGCCAGAAGGGCAAACTGAGCCCGAAATTTGTAGGCCCGTATGCCATTACCGAGAGGATTGGAGCCGTAGCTTATAGGCTAGCATTGCCTGAAGAATTGGGGCGTGTTCATGATGTCTTTCATGTATCACAACTCAAGAAAAACATAGCCGATCCCTCTCATGTATTAGAACCCGAACATCTATCCCTAGAGCCGACCATGAGATATGTCGAGACTCCACTGCGAATCCTTGATACCAAGACAAGAGACACTCGCCATAAATCTGTAAGAATGGTGAAGGTCTTGTGGTCTAACCACGATGTCGAGGAAGCGACTTGGGAATTAGAGGACGCCATGAAGGCGAAATACCCGAATCTATTTGTAGACTAGATGTCTAGTATCCGTATAGCACGGAGGGTACGGGGCGTACCCCTTTTTAAGGGGGGTAGAGCCTTTTGCTTTTGCATTGCTTCGGGTTAGCATTGCATAGTAGGTATGTATGTAATTGTATTTTGGTTGGCACATGTAGTGCTAAGTGTATTGTATTGGCACAAAGTAGTGCTAGTAGTATTTGGTATGTAGTACGATGTGTATGGTATGTATGTAATGAGTAATGCATTGGTGTCGTACGGTAGATGACACGAATGACATTGTGAAGTATTGCGAATGTGTATGGTATGATTGTATGAATTGAATGAAGTATTATGTATGGATTGAGTATTGCGTATGGTATTTGAACTAAGTATGTGCCTTGGTATCTGAATTGCGTATGCTGGTAGTGTAAGAATTGTGAACACCTTGTAAGGTGGTAGTAGAATGTATTGTGGCAATTGAATTGCCAAATGAGTAGAAATGGTAAACGGTAACCTTGAGCAACTTTGAGGGCAAAGTTTCTTAAGGGGGGTAGATTGAAATACCCCGTAATTAAAAACAGTGATTAATTAGGCTAATTGTATTTTTAAAGGCTTAATTACACTAAAATAAATATGAGGGAACAAATCCCGAAGAAAACGGACCTTTAAAATGGGTTAAAAGCATAAACGAACCTTAAAGCGCGTTTTTCGAGGAAACCGGGAAAACGTGACTTTAAGCGGGTCAAATAGACTCGTAACAATTTTGGTCAACTAAATAGTCACTAATAAATATTAGTGAAGCTTTAGAACCAATAAAATTAATTAAACGAGAAAATTCCGGAAACGGGTACCGGTTAGTGAAAACTGTAACAACCGGTAAGTTGTGGGGTGAGAATGCAAATAGAGAAACTTAGTGTGTCCACTTTGCAATTAAAAATGTAAAATCTGTGTGAGTGTGCATATGGGATCCGATTTCCCCCCCCCCCCCCTCCTCACTCACTTAATGTGTCTTATTTGCTAAAAGACAAACCTATTAACTAAAGCAAAAGAAAGAAAAATAAGTCTCTCTCCTCACTTTTCCCTCTTCCTCACGTGGCCCTCCTCTCTATTCTCTCTTTTCCCCTCCTTCTTCTACCTTGCGATTTTCATGGAGAAAGGAAGAAACTCACACAACTCCCTCCTTCTCTCCTCTTGTTAACCCACCAATCTTGCTCCAAAAATTACAAAATTAGTACCATTGTAATCCCCTTGCAAAGGAGAACACTTCCCTCCTTTCAAAAATCTAAAAGCTCCATTTTCGATTTTATGGGTATTCACCATTTGGAGATTTGAAGCCACCATTAGAAGCACCTTCACCTCCTTATCATCTTGAGGTAAAAAGAAATTCGAAAATCCATTGTTTCTAGCCCTCATTGGCATTTTAAGAATTTTCAGTTTTTGAACTCTTGCTCTTCCTTGTTCCAGCCGATTTTGGCTCCTTGGTTGGGCTAGAAATCTTGTTCTCTTGCTAGTCAAGAACTTCATCCATTCATTGGAAGGTAATACTCTCTTCTAAACCTAAAACTTAAATTCTAGGGTTAGTATAAAATGAAGCTAAATGGTATTGTGTATGTGTATGTGCTGTAGCACTTGTGTGTGTGTTTGAGTCTCATTGGGACCGAGAACAAAGGAAGAGGAAAGGAAGAGAAGGAAAAAGGAAGAAAAGAAAACTAGCAAGACAAGGTAATTGTACTTACCTTGAGCTAGTTGTATATGTAGTATTGTAACAGTTTTTGGAGTAGTAGAAATGAGTAATGTATTGAGTATGAGTAGTAGTAATGTAAAAATGTATTGGAGAAAAGAATGTAACAGTTTTTGAAGTATTTAAATGAGTTTTAAAAGCTTGGGAAAACATGGGGTATTGAATGGGTATGTGCAGGATTTTATGGATGTTGTAGTGGTATTGAAATGTGTATAATGAGGATTGTGTAACAGGTTGTGAGAACATGAATTTGTGAGCTGAATTAGTGTGTGGAGAATGTTAGAAATATAGGGGAAACCATGTCGAATTTTGGGTAGAAATGAGAGGACTTAGATTGTGTAAAAAGAGGAAGTAGTTGGAGAGTTTAAATGGAGAGTTTTGTAGTTTGTAACAGATTTTGAAAGAAGTATGTTAAGGGGATGAAACTCGGTGGTGAGTAATTGTATTCGAGATGCTAAGAGTAGCATAAGTTGAGGGAGTGTTGGAGTAGAAGAGTTGAGTACAAAAAAAAAAATCTGTAGCATAAGAAGAGGAAACAAAAATCTGTAGCATTAGTGTAAGGAAACTAGTATAAGTGTTGAAATAGAATTAGGAAAAATGGGCAAGTGAATGTAAGGATTGAGTAGTAAGTTTGGTGGATGAACCAAGGTGATTTAGAGTGTTTGATTAGTGCTAAATCATGTGGGGAAGTATTGGTAAAGATTGGGGAAGCAATGGGTAAAGAATGCAATTGAAAACAGATTTTTAAACTGAAGTACTGGGGCGACCGGACCTGCGACCGGACTTGCAAGGTCGGTCGAGCCCAGATTTACAAGACGGGAATGTTACTGGAATCGACCGGACTTGCGACCGGACTTGCAAGTCCGGTCGAGCAGAAAATTTTCCCCGTCAGAATGTTACTGGAATCGACCGGACTTGCGACCGGACTTGCAAGTCCGGTCGAGCAGAAAATTTTCCCGTCAGAATGCTACTGGAATCGACCGGACTTGCGACCGGACATGCAAGTCCGGTCGGACCAAAAAAATTCCCCGATGAAACCTACTGGAATGGACCGGACTTGCGACCGGACATGCAAGTCCGGTCGGCCAGGAGAATTTCCGTAACCTGAGCTACTGGAATGGACCGGACTTGCCAGGGTCGGTCGCAAGTCCGGTCCTGACAAAAAAAAAATGTTTTAATTATATGATTATAGTTATCATGTATACATATATATATGCCTACACACATATATGCATATATATATAGTAGAGCACCATTAATGAAGTAGTAATGGTAAGAAAGTAAGTAAATGAGTAAGGAAACAAGTGTAAGAAGTAGTAAAGGAAAGAATGGTTTTATAACCAAGTAGGAAAGTAATAAAGTAGCAAGTATACATTGAAAGTAACAATGAAGGAGTAAGTTAGATCAATAATAGATCATTGATCATACTACTTCATGTATGTATAGGAATCAAATAGTTGATCTCCAAAGGAACCGGTAGTACGTATTCGACGGTGTACGGTATGATTTCCTCATGCCCTGTATCCTAACTTGGTTACCCCGATTTGTGTGCTTATGTGATCACCAACAAGATAAATGCATGAATCGGATTTATATTGCACATAAATGTGTTTGAACTATATTGTTCTTGTTGTATTCTTCTTGAACAAATAGTTTGTATAATTCATGAAATGTATGTATGAGAATGAAGTGTATGTGTAAGTATGAGTACATGTGTATTGTAAGTATGTATGGAAAGTAAGTATGGACTTCTACTAATTCCTAACAATCTAGCTCCTGACATGAGTAATGAGTAATGGAATGAGTAGAAGCCCGATATAGTTTCGGCCACGCGTGAGGATAAGGAACCACAAGAGGTTGGAACCGAATCCTGGCTATGATCTTTTCCTTGGACTAATTCCCTTTGTATGGGTAGCATCCTGGATTAGTGTGCCATCTCAAAGCCCGGTGGTGGGAGATAGTACTCCCTGCCCGGAGGTCATACCGACTTAACTGGAAGTAAAGTATGTAAGAAGTATGTATTGTATTTGTATTGGTCTTGACTATTGTAAGTCTTTGACCCGGAGTAAAAGTATTGAACACCCGATTAACCCGGGTGTGTAATGAGGCTAACAAGACCTTGTATGTATTGGAGAATTGTATCTCCGTGATGCGGTGAGTATGGTAATTATGAATGAATGACTTGTATTGTATTCCTTGTATGCATTGTATGTATGTATGCTTGGTAAAATGAATGTATTGTATTGTATTGTATGAAGCATGTATGTATGTATGAATGAAACGAACCGCATGTACTCGACCAAATAGTTGGCGTACCCTCGCTAGTACGCGGGGTATGCGGTTATCATATGCAGCGTAAGCTGACCCCCTAGGGGGAATGTTTTTACTCCACAGGTACCCGCGAGGCGTGAAGGTAGAGTAAGGGCCGCATGTAATTCTTTTTGGAGTAGTTAGTAGGAATTGGAATAGTGTACCGAGTTGTACACGGCTAGAGCTTTTGGGTAGCCGGTGTACCATGTGGTACACCTTTTTGGGATATTGAATTCTTGATTGGTTGTGAAGGAGTAGTTGTATAAACTCATCATTTTTGGGAAGTAGACGTGAATGTAATTCATATATTCGGTATACTCGGTAATCAAATGTAAGCTAAGTATTTGGTATTGTAAAGTATGTAGTATGTATGTATTCACTCTAATCGTCAGACCGATACGGTAAGTAGTAGTAGCCTTGTTAACCTTGGATGGTTAATGGCATTGTATCACCCGCCGGGAGTAGGTATGTATTCCGCTGCGAGTAAGGTAATTATGGGAAGGATTAGAGGATAATGGAAGGATTAGCGGTTGGGGTGTTACACTGGGGTATTGACTTTACTGGCCCATTTCCTTCTTCTCATGGAAGCCACTACATCCTTGTTGCTGTAGATTATGTTTCCAAGTGGGTCAAAGCAATCCCCTACCCTTCTGCTGATGCTAAAACTGTGGTGAAGTTCTTGAAGAAAAACATCTTTACTAGATTTGGTGTGCCCAGAGCTATCATCAGTGATGGCGGTTCTCACTTTTGCAACAGGGCCTTTGATTCCCTGATGACTAAGTACGGGGTGACTCATAGGGTTGCTTTACCTTATCACCCCCAAACTAATGGTCAAGCAGAAGTGAGTAACCGAGAGCTAAAATGGATTCTTCAAAAGACAGTCAACTCCTCCAGGAAGGATTGGTCTGTCAAGCTTGATGATGCTATGTGGGCTTATAGAACTACATTCAAGACTCCCATTGGGATGTCTCCTTTTAAGCTGGTGTATGGGAAAGCTTGTCATCTCCCAGTCGAGCTGGAGCATAAAGCTTATTGGGCTTTAAAAGCTCTCAATTTTGATTTACGTGATGCTGGAGAGAAGAGGAGATTTCAGCTTTCTGAACTGGAAGAACTGAGAGAACAGGCATACGACAGCTCAAGGATTTACAAAGAGCGCACAAAAAGGATCCACGACCGGATGATTCAAAAGAGAGCCTTCAAAGTGGGGAATCTGGTGTTGCTCTTTAACTCTAGGCTACGTCTCTTTCTTGGGAAGCTGAAATCACATTGGGCAGGCCCCTTCAGAGTAGTGGGAGTTACGTCCTATGGAGCATACGAGCTGGAGAACAAAGCTGGTGAAACCTTCAAGGTAAATGGTGCTCGTTTAAAAAGCTATCTTGGTACTGATCATAAGCTTTTTCCCATGCAGGCAATATTCTTTGTTGAGAGTGAATCCAGTTCTGCAGCAAAGATAATTTCTCAAGAGACGGTTCAAATATGAAGAAGAAATTCACTTGGCGAATGCGGACCAGAATTGGAAGGTTGAGAGGCTTGTTGTAGGGCTGTTGTGGAGCTTCCAACCACACCTCCTCTGATTGATCAAGTGGAAAAAGTATCTAGCTAAAGACTTTAAAGAGGAGCAGCTGACTAGGAGACAAACAGTATTTTCGGTACTTTATTTCAATTTTGTTTTGGTTATTTAAGCTTTGTATTGTATTAAAGTGTTTACATTGTTTTTGGTTAAGAAAAGAGCAGGTTCTGCATCTGTAGTGTTGTCCGAACTTCTGTCCGAACTTCAAAGTTCGGACACAGTTCGAGAGTTTGAAGCCTGTGCAAAATGATGTCCGAACTTCTGTGTACATCGAAGTTGGCCTGATCGAGAGTTTGGCAAGATAAAACGAGATGTCCGAACTTTGTCCGAGCTTCAAAGTTCGGCCACCAATACGAAGCGTGCCCAGGTATGTCTGGCCGAAACTATGAAGTTCGGACCACCCAACGATAATTTGGAAAGTAAGGGTGCGGGCGACACATTTTGAAACCAATCCCTAATTCTCCACCGCGAAGAAACAGCCGCGCCCATTTTCCCCTCTCCTTCAATCTCCTCACAACTCTCCTCATTTCTCCACCAAATCTACATGTGGTACTAATCTCCTCGGTTTTAATCCTCTACCACTCAGTTATCGAAATCGATCAGAAATCCCAAATACCAGTCCGATTTTCAGCATGTTCGAATCGAAAACCCTAACTGCAAATTGGAGGATTTGAGTCCAATCTTGCAGATTATATGTTTCTTCCTGCTACACCACTCATCACAACTCAAGCAAGGTCTTTTTCTCCACTTTTCTACCCACCCGCCACTCATTTGACCATTTTTGACAGATTTCGAAAGCTGAGGGTACCTAGTCCAAATTTTTACTATGTATTGGTGAATTTAATGAAACTCTCGTGGGTATCGGGGTTTTTCTGCTATGCTGTGAGTTAGTGGATATAGAGTTTTAACCTGTGTATAGTATAGATATTTCAATTTGGGGTCTGATTTTGCATGGCTGAAACTAACCTCCCGTTGACTGACTAAGTTGGATGTGTTGGAATTATGTGATTGTCTGTCGGTTATGTCTCTACCTGGTCACTGTTTGTTGAGGATTACCATTGCAAATGAGAAATGTGATCGACCTTTGTGTGGAGCATAATGAATTTTAAGGGGAGACTCTGTCGAATTTTGGATAGCTATGGCATTTGAACTTGTTTCTATACCTTTCTTTATTTGACATTGGCTGCCTTCGCTGAGCAGATGTTGAGCAGAATTCTGGCCGTTCTAAGAGGGCTGGGAGATCCGGTGCAAGTTAGTCGTCGAGCTCAGCACAGACTGATTTTAGGAACGACGCGGCCAGAGAATGGTTTGCCAAGAGTAGGATCATTGGTTTGAACGTGGTGTGGTGCTGAGCTGGAGCGTCAGCCGCCCTGAGAGAAGTATGGCTCCGTTTAGTTGGGGTAAAATCCTAGATGTGGGGGCCGTACTCCGAAAGAGTGGTACGCATTCTATGCGAATGCTATCTACCAGGATGGGCAGATCAAATCATTGTTGATGGTGACAAGGGAACAATCGCACGATGGAGATTGCTCGCTATTTAGCATCTTCCTGACTGCCCCCGACCATCCTGAAAACCTAACCCGCTTGACTTCAAGGCAGCAGCCCGTAAACCACCACTACACCCCACTCATGGTTCAAGGGCCACGGCGACGCGAGGGAGATGACCCATCAAAGCGGTCGTCCCTGCTGATCTGCTCAGGACCTCAAGCGAGAGTCCTCTTCGCACTACTGGCTATGAATGTTCCTATCACGGCAGAGTTCAGACTGAACCACACCGATTCCTTCTTCTCCAGGCAGTGCGGGAATCCGGCGTTTGCTGGGGCTGCTGAGGTTACTTACTTGCCGTGGTGATCTTCTTGCATTTGCAGTATATTATGGGTACAAGGTTCGACACAGCTAGGTTATCCGGTCATGATCTGCCAGATTACTCGGAGGCAGGGGGTCACCATCCCATCTGAGGGGCTACATGCACACGGTCGCCTATTGACTTGGCGCCCTGAAGAAGATGTGGTTCGAGTTTAACGGGCGGCCTGGAGAAAGAGACTGCCCCAAGGCCACAGAAGCGCCGGCGAGATGCGGGTGAGGTCCATCAGAGCCAGCTCCTACTGCTGCAGCTGAGGAGGAAAGAGGCAATTTGCTGTACTGCCGGCCCCTGGAGCGAGTATGTCACTCGCTATGAATTTGATCAGCTAGAGTCCGCTTCATGGAGATGGATCGTCGCTATCAGGCGGAGATCGAGACCCTACAGCACGGCGCGCCACTCTCAGGACGGACTGTGAGGCTCTGCTTTCTCAGTTTCAGCAGTGGCAGGTGTACTACCCGCCCCCACAGTGATGATGTTATTGGATGATGTTATTTTTGTTTGGAAGCCATCTCTGGACTTCTTGTGGTTTTACTTTCAGTTGTTTTAGACTTAGTTCTTCTTAGTTTATTGAGTTGTATTTTTCTTTATTCGATTTTAGTTATGTTCTTCTTTTGAACTCCAAAGTACTAATCGTTACTAATGTGATGCTTCCAGCATACCTCTCTGATTTGTTTGCTGTTTTGGTGCAAGTATGCTTTACCGTGATGATTCCATGCTGGACACTTTCTTGAAAGCAAGTGTGAGGAAACATTTCCCCCTAGCAGGACAATAAGTGTGAGGAAGAAAACTCTCCTCCTCAATCAATCAAAGAATCAGGGGTTTTCAGTTTCCTTTCTTCTTTTGTTTGTATTCGGCCTGTGCTTTAACGTATTATAACTCTGTAAATCTTCACTTCCACCCTTGTGAGTCTGACACATTTAGTAAGATCTTTTTCTTGTGTTAATTTTCTGAACAATGAGGACATTGCTCCTCGTTAAGTGTGAGAAGGGAAGATCTTTCTGAATGTGTCAGCCATTTATTTTGCATCCCGCATTAATTTTTGATTGGTCTTGGGCTATGTGGGGGTAAGTTCCTTGGAGTGCTTCTATGTGTTGAATACTTGGGTGAATTTTCGTTGTGGAGTCGAGTCCGGTGATGACTTTAAGGATTGGTTTGCTCAAGCTGTGTGTTCTCATATTTTAGAAATGACTGAATTTTATTAAATGTCTGTGGACAAGTTGGTTATGGAGTCAGAACTGGTTTAACCTAGAACCTTAGGAATGTTGAGAATGTCTGGAATGAAGGATAAAGGCAAGGTACTCCTCTGATCTGAGTTATTTTATGAACCAAAACAGGCCTCTTCCATCCGGTTATTAAGTCCTTGGGGTGCTTCATCACCCATTTACCTAAGATCGTCTAATCTGGGATAAAAGACCCAATATCGTTACAAGGATGGAGAGAAAAGTCTAGGGGATGAATTATTTGCGCGAACAATTTAATATATATGCAAAAGAAAAAAAAGGAGGCTCTTTAAAGTCTTATGTTTATTGCAAATCCTTTAATTAGATCATGAGTACGTGGTGTTGAAAGGTACTGCGGAATATGGCAGTACTTCACACCCCTTGTCATCCACGGGTTTGAGAAGAGAAACGGTTAGAAGGTTCTGAGTTACTCTATGTTTTGACTTTGTGATCTGACTTCTTCATAATTTTTTGTTTTAAAAGCTTGCTTCATTGTTTAAGAGACATGCAGTCAGGAGCAGATCGATTCTTGGGTTGTTATTATGGCTTAACTCCCTTTTATTTTGTGTAATCCCAAGGTTTGGTACTAAGGCATTTTGAGATATCTTACTCCTGCTTTGCTTGAGGACAAGCAAAGGTTAAGTGTGAGGAGGTTTGATAAGTGTGAAATATGAATGGTTTTAGTGGTCTTTAATGCTTAATTTTCATACGCGCATTGATAATATTCCACACTTATCTTACGTTTTTCCTTTGGTTTGTTGCTTGTTAAGACTTGATACCTTTTTGTATTTTAAATGCAGAGAAAAGCCGAGGAAGCAGTAGATTAACTCACGAGGGTGATTATGCAACAAACTGGGGCGAAATTAGAGTCAGAACGAAGAATTTTGAAGGTTTTGAAGGTATGTCCGAGCTTGTGTCCGAACATCCAAGCTCGGACACAAGTCGAGAGTTCGAGTGCTGCGTCTGACGAAGTGTCCGAACTTCAGTCCTAACTTCGAAGTTCGGACATGGTTCGAGAATCACAACGGAAAAAGTCGGAACTCTGCTCTACGCTGCATGTCCGAACATTGAAGGTCGGACCAATGTTCGGACGTGACTAAATTCTCAGCAGAAGTTCGTTTTGAAGGGAAAAGAGGAAGAAACTCTATTTAAGTGACCTAATCAGAGGAGAGGAATGATCACATTACATATCATTACATCACGACACTCTCACGCTGGTAAACAACGCTCTTTCCACTCATCCACACCATCAGCATCAGCTTCACTTTCATCCACATTCATCAAGCACATCATCGTCGTCGTTGAGGAGCATCGCCAGAGGGGAGTCGTCCATCGTCTTCACCCTTGCGTCAGCAAATCCGAGTCTGGATAATTACTCAATTTGGGAGTTTTTCTTTCCTTAGATGAATTCTCTTTTGACTGTATTCATTCGATTATTTGATATGTCTGGCTAGTAGGGATAACTCTGGGGAAGGGTTGTTCGTAATGGATACAAGATAGTTAGAATTTTGTAATTTGGTTATGAGATTGTATCGGATTGTTTCTAGGTTAATGCTAATCATTCATCTTCTCTATTAAATTTGCGCATTTATAGAGTTGTTCTGTGAATCCTGTTTTGATCAGATAAGGTGATTAACAGGAAGTTCAAATTAATCTGGAGATTTGTAGAAAGATTAGTCGGATAGATAATTTTCCTGCAAATGCTAATAATTCTTCGCACGTATTCCGCCTATATGTGTTTTGCCAGCTTCTAGATTAGAGTTGACATGTTCTGATAGGAGAGCTCTTCAATGAACTAGGATTTAGCATTGAAGAGAGTAAAAAGAATTGGCCTGTCTGTTTCTCATAATTAAACTATAGATTTGGCTAGATTTATCCAGTAAAGAACAACCCGAACCCGGAGTACCATTCATTTTACTGAACTCATCAAGTTACTTTCATTAATCGTTCATTTAGTTTTTGATTTGCGTTTACTCAATTCAGTTACAAAAACAATTCACAACCCCCTAAATTTCCAGTTTTCTTAGGATTTAGGCTTATTTATTCAAGTCCCGCGGTTCGATACCTAGTTACTCAATTTCCTATACTGTAGCGACCGGGATTTTTGCAACCCGACAGGCTTGTCGTTTTATTAATTTCTAGGCTTATCAGTTTAGTTTTAGTAGAACATTTTCCCTGTTGCAGGGAGAAGCTGACTACACTGTTGAAAAAAAGAAGGTGTATCGAACTAAATGCACAAGTTGTGTGTGCCATTTACACCAGTTTATCCCTACCAGAGAGGAGTCTATCAGATGAAGGTAGCAAAGGATATATGGAATCACCTTCGTGTAGTACATGAAGGCAATATTGAGTTGAGGAAATCCTAGGTCCAAGAACTCAAAATGGACTATGAGAATTTTGTTGGCAAGCCGGGTGAGTCTCTTGAAGATATGTTGTCCAGATTTACAGAGCTTACCACAACCATGAAGGAAATGCAAATGGAGAATCAAATGAAAACTTGAACAATAAATTCCTTGATAGCCTGGGTGAGGAATCGTCTGAAAGCGTGATCTCAACCAGGGCATCCAAAAGTTCGGACAAATGGACTCTTACTGATCTTGGGTCATACTTGCAGTCTATCAATAAATAAAAGAATAATGCCAAGAATAGAAGTAATTTCTCTTCTTCCAATCATTTAATCTCTTATTCTAACCCAAACCAAGATCTGCTGGTCCAACCTCAAAATCAGCAACAATTACTAAAGAATGACTCTTCTTATTATAACGTTGTGTCCATGACTCAAGATCTCATTCAACAACTTTTTGACACTCTAATTGATGGGATCATTGAAGAAGGATCCGTGTCTTCCTTTGAAGACATGGCAATGATCATCGAAATTTTCAAGAAATTCATGAGAGACAGACCTGATAAAACCCTAAAAAAACCCTAACAAGTTTAGTCAGAGTCATTCATATCAATCTTCTGGTCGCAATTACCTAGGGCAGTCAGAGTCGAATGATCGAGTTTGTTTCAAGTGTTTGAAACATGGCCACTGTGCTAATAATTGCCCTCTCAAACGAAAGGACAGCCACGGTCAAAATTGTCAGTCGTCATTATTAGCAAGTGTCGCCTGGGGTGAATCTGACTATGAAGAGCTAGAGTCTGGTACTATGAGCCTTGTTTGTCTGATGGCACATAATGCGGAAAGATTCACACACAAGGTATGAAAGACTCTTTTTGCATCTGTTTTATCTAATCTTGCTACTAGTGCAAATTCGGTATCTTCTCTAGATCTTTCCACATATTTTATAGATCCTAGTCATTCTGAGTGTGAATTCACTAAAGAACAAGAGCAAATCACTCTCATCTATAAGGAAATTCATATTTTAAAGGGTCATATCATGCAAGATCGCCAAGAACTAAAAAAATCTGCTAGGTCCATTCAAAATTTGCCAAAAGAGTTGAAGGATTTGAAAAAACTCATTGATATTCTAGACTCTCAGTCAGTGACCCACAGCAAGTAATACACCAAAAGAAAAACTCAGCCACTCACTTCACCACCCTTCAAACCCGTTATGTTTGTCAGTGAAATTTCTGCATTGGATATGCTTGAGTGGTCGAAAAACAAGTTACTTGAAGCAAAGGCTACACAAAACAAGCTTGAAAAAAGAATTAGGATCCCTTACTTTCACTCTTGAACAGGCACAGAGGGACTCTCTCAAATCTATATCTGCCCTGTCGTGGCTTCCTGAAAGAACAAAGTCAATCTTGGTCAAATGGCCACCAAGCCTAACAATCTTTCTTGACATAAAATTCAAAGGGAAAAAATTTGCAAATAAATTTTGATGGCAAAAGAAGTATGTCAGACTCCCGCATATGAAGATTTGTGGTTATTGTGGATATGATGGTCGCACAGACTCTATCTGTAGAAAACTAGTCGAGATTTATCTCTTAATATTTCACGTATTTCTACTATTGCTCATGCATGAGAATTTTATTATTCTTCATCTAAGAAGGGACCCAAGTACGTTTGAGTTCCTAAAACTCACCAGTAATTCTCTTGCAGGCAGAGGGACTCGAGAACAATGACTCCTAGTTTCAGGATAGTTGTTGCTCAAGGCATATGATAGGGGACCTGGATAAGTTCACGACTCTCTATGGCCATCAAGGGGAAGGGTTACATTTGGAGACAACAAGCAGGGTGAAATCATAAACATTAAATTGTTAATAATAACAAAAGATAAGTTACACAAAATTTAAAAGTTACATGTTGCTACTAGTGTTTCCAAAATGAGGATAATGCTTCACATAACACTCAGCAAACTTCCGAGGAAATATTAACCAAGTGGTGCGTAAGTAGTCTAGAAATGCAGGAACATTTTAATATCTCTTTTCCATTTTTCCAAGCATCTTCTCAAAATCCTCCATTATTTTTGCATAAACCACTATTCTTACAATGCAGAAGCCTCACTAACCATACCAATATCCTTGAAAAAGCTCTTGGCACTAGCCTCCACATGCTTATTGATATGCCATCTACAAAGAAAGTGATGTGTTTCTAGAAAGACGTTGTTAACGCTTTCATAAGACCTAACTCTCGGTCAGTAACAATAACTGAAGGAGGTCTGGTCATTAAACACTTCCCATTACGGAGGATCCATGAATAGATTTGCTCACTTTTTCTTTTACAAATGCAAAAACAATGTTGAAGTTGTTCCCATTAAAATTCAATCAAACCAGCTCAACTAAAAGCATCTTATAAACATTTGTGTTGAATGTGCTGTCGATGACGATGATATCTGGGAATGAATGAAAAATCTTGACTGAAAAAAGGATGCATAAACATAATATATCCCAACTTTGTATTATCATCTGCAATGTCATAAAAAATGTAAGACATAAATATACAACTTTGTGTGTTTATTTACAAACAATTTTAACAAAAAAAGCATAAACAAAATACCTTGATTAGGTTCAACCCAAATTTGATAACCTTTTGCTTTCAACTTATCGACAAGACATTGAACTACAGTTTGACCTCATTTGCTCTCTCGATATAGCTTAAAGTTGAAATTGTATATAGACCATTTGTTAGTTGTGGTATGTGGGTTAAGCATCATCAGTTGGTCAAGTATTTCACGTGTTGGGATATGACTTTTTTTTCAGTCCAAATTAAAGTCTCCTTAGAAACACTAAAACACGGTCCAACATGATGCCCTTGTGAATATCTCCCTAACGGATGGTTATGCTCTCCATTCACCACAAATAATCGCCAACCCCTCAACTTTCTTAAGAAAGACTGCTTTCAAATGAAAAGGACAACCATATTTCTTGGAGGTGGTACTTGAGCGATGATTCACATCACTTACTGACTTCTTATGTCGAGGTTTGCCATATCGCTCACTTGTAATAACTTCATCAACACCATGCTTGAGCTTAGTTTACTTCATCACATATACATGACGAGGATGACCAACAACATATAGCCACTGCATTAACTCATCAAGGCTTAAAATAATTGGTTCGTTTCAAACAAATGACCAGTGTTAATTTGTTCCACGTCATCACCAAGAAGTTTGTGATCTTCTAAATCGTCATGAAAATCTTTAACATCACCCTAAAAGATAAATGGTATAGAAATATTAGTTCAAATTTGCAAAGAAAATGCATTTTAGGTTAGTATATAGCAGCCTATAGCAGACACAACCGTTGGGCGGCTGTAGCAGCTTTAGCCGACGCGTGGCTTCAGCGGAAACAGCCACTGGGCGGATTTACTTGCTCTAGCTGCTGGATGGTTGTCGCGGGTATAGCCGCTAGTCGGTTGTGTCTGTTGTAGCCACTCTTCGGCTGTATTTCTGGCTGCTCGTTAAATAACTTGGATCTTGTATTTTCGACAACTTGATAATCGTTAAACTGCTGTTGCTCGTATATCACCCCCACCTCTTTCGATAGGTTGTTGAAACAATTTTTTGATTTTTTTTACCAATTAAGCTTCATTTAGAGAGAGAAATATAGAGAAAAGTGAGAGCGTATATGAAAACATGAGAAATATTGACATTTGTTGGATGGTCCCATTGTGTTTAATATTTTTATTTAATAATGTATTATTTTTTAAAAAAAAAGTGACTGCATGAAGAAGTTTTGTGATTGTAAATAGCTTTGTAGGTTTAATATTCATATCTAAGCTTAGAGCATAATACAAATACCACAAAAATGTTTTTGACAAGCACATTAATTACCATAGCCAACATATTTTTAAACACAAAATCATAACTATTTCCCATCAACCTAGCTATCAACTCCCTTTGAAGAATTACATGAGTAGCCAATGGGATTGGCACCAGCGATTGTCTCTAGCAATGGCGTCTTTTGACAATATCTCAACAACATCTCTTGATTTATCCCATAGTTTTTTCTTTTATCGTTAGCTATTTTAATAGACAATGTCCTATGTATCGCATACATTCAGGTTTTTGAAGTGCAATTACTTTACCATCCATCCATCTGAATATATCAATCAATCACTAAAAAGATCCCCCACTAACTATTTCTGTGCAACATGATTGATAATTGAAGTCCATACCAAATTTTTCAAAATGAAATGGGTCCCTGTCCAATTTCCTGTCATCTGTGTTGTCGACTTTTGGGTGGCTCTTCCTCCACCCATTGTCAAAGGCACCACATTCTTCTTCCTCTTGCTCCACCCTTACCTACTACTACTACCACCATCCACCTTCGTCGAACGATAGCACAAAAGAGATAATGAAAGGAGGGCATTATACAAGCAGATGCTGAATTAAGACAGATGGGCCGCAATAGAGTATGCCACTAAAGTAGTTTTTGGTTTTTTTGGCATGTTTTTTAAAAATAAGTTTTGTATTATATAATATATCAAGTATGGAATAAAGTGTAAAAATTAGATTTAAAGATTTATTTCATTGTATATTATAAATATTGAAGTCATAAGTGGTTAAATTGGGATGGAAGGAGTTAAGCTCTAAAGTACTATTAAGAGGGTGTTTGTTTGAACGCGGAAACAAAATGAAATCAAGAAAAGGGAATAAAGGGAAATGGAAAAGAATTATGTTAGATTTTTCTGATTGTTTACTGGTGCTAGGAAAATGAAATAAATCCCGATCAATGGTCAACGGTTACCAACTGTCGATCAACGGCAGGGGCGGATGCAAAGGGGGTCAGGGGGCTGGTGCCCCCGAAACTTTTGAAAATTTACAAAATGCTCTTATAAATTTTTTAAAAATAAAAAATAACATAATGTTTTAAAGAATAATAGTGTCAAAAAAATTTTTGCCCCCTAAACAAATATTCTAGGTCCGCTACTGATCAACGACCAACAATTGTAAATCAACATTCACCGGTCATTAGTAATCGATCGATGATCATATATCACCATGCTCGGAAATAAATCTCATTTTCTGGTAGGGAGTGAAGATAAATTAGAGAATTTTGGGGTGATTTAATTCTTGCTAAACAAACAACATAAAACTTACCTGATCACCTTAAAACAAACGCATCTAAGTATTTAATCCTTGCATTTAAGTGGATGTTTCTGTATCCACATCGCATAGAAAATAAGGGCGCATGCTTGCTTTGCACCTTGCACCATCTCTTTTAAACAAGACGCAGAGGTGGGAAAATTTCTACAATTCCTCCGTTTTTTTAACCTTAATTCATCACATTACATGGACACAAAGTAGAATTGCACAGACAGTTATCATAACATATCGTTTGAAAAGTTAATGAACAAACCAGTAGATACGAGGTAGTAGTACCAATCATTATTTCTTACACACTTACATGTATCTCTTTTCACTACATAATTATACTATTAAATCACAAAAGTAAGAAAGAAAGGTGAATTGGAAGAAGTCGATTTCACATGGAAGATGAACTACTCATCATCATCATCATCATCACAATGATTTCCATTTCTTGGAGATCTCCTTAAGCGCCTTAGTAGAACTCCCATCCTCACTCAACGCAACTCTTGCCGCATCTTTCAATTCCTTCATCCGATTCCTAATCCTCTTCCCTTCTTCACCTTCCATCAATCCCTTCGCCGCCCTCGCAATCTCCCCTCTCCGGTAAATCCCCCCTTCATCATACGCCACCGGTCTCAGCCCCACTCTCAAATCCTCCGTCAACATAACCGCATTCATCTTCTGCTCAGCATACAACGGCCAGCAAATAAACGGGACACCGTTTACCACACTCTCCAGCGTTGAATTCCACCCACAGTGACTCAGAAACCCACCCACCGCACTGTGGCTCAACACCCTCATCTGCGGCGCCCATGTCGGCACAGCTAATCCACGCCCTTTAGTTCTCTCTAAAAACCCCTCCGGCAAGAATGCTAACGGATCCTTCTGCCCGTCATCCACGCTGAAATACGTCGCGTTAGCTAGAGAATCATTTGGATTTCTGACGACCCATAAGAATCTTTGCCCGCTCATCTCTAACCCCAGCGCTAACTCGTTCTGCTGCTCACATGACAAGGACCCACCACTCCCGAAATTAACAAACAGAACAGACCCATTCGGTTGCTCGTCTAACCACTTCATCATACCCGATTCCAACTCGTCACAATCCACACCATCTGGTGAACCGGTTTGAACAATCGGACCAATAGCATAAACCGGTGGTTTACCCGGTTTAGGTTCAGTTAACACCTTAATCGCTCCACACTCCAGCGCCTCAAAGCTGTTCTCAATGATCCCATCCGCCAGTCGATACTTCCTCGTGTGGTGTAGCATCCATTTATAAACCTCATCCTTTCTATCCTGAAGCGGGTCAAGCAAATCCTTTCCGTGAACCGGAACACAACCCGGAATGTTAACAGGTTCCTTCATCTCTCTGAACTCACATGCAACCGATTCGTCGAGTTCGTGTAGCCAGAGGAAGAGGGAGAGTGCCATAGCGGTTGACGGGAAGAATATGTAAGGTCGGAGGTTGAATTCCGGTGCGAGATCGAGGACATCGCAACCGAATAAGTCAACGAGGAGGACGACTGCGCGTTTCTTTTTGACAGTGATCATATCGGTGAGGAATTCCCGGAGGGATGGCAGGGAACGGACCATCATGTAGGACATTTTGGTTTCCGTTTTGGAAGTGGAGGGTAGATCGGAGAGGTTAACTGGTGGGAGAAAAGTGGAATCGATTGCGCCTGAAGTTGAGGTGTTGGCGGCGGTGAGGAAAGTGGTTTGGGAAGTGGGTGGTGGACCGGTGGTTGGGACGGCGAAGGTGAATGTGAAACCAGAGGGTATTAAGCGTTTGGCGAATTCTGTGAGTGGGATGAGGTGGCCCATCCCCGGACTTGGACAGATGACTACGTGTGGCGGTGGTGACGGCTGTGTGTTGGCTTCCATGATTAATCGGAGTCTTGACTGTTTTCGGAAATTTTTCCTATATTTTGGTTATGTGATGGTGCGATGATGATGGCCTCTGTTTCTGGGTTAGAAAGGAGGGGATGATTACCTCCTTAGCTTTCTACTCAATTTCTTGTCCTTTTTGGGTGGGGTTTCAGAGAGAATAAGTGTTGTTGGGTTGATCACGAAAAAGGCTGGGGGAACTCTATTTATAGTGACAAGATAAAGGAATTACTCAAACAAACAGAAAAGTGTTGAAAAAATTAGAAGGGAGGATGGGAAAACATTATTAGAAGGGAGGAAATTTTTTTGGCCGTTCGTGCGTTTTTGCGGGTGACCTCAATGGGACGACCGGCATAGGGAAGACTTTTCACTTCTAGTGCAGAGGATAAATGAAATTTGTACGAAAACAATACGAGTCTATGGTATGTTTTTTTTTTTTTTTGATCAGTACGAGTCTATGGTATGTTTGAGGATATAAAAATTATCAATATTTTTGTTTTTAGTGATATCAATAGGATCGAATTACACTTACTCTGATGGTTTAAAGTTGTGATTATCTTGTTAATTAGTTGTTGAAAACATTTCAAATTGAGGGATTTGATTTGAGATGCAATGCATGTCGGCATCCACAACAATGATTTTACTTTTAAAAAATTTCTAGATGCCACATCATGATATATTACATTTCATTCTACAAGAAATTCTATTAATCTAATTTCACTTCAATAAAAGTCTCTTCATTCTTTCACTTATTTACTTCCACATCACCACTTCCTGTAGATGCTCTTAGCTTGCTCAAGTAGAGTTTAGTGTACATTTTAAAGAAGGCAAATTCTTGGCTAAAGGTGAATGTAGCCAAGTTGGCTACATTTGAGAATATTTTAGTCAAATTAAAAAAAATATATCTTTATAGGGCATTTTGATAATTAATGAAGTATAGTGGGACAAAACAAAAAACAAAAAAAAAATACATCGGCACGCTTGCCTGCATATTTCGTTTTAAAAATTTTTTCCTTTGTCTTTTTTTCCCTTAATCACAACAATATTTAAAATGATTGTAACTTTTAATACTCCCTCCGTTCAACAATAACTGTCATTTTAGAAACTTGCACACTTATTAAGAAAAGTAGGACAATGACGCATGTACCCCTACTTTTTACTTTTCCATTAGATAATAATTACTTTTATATTAAATAGTAGGGGTAAAAGTGGAAATAAGTGTGTCAAAAAGCTAGAATGACAGATATTTTTGAACAAGAATCACATACTAAAACGACAGATATTAATTAACGGAGGGAGTATATAAGTCCAAAATGAAAAAAATTTATATCATTGTTCATCTAAATTCAAGCTCTTCAAAACAAGACCAGTCATGGATATGTTTTGACAACTTTCAAAAAAAATTATTTTTACATGTATACGGTGATATTTTAATGTGAGGATGTATGTACATGTTTTAATATGAGAATGTACATGTTTTAATGTGACGATGTACATGTTCAAATGTGAGAATGTACATGTTCTTTAATTAACATCTGTACATGTTTGCATGACCATCTGTACAAGTTTTCTCTCTTATATGTACAGATTTTAATCTAAGGATGTACATATTTAATGATTCGTACAGATATATGTGACCATCTATATATTTTGAATGCGAGGATGTACATGTTTTTACGTGTGGATGTACATGTTTTAATGAACATTTGTACATGTTTGTATGACCATCTGTACAAGTTTTCTTTTACGTTATGTGCACTATATATGTAAAAATAATTTTTTTAAGTTGTCAAAATATATCTATGACTGGTATTGTTTTGAAGAGCTTGAATTTAGATGAACAATGATATAATTTTTTTCATTTTGGACTTATATATTAACAGTTACAATAATTTAAAGTTTTTGTGGTATAAAAAAAACAAAAGCAAAACAAAAAGACAAACATCCGCGTGGGCATGGGCATTGGCATGGATGGATGTAGCTAGATAGGTACAGTTGGCTTTAGCCAAGAACGATTGTTTAAAGAACTAAAAGGGTCTTTAAGGATGAGACTTTTTGTTTTATGAAAGGTTTTTCTATTTTTTTAACTTTATTTATTTTGGCAGTTGTCATTAATGCGACTGTTATCTAACAACTAATAGTTAGGTCTAATTTTTTTCTCTATTTTATTTTTCACGGCTTCACTACCTATTGACATTAAGTGAACCATAATTGATACTGTAGTTGTTGGGTTATGTTAATATCATTTAATGTAATTTTGATAAATTACTCACTAAGTAATAAATTAGCAATCCATTGTGAAAGTGATTTTTGAGAATTATTTATTGAACACATATATCTAATCATGAATGATCAATTACTTTTCGTATTCAAATAATATTTTAGTTTCGCTTATTTAACTCAAAACCATCCACAAAAAAGTTGAGAACTAAATATAACTAAAATCAATCATTGATAAGCAAATATAGATCACAAATCATGTCATTCATTGGCTATTAAAATTTAAAATAAAATAAAATTTTTGTATTAATTATAACCGCTACTTTACTAATTTCTATAGGAAATGAAAATCACTACTCCCCGTTTCATAATATCTATCGTTTTAAATATAAATTTTATTTAAAAATACAAATTATTCTATTTTTATACAATTTTTGACATCTGACTCTATTATTTAATATAAAAATAATTATTATTTAAATAATAAGGAAAATTAGAATGTCTACCAATAATATTTTTGAACGGGTGAGTAGTATTTTTTAACTTCAAGTGGATTATCGTGTTAACTTGAAAGTGATCTATAATTAGTGGTTGACTGTTTGTTGATTTGGGGAGAGTTGGATAAGTCGAAGGTGATAGGCCATGACTGTGCTGTATGAGTGATCTCACTTCCACGTCATTCGTACATTACTCATCTGTGCTGAGAAGCCGAACCAGGCAAACCACGATTGGACCCGCCCGCCCAAAACGTGAATCAGTGAATGTGAAGAGGTAGGCAATGGCCGGATAGCAAGGAACACATGCTCTTATCACCTGGCCACACGTTTCAAAAAGGAGTGACCCACCCACAGCGATGCGAGATAGACCTGGCAATTTGGGTCGCTGGGTCGGGTTGATATCAACCCTAACCCAACCCATTTAAAATATCATCAACCCATGCCCAACCCAAAAATGGATGGGTCAGAAAGTCATGACCCTAACCCAACCCGTTTAAAATCCTTCAACCCTAACCCAACCCACCCAACCCGTTTTTAAGCATACAATAATTTAGACGGATTAGGAGTAGACTTTAATAAAAAAACATCCAGTGCTAACTAATTAGGATGAAACAAAAGAAGAGAAGTAATCTTGCTTGATCGACCCAACTTAAACAAATTTCATGTTATGCAAAGAATGTAAAAGTACTACACCAATTTCCCATGAATAGAATAACACGTACTTTTTCCATAAGTTTATATTTATCAATCTGAGCATAAAACTCTACCACTGTTGGGGAGGAATCCTATCTAGATATGCACATGATCTAGTTCCCTTAATAAAGAGGGAACAAAAATGAAAATCTTCATATACATTAGAGAAATATACTAAAGACAAATCTTCTAAAGTTAGAAATAATTTATAAACTGAGAGCTCAAAGTCTCAAACTATGACTAATAGTTTTAAAAATAATTACACCTGTTTAAAATGAGTGCTCATACTGAGAAAAGTAAAATCACAATCACTTATCGTTACCAACAGTTGAGGAACTTCTATGCAGCACAATATCCGTATTGTTGGCTTCAGAAATCACTAAGAGGTCTATAATCAAGATCCTACTTACAAAAAATACATATCACCTACTTTTGTTCACCATTCTAGATAATATAAACATACATATGTTCTCAAGAACAACTATGGCAGTGAGAATAAGAAAAACAAACCTTGGGCAGAGACGAAGAGTGACATAGACATGAACAATGACGTAGAGAAGAAAAATGGATGTCAGTCTACAAGTCGAGAGTATTTGAGTTTTCACATTATGTTAAGGTCTGGTTGGGCCCTTTGTTTGATATGAAGCTGGTTAGGCCGTTTGTTAGTTAAAATGTGATATTATTAAAGATGGGATAGTCCAACTACACTTGGGCTTAAGGCTAAGGTACAGTTTCATCTGGAAATAATATATATATATATATATATATATATATATATATATAATTGTGAATTAATTATTAACAAATATATTTTCGGGTTCGGGTTGGGTCATGGGTTGATCTCTACCCTAACCCAACCCACAAATTTAGCTTATTACCCTAACCCAACCCAAAAAATATGGGTCAATAATCAAGACCCTAACCCGCAAAAATATGGATTGGGTTCGGGTTGGGTTTCGGGATGGGTCAAAATTGCCAGGTCTAATGCGAGATACTACTCCTCCTATGTAGTACAGTGTACAAAGACTTGTGCTAGGTATTCACGTGATTCATTTTGTAATTATTTTTGTATAATAGAAAACAGGGCTGATTTTTGAGGAATTGGATTTATAATTATGTCATGTAATGCAATAGGGAGTAAGGAAAACCGGCCCACTATGCAAGCTGGAAGCTGTCATGTCGGCCAAACCTCCACACCCCTACGGTGATAATTTTGACAACCTCAAAACTTGAGTCAAATCCAACCCTTATTTAATTATTGAGATATTTTTTTTGGTCGGTATAAGTTATCTTTTTAATATATGGATTGTGTATGGATTAAAAGTACTAATCCGAATTCAATCCGACTCATTTACTTAATTTTATTAAAAATAAATAGATTAATGAATATAAACATATGTTACTTGGATATGTATTAATTCTATAACTATTAGTAGCAAGCAAAAATTATATCACTTGCCCACACAAATAATCTTTTTATAAATCCAAATACATTCTCCAGGTCATCTATATTGATCATTTACTCGTTGTTTGAAAACTTAAATATTATATCATTCATTAGCCGCACAAACTCCACCATTCACAGCATTTCATCCGCACAAATAATGATTGCAGTTTAAAGTGACCCATTTAACAGCATCTTGACATTTGGAAAAACGACACACAATGATTCGAATTAAATGACCATCATGTGCATGTTTTTAGGGATGACTAATCATTCTACAGAAAAATAAAAGTACTTATATTTAAATGAGTTAAATGGGTCGGATTTGGATTCAGTGATTTTATATGGATTGGGTATGGGTTGAAAATTTGTAACCCAATTATATTTGGGTCGGATATGGATCAATACAATTTTAATAAGATTTGGTATAAGTGAGCTTCAACCTGACCCATCAACCCGAATTACCACCCCTACACACCACACCTACTTTCTGCACTAACACTTTCCGGAGCAGCACCACGACCCTGGCGCTTACGCTAGGGTGTAACATGGAGATAAAACAAAGTAAAAACACTTGTCATGTTGTGGTTAAGGGAATAAATGAAAAAAATGAAGGAAAAAAAAGTAGAGACGCGTGTGTGTACGGGAGTTTTTTTTTTGGGGGGGTGGGTGGGGGGGTTTAATGTAGTTTTTATTAGTAGCTAGGAGAGAGAAAGTTTTTTTTAAAGCTATAACTTACAAAATAAAAGTGCAAAAATAAAAAAATTATACCATTGTTCTTCATTTTTTGTGCTTTTCAAAACAAGATGCATCATTGATATGTTTTGGTAAACTTAAAATTTTATGTTTTTAGAATGAGTATATATTAGGTATTTTTAAAGTGAATCTTATTCATTAGCAAAATGAATCTTCTTTGATAAAAAAAATGAACCTTATTCATTAACAAAATGAAGCATACCCCTAAACCACAAACCCTAAAAATCTGTCGAGTCCGTAGCGATAATATAGTGTAGATTAATGCCAAAAAGATTGTCCTAGCCCCGAACACCCTAAAAACCACACTAAGAGAGCTAAAAATGTCGAAGGCATTTTTATGGATTGTAGTGCAGGGTTTACGGTCTAACGACCCTAAACCCTAAAAGCCTGTCAAGTCTGTAACGACGATATAAACTGTAGAACCAATGCCAAAAATATTACCCTACCCCCCCCCCCCCCCAAAAAAAAAAAAAACCTTAAAAACCACCCTAGGAATGCTAAAAACAGCGAAGACAATTTTAGGGTTTGTTGAAATACCCACGAATTTTCGAGTTAGAATAAATATAATATATAGTCAACGTAAGTAAAATGATCATCATATTAGGATTAATATGGCACGAATGGATAGTCCGAGATTAGAGCTATTAGTGAGCCCAGGGAAGTTAAAATGATGCTCTTATATTCCCCTCTCTGCCTAAAATGATTATAATTATTTACAACTCCTTTATTCTTACCGATATTATTATTATATAAGTAATTATTTCAACCTTTTACAGATGTCATAACGTCTTTCCGATTTCAAGAGTTTAATTCTGAATTTACTTCTCCTTTAATTAATTATTCTTAATTCTCAAGAGTTCAAGTTTGATTTTACTTTTTCTTAGAAAATATCTTTGACTGTAAGAGTTCAAATCTAACTTTACTTCTTCAAAATTAATAATATGTTAAAACCCTTATTCTTCTCCCAGTATTTTCATTATTAGTATTCTTAATTCTTCTTCTAAGTTACTATATTTCTCTTGTTAGAATTCCCGATGTTGTTTTACTCTATTTCTATTTATTCCTATCTCACTCCTATGTCAAATAAATTTTTATTAATTATTTCTCTAGATATTATACTCTCTTTATTATCTTGTTACAACGGTTGAGTTACTTTCCTCCTATTATTTCGAATTAGAATTATTTATTTATTTATTTCTAAACCAGTATTTGTTAGAGATTTCGTTTCACTTTCCGGATTTCCATCACGCTAAATAATAGTTATATCCTTTTAATTATCTACAACACTAATCAGTTAAATTCTCTTTTGAATTATTCATAATATTAATTATTTTCTTTTATCCTTCAAACTGATTATTACTTATTTAAATTACTAGCATTCTTTTTATTTTACAAATTAATTCTATTTAAATCATCGATCCTCTTCAATATCTGACCGTCTTCAACGCAATGCCGCTACGCTCTTTCTCTCCCCAAACTCTCAAAATTCACGTTCTTCATCCTACTGTTGTCAAATCCCTTCCTTGGTGCCAATTAGGATTACGTCGGTAAAGTCTATTACTTCGATAGTATACTAAATTATTCTGTTTGTGTTTAGTAGATCCTGACTACTGATTATACATGTATTTAGACCTTGATTACATCGACGGGTGCTATCAGTAATTCTGTGGAGTTGTCCTCTTGAAGTGGTTTGATTGTTCAGGTAAATCTCTATGCTCATGTTTGTCTGGTTTCGTGTTTTGCGACTGAGGATAAATGTTTTATGGCTCAAATGTGATTTCTGCTAGAAGAGGATTTATTCTCGGATCAAGGTCTTACAAAGTGGGATTAATTCCCACCCTTTGAGATTGGTGGATTGGAATAATTTTGGTGGTGATTTGATCAAGGTTTTTAGGAGTCTTTCACATGATTTATTATCATGTTTGGGGGCCATAGGTGCTCCCCATTATTATTATTTGTGTTGCACACATTGTTGTAGCTAAGCTCTATGATCTACTCTATGTTACTATTGTCATAGGGGGTGTGCACACTTAAGGACTTAGGGTGAGGTGGTTGTTTGACGGCCCCATAGGTGACTGTCCTGGAATTATCGTTTGGGGTCCTATAGGTGACCCCGTATTTGGAAATTATGGTTGGCTCCTATTGAAAGCTCCCTACTATTGTTTGGTTGGTTACTGTGATTTCTGGAAAAATCATTCTAATGTTTGAATTCCTTCTTGTCTGATTGACAAATGTTAAAATGAACTTTAAGATGTATTTTACACATTGAGGTAGAATTTACTCAGTTTTTCTGATTTCGTGATCCCTTCGTGTTTTGTCTATTGTTTTCTGATCGCAGATGATGGTTGCTGAAGTTTGGGGATGGGATTAGGAATGCGCTACCAATCGTTCTAGAGTTGATTAATTGTCATTGAGATACGTATTTAAATGGATGTTTTGGATTTATTTTGTTGAATTGTTTAAGGTTTAGCCTGAGCACTCATTGATTGAGAGTGGCGGTAGCACTCTGGATTTGAAAATATTTTCCGCTGTGTTTTTATGATAAACATTCACTTCCCATTGGCATTAATATTATGGTCATTTTGTACCCTTCTAATCTGTTTTTATTTTGATTTTTTATAAATTTGGACTGTCCGAATGTCGTCCAGACATCCATGTCAGACAGGCCCTGAGAGTATTTTGTTTTTAACAGTATAGTGTGTCCGAACAATATCCAAAACTTACATGTTCGGACAGCATGCGAGAGGACGGATCTGAACTGTAAGTCTCAGCACATGTCCGAACTTACATGTTCGGACAGACCTTGTTTCTCAGTTTTAAGCTCGTTTGACATCCATTTTAATCCCCGTCTACGGCGTTGGATTCGTATCGTTTTCTACCTTATAATGAGGCAAATATAGGGTGTACATTTGTAGTGCAGGGTTAAGGTTCACTTTTAAAAACACACAAGGATCCACATGTGTTTATATGAAAGGTTCGCTTTTCTTAAACATAAGATGACTTTGTTAAACGAATTATTCACTTTCAAAAAATGAAAGGTTACACTATTCCCGCATAAGTTTGTGGTTGGATAACTTTTACTAGTATTAAACAAATATTCACTTTCTTAAACCTTTGATTCACTTTCTTAAACCTCTTATTCTTTTCTTAAACTTCCTATTCACTTTCTTAAACTTCCTATTCACTTTAGTAAACAATATCTATTTACGAGAATCACTTTTCTTAAACCTCTGATTCACTTTTCTTAAACCCATGATTCACTTTATAAAACCTCTGATTCACATTTTTAAACCTCTTAATCACTATTGTTAAACAATTTATGCTTACGAGATTCACTTTTATTATTACTCTGATTCACTTTGTAACAACTTGTTATTCACTTTTTAACAACCTTTGATTCACTTTTCTAAAACCTTTGATTCACAATAGTCAAACAATCAGAATCACTTTAGTTAAACAATCTCTGTTTTTAGATTCACTTTTTTAAACCTCTTATTCACTTTAAGCAACTCTCTGATTCACTTTTCAACAATCTGATTGATTCACTTTTTAACAACCTTTTATTCACTTTTCTTAAACTTAAGATACACAATGAATCTTAAAACATATGTACATACAAAAAAATAAAAAACATACTCATGTTGGGTCTTATTTTGAAGATTTCGAATTATGATGAACAATGGTATACAATTTATGTTATTTGGACTTATATCTAATAACCTACAATATTTTAAAATTTTACAAAAGTGTAAAACACCAAAGAACAAATAGATGACAAAAGACCAAAATGACCATCTCCATACTAGAACCTGACGTAAGAGCCAGATTCAATTTGCGTTCCGGAGAGATCGGTGGACATGACACGAGGAAGGGGCGATGTAGATACAACCTTCCCCCAGTCTTTTGCATTTTATGTGCTGCTAGATGACAGCTGATACTAGCTGAATCTGACTAATGACTGATTTTAAAAGAACGAGTTGAACTTGTCAACCCAGTCAAATAGTGTAAACCAGCTGAACATGAGAGACAATTTGAATTTAAGTAGCTACTAGTTGAAAACTATATTAGTTGATATTAACTGATAACTTATTTGAAAAGAATAGACTGAACTGATCAATCAGTTGATAATCCAGCTAGATACTGGACAAAAAAATGGGACCTAACCAAAGACGTAACTATGCTCAACTGGTGTCTACTCACTGCTCCAATAGGTAGTAGCACCTTTATTTTTTTTTTGTCTACCACCCGGTTACCCTATTAGACTATATCGGATCGGAGATCAGCACTATCTTTAATAGAAAGGCCAATGCAGTAATTTGTTAAAAAGGAAAGTAACTACTACAGTAGTAGTGATTATGGGCTCAAAATTATACGAAGACAGTACAACAGAACCTCTCGTGGTCGAGGATTAGTTGAAGAGTCCCACTTCCTCGGTTTGATGATCTATTGTGTTTAATTAATTGATTAGATGATGATGTAATGATGACCTAAGATGACTCACGTTCGGCGGTGTACATACCGCGAAGTGGTTGACCAATGCTTCAGTGGTGGGAATGACACAACACAGATCATATTTAGGGCATCCACAATAGTTTTAAGTTTCTTAACACATTCCTAGGTGCCATGTCATCTAAAAATTATATTTTATTACGTAAGAAACTCTATTCACTACAATAACAAAGTTTCTTAATCTTCTCTCTCTTAATGAAACAATAAACTATCACTATTTAGATGTGAGATAAATATGGAAGAGAGAGATACACATAGGTGGGTCTAATGTGTCATAAAAAGTGGGGTTCTTATTTAGAACCTTGGAGAGAGAAAATGGGTGGAATCCACACCATTGTAGAACATTTCATATATGTAACCGTGTCAAGAACCCCTATTATGGATGCCCTAGAGCTGATCCACCCGACCCGGCTCGACGGTTCAATCCGGCGGTTTGGAAATAAAATGTGAAAATTTCATTAAAAAAAAATTCTGGGCGGGTTAGGATAATAAATCAAGTCTGAATGAAAAATTGGACTGGACTTCAATCAAAATTTAGGCCCACAACTAAGTCCGATCCAACCCGATTTATAATTATTATATATATATATAATAATATAATACTACCTTTGTTTTCAGTATATAATTTGTTTGATTCTTTCACTAGTTTCAAAATAGAATGTTCTTCCGACCAAAAAAAAAAAATAGAAGATGTTCTAGCCTTTGTTGTGATCTACTTTCCAATTCTACCCTCCTATCTTTTATTTTACAACTATAATCTTCAAATTATTTCAATTATCAATGCAAAAAAATAAGGGTAAAATAGTCTAAATTTTTCCTCGTTAATTCTTATGCCTAGAATTAGAAAATAAGTACTGAAAATGGGAGGAAGTACATATTTAAATTAATTTATATAATACCTTGTATTATTTATTTAAATATTATATATCTCTATTAATATCACATACAACATATATTCATATTATATTTAATATTATATATGGTCTATATATTTTTTTCAAAAAAACTAACAATATTATAAAAAAAATTATAAAACCGAGCCGGGTGGGTTGGACAATGACAAAGATTAAATAAGTCCAGACCTAGCCTGGCCTGACCCGGCCCGAAAATTTAAAAACGGGCTTGGACAAAATATAGGTCTGTTTGGACCTAGAATTCAATGTTAGCCCGGCCCGAACCCGACCCACCCGCTCATTTTATCAGCTCTATTCATACTCCTTTCGACCGTCCTGTTTGCATTATGACATGTTTTTCTACTTCAATATTAAACATATAAGATAAATTAATTTTATAAAACTGAATTTTATAATATAGTTTAACATGTAAGGAATCATATACAAAACTTAAATTTTTAAAATGATTTTATATTATATATTAAATATTAAAATCAAATGACATATCCAAATAATAAACAAGACGGTCAATTCAGGACGGGAGTATCCCACCACTCTAACGGCCCAACAAGAATTTTATGTAAGCTAACAACTGATATATTTTAATATAGATTTCGTTCTAGACCTCTTTAATCAGAGTCTCCATAGTTATGTCTAGAAGCTCAAATGTCTAGAAAGAACCTCGCGCCGATTTTCTTTTTTTCCTTCCTAATTGGTTCTAGCATTTAAGTGTGTAATTATCAAAATAAGCGGCCCGTTCGAAAACAGTTTTATAAGTCATACATATCACCAACAACATTTATCATAAATGTAAAAAAAACCCGTGTTTTGGTCCTTTTGGAGATTATGGGATAAAAATAAAAATAGAAGTTTCAAGGTCATTAACAAAAAACATAGTAGTAAATTACTCAGAACCCCTTGAGGATTTGGGATATTATAATTAACCCCTTGTGATTATCATTATTATTGGTAATCATCTCAAGGTTAAGATATCTTTGATTACGAGCCCCCGAACTATAACTCTGTTATCAGAAAGTTGACTACGTGTGATCTATCAACTTAATCACATTAATAATGTCAGGTTGGACAACAAAACTGCTTAATCAACATCGTCTTAACTCTCTCCTTCCACTTTAGATGCATCTTTGAGGCAGTGTTGACATTTTTAGGAAAATAACAATGCTGATTAAGTAGTGTTTTTTGTCCAGCCTGACATTATTAATGTGATTAAGCTGATAGGTCAACACGTAGTTAACTTCCTGATAACAAAGTTATAGTTCGGGGGTTCGTAATCAAAGATACCTTAAACTTAAGGTGATTAACAATAATTATGATAAACAAAAGGGGGTTAACTGTAATATCTTAAATCCTCAAGGGGTTCTGAGTAATTTACTCAAAACATAATTACCCACGACTGACCTGTGGGTAGCTCTATTTTACGTGTTACATATGTTGTATAGGCAAAACAAGAACGAGTGGTTGTGGCTATTTCCGTGGGGTTTCAATTGTTTGTCTACTTGTCCACCTCCTTTTTCGTCTTCTTCTTGTTACTCCGTTCCCCCAAATCCTCTCATTATTAACATCAATGTAGATGTCTATCTGACGTGAGATTCTAAAGTGAGTGGAGACTCGTAATTGAAAAAAGGGAATTTTATGAAATGTCACTATATATTTTCCTGATTCATAAAATGTCACTTTAAAAAAAAAGTCATAAAATGCTACTATATTTTTGTAAAACTTTATGAAATGTCACTATAGTCATTGATCAGAAGGAAAAAAGACAAAGTACATCTATTAGTTAACAAAGTACTTTTAAAGTTTACAATATGCCCCTAAATGTTAAAAAATTTACAAAAAATTAAAAAAATCAAAATACAATAAAAAATTAAAAAAATTTAAAATTTAAAATTTTAAAAATGAAAATACCATAAAATATGAAAAAAATATCTCATTTTTTAAAATTTATTCAGTACCATAAAAAGAATATTGTGTTCTAAACAAATTTATACCAAATTTTCTACCAAGTTATACCAATTAAGTACCATAATTTATACCAAATAAGTACCATAATTTTTATCATACATTTTATAATTATTATTTTCTATCAATTTAAATTATTTTTTCAAAGTAACTATTTTTTAATTTTGCTGATAAATTTTAAAAATTAAAATTTCATAATAAAAATTTATTTTGAAGAAATTATTTATGATAGAAAATAATAATTAAAAAATGTATGGTAAAAATTATGGTACTTATTTGGTATAATTATGGTACTTAATTGGTATAAATTTGTAGAAATTTTGTATAAATTATTTGTTTAGAACACAATATTCTTTTTATGGTACTGAATGAATTTTAAAAATTGAAACATTTAATTGTTTTAATATTTTATGATATTTTCATTTTTTTCAATTTTTATAATTTTATAATTTTTATAAATTATTTTATATTTTTATTATATTTTGAATTTTTTGTGAATTTTTATGAATTTTTCAATACTTAGGGGCATATTGGGAACTTTAAAAGTACATTGTCAACTAGAAGGGGTATCTTTATCTGTTGCCATCTAGTTAATGAATATAGTGACATTTCTTGGAATTTTACGAAAATATAATGACATTTTGTGACTTTCTTTTTTTAGTGGCATTTCATAACTTAGCTAAAATAAATAGTGACATTTCATGAAATTTCCCAAAAAAAAGGAGAGAAGAGTGTGAATTAAATGGTGTAAGATACCACACTATGATGAAGGTTGGCATCAATCTTCACAGGACAACGAAGATGAGGGCGAATTTGAGTTTGAGAACGATGAATGTTAAGAGGTAGGATTTCGTGCAAACAGAAGGATTAAATGTCTAAAAGTTGATAAGGGTAAATAGGCAAAATACTGTTGCTAACAAATGGATCGCAAATGAATGGGTAGTATACAAGCATGGGATTGTGACACCCCTTCTGCCATCTCCGCGACACCGTGTGGGTCCCTACTCGTCGCCCACAGATGTAAAATCACTTCCGTCGACTGGTCACTTACCCGAAAATCAACTGTTCTCACTCGGTTTGCTGAGATTGATTCCCTCCTTGCTGTTACTCTCGGTTTAGCTGCCGCCGGTGCCACCGATTTCTCTGGGCTGCAGATTATTGATACTGAGGAGGGTACAGTGAGACAGAGTTTAAGCTGGGAAAACGCGACCCGGTCAAGCTCAACAGTGCAAGTGATTGGTGCATCACCTAATTACCTATTCACCAGCTACGAGTCCGGTCGTCGAAACTCAAATGCCATAGTGGTGTACGATCTGGTCTCGGACTTCAAACCAGTGGCGGAGATCGCGCGGAACGAGATCTATGGGGCAGAAGTTGATTCCACATACCCAGCCACAAAACTGACATGGGCAGCGAGTCAGAATCTGTTGGTGGCGTCGGGGTCTTACAGTGGGCCGTCGCGGGTGTCAGGTAATATCAAGCTATGGGATGTGCGATCAGGGAAACCTGCTTGTTTTTGCCCTACTCTCAGCTTAGGCTTTGAGTTCAGTTACTGTTCGTGTTCAAGATTCAGAATTATGCATATTAATAATTACTACACAGTAAAGGTCTATTAGCTAGTACAAGGTCCATGCTATTAACTATGAGGAGAGACAAGGTCCGTGCAGGGAGGAAAATTCTTCAGAGGAGTGTGAGTCGTTCCAATCGGGGGGCAAGCTTGCGTCCAAGCAGTAAGTGTAGTTGGTACGTCCAGAAGGCTTTGGCAGACCATGGTTCGAGGAGCCATTATTCGAGGTATAAACGTGACTCAATTTCTGACCGGTGGTGCCATGGTAGCAACAGTTCTAGAGGTAACACTACTACCACAATATTCATCGATAACATTCATAGAGGAGTTTCGGAGTATCAATTAGGCAAGATCGTTAGAAGGTTTGCTCGGTGGAGTAGGATTTATATTAGTAGAAAATGGAGAGCATGGACTCGAAATGCTTGTGCTTTTGTCGACGTTGACCACGTCAAGGATGCCAAAAGGGTGATTGACGGCATCAAAGGTTTGAATATCAATGGGAATAATCTCTGGGCGAGAATGGAGTTTCAAGGTCCCAAAGCTAGAGAGAGTAGAGATGCTTCGGCAAAGCGCTTGTTACAACCCCAAAAGATGTGTTCCCAAGTCCAAAAGGATAGAAGTGCTAAATCTAGGCTTTCTATTAAGATTTAATCCGACGAAGGGATGAAGGCATGTCTTTCCAAATGTACGACTGTCACTCTCCAAGAAGATAAGAACCCAGGAGAAGCCTTGGATTTTCTTCTCAGTAGGTGGCCAAACATTTCTGGGCTCCTAGCTTTTTCAAGGAGAAAATTTCTCATGCTTTTTAACACAACCCAGGAAGCAAAGGAAGTTGTGTTACAACCTGGTGATATGGAAAATGAAGGATTAGCAGTGCGTCATTGGGACAGAGATGACCAAGTTGAGAAGCGTAGGACATGGGTTGTTATACGTGGTGTCCCCCTCCATGCATGGAATAGGGTTAATGTGCGAAAAATTGCACAAACAGTAGGGGATGTCATTAAAATTGAAGAAGATGAGAACCAGTTTGTGGAGAATGCCGAAATCCGTATTTACATAGAAACGTCGACCCTCCAGTTGATAAACTGGAAAATTGCTGTTATAGTTGAGGACCGCTCCTACTCAGTGTCCATAGTTGAAGTTGGTGACACTAAGATTATTCACGGTACTAATAAACCTACAGAGAGCATTGTCCAGATGCCTTCTGCTGGTGGAGGTTGTAATCGTGATCGACAGAGTTGCAATAATACGGTTCATTCCCATGAAAGGGGTGGAGATGACAGCGTTCGAAATAAGTCCCGTACAGATGATGAGGCGCAGTGTTGATTGGAAATTGTGCCAGATGCTGGTGGGAGGCAACAGGATAATCAGGCGACAAAATCATTTTGTCATGATAGCCTGTTAATTCCTAGTCATGAAGCGGCGCCCCCTTAGTGGTTGATCTGGGGAGATTGACGGTTAGCAGCACCGTGCAGAATTTTTGTCATCGTGAGGGGGAGTTAATTGCAGTGGGTCCCGTGACTGGTGCTGGTCCTATGACAATTGTGGTCCCTGAAGGAATTAAGGAGTCTGAGGTGGGGCAGCACGTCATATCCACAGATACACAATCGGTGGGTATAGGTGGGAGACAGAATAATGAGGCTGATACTTTATTTGGTGCTCTATTCGATGAGGAGCCGTCTCCTCCTCCAGGAGGTGTGCCGCGTCAGCAAATTGAGGACGGAAAGGTGCTAGTTACTGACATAGGCTCAAATATAGAGGGAGTCGCGGACCTCGAGGGGGAGAGGCAGACGTCAGGGGTAGAAGTGGCAACTCAGAGAAGGGATATTGATCCGACAAGGAACGAGCTAGGTAAAATCATCAATCCTGATGTAGAAGCTGATGAGTGCATCAAATTATTAAGGCAGTTAGGCTGCCATATGCCGAATCCAACCCAGACCAAAGTGAATCTTATCAATCAGATCAAAGAGCTAATGTGATAGCTTGAGGCCTAGGTACTGGGTTTTCTTTTGGGAGGTTAGTTTTAGGAGGAGGATCGGTTGGGTTTGGGATTTGAGGGTTTTGTCTAGGAAGGTTTTTGCCCACCAGATGCGAGTGGGTTTTCGTGTCTGAAGGTGCTTGTGTGGTTTTGCTTTGTGGATCTGTGAGGGTATTGGTATGACTGTTTAGGGTGTTGGTGTCTGTTTTGGGTTTTGATAGGAGTGTTCCCTATGTTGATTCCTGAGTTTGGCGGGCACTCTTTTTCCTCCCTGGGCTTTTTCCCACTGGGGTTTGCCTTGGGAGGTTTTAATGAGGCCCGATATTTGTCACTCATCTTTTTAATAAAATGGCTTTAAGCCTCAATTATCAAAACAAAAATTCAAGCATGGGATTTTTTGACTTATAAACCCACCTGAAAAAGCTCCATAAAGTTTGAGATTTTTTTCCAGCCAATTCCTAATGGCACCTAAATCGACACATAACAACTACTTAGTCTGCAAAACTAAAACCAACTTACCACCACCACAAAACAAATCAGAGTGATACACTAAATTTGAAATAATCTTAGATCTAAATGATAGTTATTCCAAAATATTTCAGATGGTAAAAAAAACAATTCTAATACTATAATAATTCGTAGTTCACAATTTGATCTCACTACCAATTAGACCCATCTTTTACGTTTTGAGAGTTGGTACCTGATAGCTTATACGAGCTGATATGGACTGATAACTGATTTCAAAATTAGATGATTGTGTAGAAGTTGTTCCTTTTGTATTAGATTTTTTAAATTGATACCTTCTAATAATATATAAACCAAGGATTAACTAAATGATAATGCGTAAAACAACTGATTAATGATGTTTTGAATAAACTTCATAGGTAAATGATACCTGACCTATAATACATCAAAAAAAATGAACTGAACTGATCATCCTGACGGATAATACGTAAACGTTGAAATTTACAAAAAAAATTGACAGCTGCGTTCGGCATGGTTGTTTTGTGGTTGTTTTGGTCTGGCTGTTTTGTGGTTGTTTTATATGTGGCAGTATATTATTGGAGTAGAACGTAGGACTCACGCGGAGACCACCCCCAAAACTACCAATTATATGCCGACTCCGAACTGAGCCAGTAGAGTTTCTCGCCCATGTAGGTATTTGGCGATTGTTGAGTAAAATCTACACGTTAATATATATAGATTTATAGGAAACTAATAGGCAAGTGCACCTAGTCGGAGTAGTACAACAAGTGTCGTATCCACAGGGAAATTGTTTCAATTATCCTAGTCTCGGTATTTAATAAAAACAGCAAATAGGGGGTTTAGCGGAGGCAAGCTTGATTTGTTTAGGATCAGTGCAAAAATAGTAAACACAGTAAAATAAGGTGAATTAATGGATGGAAAAAGGTATCCTAGGATAGCGGGGGAATTGCCTAAATTACTTAAACAAATTTATAACCATGTCTCAATTATTTATTGTCTATTAGAGTTAATAAGGGTAAGTTACGAACTCTTAATAATAGCCTCAGTATTTTCCTGCTCAATCCGGAGTGTAAATACCAAGGTTTATTCCTTTGCGGTACTTTTACTATCTCAAAATCATATGTTGATAGTTACCATAAAAATGCAGTAGTTTGTCGCCTAAAGCATTTAACAATATTTATTGAAAGGAATAAAAACAAGTTTAAAAGAGACAGGTAATAAATATTTATTTAAGTAATATTAGGGTAAAACCTCATCCTAGGATACAAATAAAAATCACTCAGACATTAACAGAAATAAAAAGATAGCAGAGATTGAATTAGCCATTATTTGGAGACTGCTAGAGAAACGGGTCTGCACTCGCTCTCACTCCTGCTGCCTCTTTCCTCTCCTTTTAAAATACTGCTTCTGCTGAGTACTTGAGCGAGTGTGGTGGAGTGGTGAAATAAATATAAGATGGGGTGTTATGGTGTTACGGGAGAAAATGAATGGAAGAGAATGGTGGAGTGTGGTGAACGATCGTCTGTTTTCTTCAATCTCCCGTGTGTGTTTTATCGTAGAAGGAGCTGGGTTTTTATAGAAGCAGAGGAGAAGGAGAAGGTTAGAGACAGGACTGGAGCACGCGTGAGGAATTTAAGGAGTGCGCCGGCGCCTGATATTGCTGATGGGGTAGATAGATGTGTTTGCATGCGCCGCAAGAAAAATGGGGAAGACGGTCGGTGCGTCATTTTCTGGATCTGGGTTGCATTTAGACGCGTGCTTGTTTGTGTCCTGGCATAAATGGGCGGACGTCTCTATCTCTTGTCCGGCCTGGACGTCTCTAACACACCCTGTCTTCTGTCCGGCCTTATATCCACGGACAGGCCACAGACGTGCCTATTTTTGTCCGGCCATTTATCCACGGACAGGGCATACTCTCTGTTTTCTGTCCGGCCAAACATCCACGGATAGGCCATGACATTTCTTTCTTGTCTGACCATTTTTCATCGGATATAACATGTCCTTGTTTGTGTGTCCTGCCTTTTTTGGGCGGACATAACATGTCCTTGGTTGCTGTCCTGCCTTTTTTCCATGGACAGGTGCAGATTTTGACGTGTCCGGACCAGTCTGTATCGGACAGGTCGATGTTTCGGACAGTGGTTCAGACGAAAATTAGTTTGCTCCTAAAATATTCGTTTCAGCTCCGATTTAAGATCCGTTTGCGCCTATGCGTTCGTCTCTTCGTCTACTTTGCTCCTAGCTTGGTTTTCCTCATGTTTAAGAAATAAATCTGTAGATAACCAATAAAACATAAACTAGAGGAAAACTAACCAAAGTGGAGAAATGAGCAAGAATAGTGCTAATATAATATATGAAATACACCCATAAAACATGCTCATTTGGACACTTATCACACCCCTACACTTATCTTTTTGCTTGTCCTCAAGCAAAACCATGTACCCAAGTAAGTAGGGAATGCTCAATATTAACAAATATTATTATGAAGGGTAGGATAAAGATGTGAACAGTTCATGATCTCAAACTTTTTGAGGAGTGTGATCCATCAACTACCGGTGGCACAGGTGTGCTCAGGGTAAAAACAAAATATAGAGTTTCGGGGTATGATCCGGAGTGCCTCAATGCTTCTCAGTTAAGGTGACTTTGAGAACTTTTACCATGGCCAACTTCTCTCAAGAATGGGCATTGAGGAGAAAACAAAAGGAAAAATAGATTATAAATTTGTTTCACTCTTGCATAAGAGATGAGAAGATAATATGTAGGCATCAAGCTTTTGTATTTAAGAACACTCAGCTCTCATTTGTTGGTTACCAATGGCGTCTCGCAAGTCCCTTGTTTATTTTTATTTATTTATTTTTTGATAGAGAAGCACCCCTTAGCAATCCCTAAGAGAGAAGACAGAAAGAACCCCTGAGCAATAAAAAATCCAACCATTGCAGATCATTTGGTCACACTGCATAAAAAATGCTCCTCAAAAGCAATCAAAATTTAAAATTTTTGTACCATTTATCCCACAATTCATAACAGTATTTGTTCTTAAAGAGAACAACCCACATATAAAGGGTCACGATATTGAATTTGGACAAACACAAGATAAGTAGAGAGATTAAGCATTTTAAGCAATGTGTCAATTAAGAGAGACTTAAGACAAGCGACTGAGAAGTGAGTCCTCCCCCACACTTAGATTGGAGCAATGTCCTCATTGCGTAGGAAGAATGTAATTAACGAGGTCATGCAATCTACCAGAGTACCGCACACAATGCAGAGCAGTAGGGGGTATATAAAAATTTGAAGTGCAAAGCAAAGAGAATGTACTCCCCAGAGTTCGTAGAGTGTTTAGACAGAGCTCCCCCACACTTGAGTTCAGCTGTAGAATGACATAGTATGTTCCTGGAAAGAATATTCGATACAGCCAGAAGAACTCAAGTGAAATTAAAACTCACCATATTTATTTAAAAGGAAATTAAACAGATAAAGTGAAATTGAATAAATAGAAGTACTGGAAATGATAGATAGTGGGAACTTCCCCTATACTCGATGTTTAACCTCAGAGTAGCAGAGCTCGGTAGTGGTGTGGACACGTAAGTGGCACCTGCATAATACTAAAGGCAGCCAACCAATACCGAGGCTAACAGTGAAATAAATAGTTGAATTTTTTTTGAAAACAAAATATAAAGATATTGAAATATAGGGAAAATAGACTGTAAATCAAGCAAAATAAGATAGAAGTTCGGGTTGCCTCCCGAAAAAGCTGCCCTTCTTTTAAGGTTTGTGGCTAGATCGTAGTGGGGGTTAGATCAAACCTAGGGGGTGGTTATGAGGAGGAGATCCAAAGCATGACTCGATGGCATTTTTTTTAGTGTCCACCTGGATGCATGTTTACGTTTCTTATCCCGCTTTTCATCAGGGATTGGTGGTGGTGTCTTTGTATGGACATTCCGTCAGGAAGGGTGACAAAGAGAAGTGGGGATAATGGTGATTGAGTGTCTCTCACAAGCTTGAGATCCTTGGATTTGTTATCTGGAGACCTTCCTGTTGCAAACTCCAAATTTTCATTATGAGCTTGAAGGTGATTGTCCCCTGGGCCACCCAAATGTGCACATTGGCTGTGGCAAGGAAAGGTTCGTCCAAGGATGAGAGGTGTAGTGGAGTTCTCTTCGATGTCCAAAATGACAAAATCGCATGAGAAGTATAAGTGTTCCACTTTAATGATAACATCCTCCACCACTCCACTTGGGTAAGCTACCGAACCATCCACCAGTTGAAGGGTCATCTTGGTCTTTTTCATTTCTCCTCCAATTCCCAGCTTTTTGAAAGTGGAGGGGCATCAAATTTATGGAGGCACCCGGATCGCATAGGGAGTATGGAAATGAGGTGCTACCAATTGTGACTGGAATGGTGAAGCTGCCCGGATCATTGCATTTCGAAGGTAGTGGTTGTTTCAGAATAGCTGAGCAAGCTTCATTGAGTGGTACGGTACCGACTTCGACCAATTTTGTTTTATTGGAGATAAGGTGCTTGAGAAATTTTGCGTAGTTTGGCATTTTGGCAATGAGGTCTACAAATGGTATGTTGACGTTTAATTGTTTCAACACTGCCAGAAACTTCCCATATTCAGTATCCAATTTCTACTTTTGGAGTCGGTTGGGAAATGGTAGAGGCGGTTCTTGTGGAGAAGATTTTGGAGCTGGTGGAATAGTGAGAATGCTGGGAGATGTCTTTTCTATTGGAACCTCAACTCTTTCTTCATTATCCTCTTGAGATTCTTCTGACCTTTGTGGGATGTGAATCTCGTTGGTTTTTCTACCGCTTCTCAAGGTTACCGCCTTAACCTCTTCTTCTTCTTCTTCTTCTAAATCGAGCTTTTCATTTTCATAGCTGGCCACCAACTCCTTAAGGTAGGTATTCTCGGACTGAACGCGATTTTTATAGATTGTGGCCGAGGTTTCCAGTTCAGCTATATTCCTTTTGGATGTTTCGATTGCTATTACCCACTCTTGAAGGGAAGGGTGAAGTTTTGGAATCTCAATTGTTCTGGCCACCTCCATCTTTTCTTCATTGTGTTCCTTCACATAGATGCATTTGGCTTGCTCTTTTGGATTTGGCTTCGGTTGGCTTGGGAAAGTCCCTGGCGGTCTTTGAGCAAGTTGTTCTGCGATTTGATTGAATTTACCTTCGATTATTTGGTTGAAAGCTTCTTGCGCATAAAGCTGGCTTTGAGTCATAGACATGAATCCCATCATCTCTTTGAGTTCCGCGTTTGGATCACAGAGGATGAGGGTGGTTGTTGTTGTTGGTGGAAACCTGGAGAGGCACCTTATGCTCTATAATCCATATTAGAGTTTGGTTGGGGTCTATTTCCCTGATAGGTATTGGAACTATTGTTCTGCCCCCCTTGGTTCTGATCATTGTTTTCCATGAGAAATTCGGGTGATTCCTCCATGGGTAGTTGTAACACCACCCCAGCTACAAACACCATACTTAACAACATTTAGCAGCGGAATTACAACTCAACACTTATTCAATAACCGCAACGGAACTTATATCATAAACACTGACTAAATCAATGGGTGTTACACGCCGTTAGCCACCCACGTGGCTAACAAGGCTACTGCATACACAACGTACCGGTCTGATGGACAAGATTACCGAGCATTACACCTTACATTTACAACTCCATTATATTCTGAACACAATTACAATTACAAACCAAACTGTACCGAGTCTTGTACATTCCTCTATCGATATCACGCTAAACTAAGTAACCACCCATACATAAACAGTTACCCCGTCCTACTCTCGAACGGCTGCCAGCTCCATTGTACCTGAAAAGTATGGGGGCCCCCAAAGGGGGTCAGCACCTTTGCTGGTATGGTAATCGAGCAGCCCGCATGCTACCGGGCCACGCACAACTAATTGTCGAGTGAGCATGCAGATTATTTATTAAGGCATGCAAGTAAACAATAAACACATAACATGCTTATAAGCATACACAACCAACCAATGGGTTACAACTCGCAAGGTCAACACATCATCACTTGTTAGATCATGTACACTTTACTTAAGATGTGTCGGTATTAATCTAGACCCGATCACACCAATACACATAACATTACATAGATGTGTCGGTATTAATATAGACCCGATCACACCATACACAATTTCCCCTAGCTCCAATAGTGATGAGATAGGTAAGCCTTGGTTAAGCTTGTGGGCGGTTGCAATCCAAGGAAGGAAAGCAACCTTAACATAACATTAGTCCCCCTAGCCCCGAATAATAATGAGGTAGGTAAGCTTTGGTTAAGCTAGTGGGTGATTGTAATCCAAGAAGGAAAAACAACCATAACATAACAGAGTGGGAGTTGATTCACATATATACATCAACTCCCAAACAACACGCGTGACCGGAATGACCGGATTCCTCACCCCCCATATTATATACATATTAGTTAGAAGTTCCTTTATGGAACTCATTACATACTTACACCTTTTGGTGTTACAATTTTGGTTAATCACACACAAGGGATGTATCATCCCATTCGACAAGCATAGACAACAACATTCGTTAAACAACGATACATTAGGCAAAGGCATCACACAACACACATAACCGCAATATACAACTAAGGCACGGATAGCCGTGGTTAGTACGTTCCCGTGGGTTGGGACGTTTAATCCGAATACCGGTCTCTCATGTGATCCTAGAGTCGGTTAGCTACGGTTTAACACAAAATTAAGGTTAAACGGTATCGGAATTATTCACGCCACATTAATGAATTACTGTAAACTCATTTCATGCTTTATCTTGCAAGGTGGCAAACATACAGAAAACAAGTTGGCATACAAGCCGGTGTAACCCGGTAGGACACAGGTTGCAAGAAAACCATACCTGTCACCGCGGTCCACTCTATTGTGTCCTCTTATATTCCTTGAATAATTCTCGGACAACTGGTAACATCACAATTGTTTCCATTAACATCGGGTAATATAATTGTTTAACGACTAATGCGCCCATAGTTAACCCCGTCATCTCGGTATACTTAATGTTCTCATACTCTCTACATACTTGATTACTTTCATACTTGTTTTCCTACTCATACACTTACTTTCCTACCATTGGTGTCACATTAATGGTATATTACTAAGGTCCTTTACTTATGTACTTACCTACATATATACATACATATGATTACTATGTTACTATTATTATTTTTTTTATATAAGCTGGGGCCGTCCGACCCACCGTCCGACCCAACCTATGGGTCGGACCATTCCAGTAAGTTCTCCGTCTGCTGAAAATGTCCCGTCCGACCCATGTCCGACCCAAGTCCTCTGGGTCGGACCATTCCAAAACATCAACGGGTGAATTAACAGGGGTCGTCCGACCCACCCTGGGTCGGACCACTGGGTCGGACAACACCAGGACTTGTCCAAAACTTGTCAAACTTCTTCCCAACTTTTCCTCAAGCCTCCTAATGTGTTCTAACATCAATTGGCACATTTAACCCTTCATATAACATCCATAAAACTCATTTTATAACTCCTTAAACACTTACTCTTTTCTTACCAAAAATTCCTAACGCTTATAATGTTTTCTCCTTGGTTCCTCCAAGTGGTGTTTCATACCTATGATAACCACTATGCCAAGAATGTTTCCTCACCATCATAACATCATCTCCCAAACATCCTTTCTTACTAACTAAATTTCCTTGGTTCACAAGTTACAAACACAAACTCTTCTTCTTGAAATTCCAAGTTACCAAGCATCACTATGCTACAGATTTTGTACTCTCTTATCTCCATTCTCCATCTACCATTATAAGGCCATTAATCCACTCTACCCAACACTATAACACCAAGGTTCTCCCATTCACCAAGCCATCATCAAAACACTCATTTTCTACCAAAATTTCGCCATAACCTCCCCATAAACTTAACATATCCAAATTCACCATCCTCATCAATTTCCATTCCTAAACTAGCCACACCCTTGAAGGGTCCTACCAGCACACCATATCAATCCAAAATTCAACAATATCACAATATAGCTCCAAAACTTAATGAACCACAATATAACCACAAACTCAAATTATTTGGCTCCAAGGCCCTCAATTCAAACCAACATTTCACAAAATCCAACCAACCACAATCAAGCACATTATTGCTCCAGATTTTATTTCATTTTATTTTCTTTTTTTTTCCCAAACCCCATTCCAAAACAATTAATGTAGGCATTAAGGTAGATTTCTTACCTTAATTCACAAGTTCCTCCTTAACTCTCCCCTTGCTCCTCATCTCCTCAAAATCGGTCAAGAGGGAATGGAGTTTCCAAACTCCATCCCAACATTCAAGAAACACAAAATACATTCTATTAATTATCTAAACCCTTGGGAAATCTTAATTCAACAAAAAGGGCTTAGAGCACAAGTTAGGGTTTACCTTTGGAGATTTTTGAGAGGGGTTCTCACTCATGAATCAAAGGGGAAACTCCACCACCATTGGAGAGTTGAATTGAAGCTCAAAATCAAGAAGAAAACAAGGTGTGAGAGAGGGCAAAATCGGCCAGCTCTACAAGATGGAGAAAAATGAGGTTTCACATGGAGATTTTTACCTTGTTTGAAGGAGGAGACTCCAAGCTTCAAGATGATGCTTTTCTCTTCAAATGGGGAAAACCCATGGAAATGAAACTCATCCTTTTCGAATTTTGAAAAGAGGGAATGATAGAGCTTGGTGAGGGGATCACAAATATGTAATTATTTTTGTGATTTAAGGTTGGAGCTAGCTTGGACAAGGAGGAGAAGTGGAGGAGGCCATGGGGCTCCATTGCCGTTCTGCAACAGCGAGAGGGAGGAGGAAAAATCGATGGGAGGAAGAAAGAGAGGAAAGAGAGGAAGGAGAGAAGGGAAAAGAAAATAAAGGAGGAGAGAGAGTGTGGGTGGGGGTATAAGTTACTTTTTGTTTTATTGCTTTTTGACTTATTTAACTAGCTAACTAGTCAAGAGTGTGAGAGAGCTAATTAACATATTAAAACCGGCCCCCTTACAGTAACACATGCTGGAGCGTTTTTCATTTTTTTACAGAAACACTCGTTTGTTTACCCGGTTTTAGCACTATTCACTAACCGGGTCCGTTTTCCGGAATTTTCTCGTTTAATTAATTTTAATGGTTATTATACTCCCATTAATGTTTATTTATAGTTATATGATCAACTATAATTTTTACGGGGTCTTTTGACCATTTAAAGTCACGTTTTCGGGTTTTCTCGAAAAACGCGCTTTAAGACTCCGTTAGCGTTTTAACGCATTATTTGGATCCGTTTTCTTCCGGAATTTTCCCACATGTTCTTAGTGTGTAATTAAGGTATAAAAAATATATTTATAACCCTGGTGAAGGTTATATACCTCCTAAAATAATTAAATACGCATTTTCACGTTTTGTGACTTTTACACATTTTCTTTTACTTTTTGGTTTTTATTTCTTCACCAAAAATCTTAAGGACTTATTTAGCCTTAGAAAATCATAATCACATAATTAATTAACATATTAAGGTTTGGGGTATTTCAATCTACCCCCCTTAAAAGAACTTCGTCCTCGAAGTTCACAATCTCCCTCATATCCTTTTACTATGAACACTAGGATTACTTGCAAGATACGACTTCCATACTAAAACACACTTTATATAACAACCTCGGACTTAACGGTCCGGGTAACATATCCACATCCATACATGACATGCTTACTTATAACCTCGGGCTCCACGGTCCGGGTAACATAACAACATTTGTACTCACATGACAACCCTCAGACTCTTAGGTCTGGGTCATATCACAACATTCAGACTCATAGGTCGAGATAATATTTATTACACATATCACACACATGTCTTAGCATGCATCACAATCAGAAATACCTTTTCCATCTCTTCATGGGCTCGGTCCTAAGACTACGGGACGTTACAGTCCTCGAGTCCCATGTCGAGTACATATACACTGTGATCCCGCAGAACCCGGTCGCGATGGACACCTTCTGGTCCCCGTTCCTTTGGGAGATCAAAACAATCACATACATCTTTAAAATATACTTCTCATGTCACCGGTCCGAAGACAAAGGCTCATACGTCCTCAGCTCGTGAGCAAGTAATACAAAAATATTCTTTATGGGGTTAAGTAGGATAAAATCCTTTATTGGAAAGTACTAATTGAAAATCCTTTTTACAAGGTCAAGTAAAGAAATCCTTCCTTTGAAAATACCCTTTAAGAATCTTGGAAATATTAATGGAAGTCTTGAAATTACCAATTGAAAATTTGAAGACACCAATTTAAAATTCTTTTTGAAAACGCAATACAACTCCAAGTCCAATTTATGCTAACTGCCTTATTTTAACGTGATTATTTGTGACCACTTAAAGGGAGCTTCAAGAATCATCCAACCCTGATGTGATCAGCACCAGTGTTGAACTATCCTTCCACCCCAATTTGTGTTCGGCTTCCCTTGATCACATGCAAATCAAGTTCCACCTCCCACTTCATTTTCAAGCATCAAATAATACACTCATTTCCAATTTTCTATCTCTTCAACCATTCTAGTCATAATCATCACATCTCCAAGAGATAGAACTCCGTCTATCAGTTATCTCCATTCACTTTTAATCAATTTCCTAGGGAATTTAATTCTTACTAGGTTCTATATCGGTTTCATACCCCTTCATAACTCACAATACTGTATATATACATAATTTTTATCAAAATACAACACACGGTTTTACATTTATACACTGTCGGGGTTTTAGTTCCCCGGAAGTTTCTTTACTCCCTTACACTTGTACTCTCACACACCACTTGTTAACAACATAAACACACCTATCACAATGGTATTCGCATCACCTGTGCGCAATTACCACAATTAAACCATGAATGAATGCGTATGTTTATATAGTACACGCACCAATCATCATAACAAATTATTTTGTGATATGCACAACATAGTTCACGTACACTTGTACGGTAAAACACACTAAGCGGTTTTGCGCTCTACCCCCCTTAAAAGGGATTACGCCCACGTAATCAACCACTGAACATTGGATTAAAAAGTTCTACCGTCGTGAAGTATTTTAACTTCCACGCGGTCTGTTATACAATGTGTTCTGGTTAGAGGATCTTAACCATATTGGCGGTTTAGTCCCCATTCAAGAATTCTCATTGGAGTTTATTTAACTCATCTCCGGTTTCGATTCTGGCCTGTGAGGCTTCTTGTCGTTAATAACCAGCCATTATTCATATTCACAATGTATCTGAAACCTGGGTTCACTTGCTTCTGCTGCGCAACTGTGACAACTTAGAGCTTAGTTTACCCCATTCGTTATTCATAATGTATTGTTCATTCCCATTTATCACCTTTATCTTGGTAATAATGGTTCCTCAACCGATGCGTGGTATCTCTTACCGTGAGCAAATTCGGTGAGTTACAAACTTCCTATCCACTATAATTTACTGTGTATACCGCTATGTATTTCACAATGATTGACTTGATTTCTTCTGACTTACTGTCGGTTGAGATTGAGCTACCACCCAATGCGTAGTGCTCTCTCGGTTATTTCCCACACTTGAGGTATATTCCATACCGATATTTGGTATCTAGTGTTACCGCAGTCACTTATGGCTAATCATGCCTCCACGTTTTGTTCTGAACAAGTATTCTTTCCTTGGTATGACCTTGCATTTCCTATGCCTCGGTCTTGTAACGTTATAAGTCTCTTGTTGTTCTACCACAATTAACATCTTCCAACTTCCTAGCTATCTCACTCGATCATTACCGCGCAAGCGCAATACCGAAACACTCAGTCATACAGAGTGCAGAGGCGTAAACTCTTGGCAGTAAATCTCTTATGCGATAGCCATAGGAATTCACATTGTGTTTCACTGAGGCTCTCATCTCGTAATACTTGCTACTGGCTTATTGCCTAGTTTATTTGCTATCACTTACCGTTGTACTTCCACTGAGTCTAACTCATAACCGTGCTCAGTTGCCATATTATTGTTTAACAATACTTATACAACGGTCGCTTATTGCGCACCGTGCTCTTATTTCTTGCACAATAATGTCTTACCTTGTATCCACGGTCATGCTAGCTTCTGCACATGTACTTCATCATTTGTTACGGCTCATCATTCATTTGGGTGACCACTGAATACACTATTTTTTCCCTCGAGTCTTTATGCTCCTTGAGCGTTGTTCACTACACATTTAGCATCACACCCTATGGTGGTTGCTATCAGACTCATTACTGTTCCTGTCTCCACAACTGGTACAACGCTTCTTTTTTCATATGACGACTATTCATATCATTCTTGGGTAATAACAATATGGTCAATTCTTAACATAATTCTTGAACTTGGTTCACATAACTACCGCTCCCGCGGTTTCACAATATCGAGAGGTATCCCCAGTCTTAAAGTAGTGGTTCGTTCTCCGCTCTATTCACTTGTACAACATAAACTTTCACAATCAATTAGATTTGCATAACACATTTGCTCTGTGGCTTAAATGCTTTGTTGCCTCGAGTTCTGCTCATTATAGGGTGTTCACATAAGTTTTACTTTCTCTGCACAACATTACATGGGTTGGAGGTAGTATTGGGCTCCATAACAAGGTCGTTGCATCACGCCGCCTCTCATAGGATGCCCCCTTAGGAATGTCAGTCCGCCTCCTGACGACTTATATTTTATTGAGTGTAGTTCCAACCCTTGCGTTTCTGTCGCGTTAATTCGTCCAATAATTGTTGATCCAAACACCCCTCAAGGATTGCTCCTGGGTGTTACTAAGTTATGCCATTACATCTGGCTTGGACTTATAGGTACGTTTAGTTAACTACGCCATTTTACGTTCTTAGCTGGGTTTACTAACCTTTTCTGTGAAGATCAATATTCCCTGGTAGTCTAAGTAATCATTCCGGGAGTTTCATCCCGTTCATTACACATTAACGTGTCCATATTAGGCACCTGCCTTGTCATGTATAGGCTGGGTCGTCATTCCAGCCATCATGTTTATCCCTCAAGATTCTCAAGACTTATGCGATGTCTTTACATAATAGTCAGTGCACTTCGCACTTCCTGACTCTTAAACATTTCTTAAACGAATTCACTAATTTCTTTAGTCTTGTTAACTTAACTGGGTTCCCTTACTTCAACCTTTTTTGGCAATTCGTTGCTCTTGTTTAACTTTTACTGCTGACCGTAGTATGGAGTCGACTACTTCCCGTGATTCTGACTCCACTCGTATACATATGTGGGGTACCCTACTGATACATTGCTACTTACCCGACTAACCCATGAGAAGGTCTGTCAGGCCCACAAGCTCCTATGGGAGTGCAGTCGTCCCACATTTCAGTTAGTACACTTGTAGTGTCCGTCACACGCCTAGGTGAAGTATTCTATTGTCAATTCCTCTTATATCGTCCGATGATAATGCACTTTGGTGCTTCCCGAACCATATATTAAGGGAAGTTTGTCCACTGCCTGTATCTAGTACGAACTGGATTCCATCCCTCGGGTTAATACCCTCGGGTTGTAGGATTGTTCTAAGGTTGCTTGAAAGCAAGTGGGTACCACTCACCTACTGTGTGGCGCTGAGGCCGGTGTAGGTCTTATAGTTATGGTTTTTAAAGAAAATATGAAGTTTGAGAGAAATTTGGGCTTAAAAGAAGGTTTGAAATGAACCTGAGTTGGAAGAAAATTTGGGTGTGAAAACGGTTTGAAATAAATCTGGGTTTAGAAGAAAAACTGGGTTTAATAGAAAATTCTTCCCGGTATTTAAATGTCTTCACGCTTTGACCAAGTCTAGCTTCCCGCTGACTGGTATATCTTCACATACAATGGTTAGGCCACTGAGCCCTTCCAGGTTTCACTCTTCAAGTTCTGGGATTCTTGATTCTATAATCACTTCCTTCAACAATACGGTACCTTACTAGGTACTTTATAGTCATTAAAATTTTCCCGAATAGCCCCGTTATAGCAGCACTTGCAATTGCAAGTGCGCCATGCTGGCTGGCTATCGGTTCAACATGTGCTGGTTGCGATACTACTTGTATCACTACCGTATTCGGTAGCCTTGTTGGCTCTTCCTTTGACCTTACAGTTTTGATAATAGGACATTCGAGCGACTCTCAATGGTCTTGACATGGTAGTCGTTAACTAGGGTGACTCTCCGTTCACTTAACTCTGTGTTCTTCCTTAATGTTCCTCCCCACACATTTGTCGTGGTTACCGAGACTTGGTTCTCGTTCAGGTACTACTTCGTAGTCCCATTGAAGTATGTTTCACTAATACTCCCATAGTGGTCTAAACTATGATAATCGGGTATTACAGCCTCTTTGGCGCTTTAGGTTTGGAATCATCCAACCTTGACTAGTTCCTTAGTCGGTTACTATACCATTGTCGGTATTATTTAACATTTGTGTTCCCGTAGACATGTGTCTCGGGTTTGTTGCTCCTCCATTGACCGTCTATGTGCACCGTTAGTGCTATCCTTTCTTGTTGACTGGGTTTCCTCGACTGCTAGGCATGTCGACCCAGGTCGCCGGAAATTTTGGTCTCTTGTAGATAGGATTCTTAATCTTCCGCTATTAAGCGCGGGTAAAGGTGTACAAACAGGTTCCGTCTCTGGGATTCTCAGTTCTTGGAATCTACCGCTTGACAGGTTTTAGTTCTTACAGGAATAATTCATAACAGTAAGATCGGGTTTTCCCGAGTAAGGGAGGACTTTCATCTCCCTGGCATTCTTTCCCGAGTTATACAATAGGGTTTGTGGAGGGCGGGATGGATATTGTAGGTTTCCAGTACCCACTGGTAATCCCTAACTTGCGTATCTCTCACGCTATCACTCAACCCTCAACCCAAATCTTAAATTCCTAACTCGGTACTTCCTAAGCTCGGTATTTCCAGTCATCAGAGCGATACTTCGCTCTGATACCACTTTTTGTAACACCCCAGCTACAAACACCATACTTAACAACATTTAGCAGCGGAATTACAACTCAACACTTAATCAATAACCGCAGCGGAACTTATATCATAAACACTGACTAAATCAATGGGTGTTACACGCCGTTAGCCACCCACGTGGCTAACAAGGCTACTGCATACACAACGTACCGGTCTGATGGACAAGATTACCGAGCATTACACCTTACATTTACAACTCCATTATATTCTGAACACAATTACAATTACAAACCAAACTGTACCGAGTCTTGTACATTCCTCTATCGATATCACGCTAAACTAAGTAACCACCCATACATAAACAGTTACCCCGTCCTACTCTCGAACGGCTGCCAGCTCCATTGTACCTGAAAAGTATGGGGGCCCCCAAAGGGGGTCAGCACCTTTGCTGGTATGGTAATCGAGCAGCCCGCATGCTACCGGGCCACGCACAACTAATTGTCGAGTGAGCATGCAGATTATTTATTAAGGCATGCAAGTAAACAATAAACACATAACATGCTTATAAGCATACACAACCAACCAATGGGTTACAACTCGCAAGGTCAACACATCATCACTTGTTAGATCATGTACACTTTACTTAAGATGTGTCGGTATTAATCTAGACCCGATCACACCAATACACATAACATTACATAGATGTGTCGGTATTAATATAGACCCGATCACACCATACACAATTTCCCCCTAGCTCCAATAGTGATGAGATAGGTAAGCCTTGGTTAAGCTTGTGGGCGGTTGCAATCCAAGGAAGGAAAGCAACCTTAACATAACATTAGTCCCCCTAGCCCCGAATTATAATGAGGTAGGTAAGCTTTGGTTAAGCTAGTGGGTGATTGTAATCCAAGAAGGAAAAACAACCATAACATAACAGAGTGGGAGTTGATTCACATATATACATCAACTCCCAAACAACACGTGTGACCGGAACGACCGGATTCCTCACCCCCCATATTATATACATATTAGTTAGAAGTTCCTTTATGGAACTCATTACATACTTACACCTTTTGGTGTTACAATTTTGGTTAATCACACACAAGGGATGTATCATCTCATTCGACAAGCATAGACAACAACATTCGTTAAACAACGATACATTAGGCAAAGGCATCACACAACACTAACCGCAATATACAACTAAGGCACGGATAGCCGTGGTTAGTACGTTCCCGTGGGTTGGGACGTTTAATCCGAATACCGGTCTCTCATGTGATCCTAGAGTCGGTTAGCTACGGTTTAACACAAAATTAAGGTTAAACGGTATCGGAATTATTCACGCCACATTAATGAATTACTGTAAACTCATTTCATGCTTTATCTTGCAAGGTGGCAAACATACAGAAAACAAGTTGGCATACAAGCCGGTGTAACCCGGTAGGACACAGGTTGCAAGAAAACCATACCTGTCACCGCGGTCCACTCTATTGTGTCCTCTTATATTCCTTGAATAATTCTCGGACAACTGGTAACATCACAATTGTTTCCATTAACATCGGGGTAATATAATTGTTTAACGACTAATGCGCCCATAGTTAACCCCGTCATCTCGGTATACTTAATGTTCTCATACTCTCTACATACTTGATTACTTTCATACTTGTTTTCCTACTCATACACTTACTTTCCTACCATTGGTGTCACATTAATGGTATATTACTAAGGTCCTTTACTTATGTACTTACCTACATATATACATACATATGATTACTATGTTACTATTATTATTTTTTTTTATATAAGCTGGGGCCGTCCGACCCACCGTCCGACCCAACCTATGGGTCGGACCATTCCAGTAAGTTCTCCGTCTGCTGAAAATGTCCCGTCCGACCCATGTCCGACCCAAGTCCTCTGGGTCGGACCATTCCAGAAACATCAACGGGTGAATTAACAGGGGTCGTCCGACCCACCCTGGGTCGGACCACTGGGTCGGACAACACCAGGACTTGTCCAAAACTTGTCAAACTTCTTCCCAACTTTTCCTCAAGCCTCCTAATGTGTTCTAACATCAATTGGCACATTTAACCCTTCATATAACATCCATAAAACTCATTTTATAACTCCTTAAACACTTACTCTTTTCTTACCAAAAATTCCTAACGCTTATAATGTTTTCTCCTTGGTTCCTCCAAGTGGTGTTTCATACCTATGATAACCACTATGCCAAGAATGTTTCCTCACCATCAAACATCATCTCCCAAACATCCTTTCTTACTAACTAAATTTCCTTGGTTCACAAGTTACAAACACAAACTCTTCTTCTTGAAATTCCAAGTTACCAAGCATCACTATGCTACAGATTTTGTACTCTCTTATCTCCATTCTCCATCTACCATTATAAGGCCATTAATCCACTCTACCCAACACTATAACACCAAGGTTCTCCCATTCACCAAGCCATCATCAAAACACTCATTTTCTACCAAAATTTCGCCATAACCTCCCCATAAACTTAACATATCCAAATTCACCATCCTCATCAATTTCCATTCCTAAACTAGCCACACCCTTGAAGGGTCCTACCAGCACACCATATCAATCCAAAATTCAACAATATCACAATATAGCTCCAAAACTTAATGAACCACAATATAACCACAAACTCAAATTATTTGGCTCCAAGGCCCTCAATTCAAACCAACATTTCACAAAATCCAACCAACCACAATCAAGCACATTATTGCTCCAGATTTTATTTCATCTTTTATTTTTCCCAAACCCCATTCCAAAACAATTAATGTAGGCATTAAGGTAGATTTCTTACCTTAATTCACAAGTTCCTCCTTAACTCTCCCCTTGCTCCTCATCTCCTCAAAATCGGTCAAGAGGGAATGGAGTTTCCAAACTCCATCCCAACATTCAAGAAACACAAAATACATTCTATTAATTATCTAAACCCTTAGGAAATCTTAATTCAACAAAAAGGGCTTAGAGCACAAGTTAGGGTTTACCTTTGGAGATTTTTGAGAGGGGTTCTCACTCATGAATCAAAGGGGAAACTCCACCACCATTAGAGTTGAATTGAAGCTCAAAATCAAGAAGAAAACAAGGTGTGAGAGAGGGCAAAATCGGCCAGCTCTACAAGATGGAGAAAAATGAGGTTTCACATGGAGATTTTTACCTTGTTTGAAGGAGGAGACTCCAAGCTTCAAGATGATGTGCTTTTCTCTTCAAATGGGGAAAACCCATGGAAATGAAACTCATCCTTTTCGAATTTTGAAAAGAGGGAATGATAGAGCTTGGTGAGGGGATCACAAATATGTAATTATTTTTGTGATTTAAGGTTGGAGCTAGCTTGGACAAGGAGGAGAAGTGGAGGAGGCCATGGGGCTCCATTGCCGTTCTGCAACAGCGAGAGGGAGGAGGAAAAATCGATGGGAGGAAGAAAGAGAGGAAAGAGAGGAAGGAGAGAAGGGAAAAGAAAATAAAGGAGAGAGAGTGTGGTGGGGGTATAAGTTACTTTTTGTTTTATTGCTTTTTGACTTATTTAACTAGCTAACTAGTCAAGAGTGTGAGAGAGCTAATTAACATATTAAAACCGCCCCCTTACAGTAACACATGCTGGAGCATTTTTCATTTTTTTACAGAAACACTCGTTTGTTTACCCGGTTTTAGCACTATTCACTAACCGGGTCCGTTTTCCGGAATTTTCTCGTTTAATTAATTTTAATGGTTATTATACTCCCATTAATGTTTATTTATAGTTATATGATCAACTATAATTTTTACGGGGTCTTTTGACCATTTAAAGTCACGTTTTCGGGTTTTCTCGAAAAACGCGCTTTAAGACTCCGTTAGCGTTTTAACGCATTATTTGGATCCGTTTTCTTCCGGAATTTTTCCCACATGTTCTTAGTGTGTAATTAAGGTATAAAAAATATATTTATAACCCTGGTGAAGGTTATATACCTCCTAAAATAATTAAATACGCATTTTCACGTTTTGTGACTTTTACACATTTTCTTTTACTTTTTGGTTTTTATTTCTTCACCAAAAATCTTAAGGACTTATTTAGCCTTAGAAAATCATAATCACATAATTAATTAACATATTAAGGTTTGGGGTATTTCAGTAGTTGTTGTTGATGTTGTTGTTGTAGGAATTACCGGGGCGGTTTCCTATGAAGTGTACATCTTCGTACTCGCTTTTACCTTCGCATTGATGGGTTTCATGAGGACCGGCGCATATGACACATCCTTCTGCAGATGAACTTGTAGGTGAGGAAGCTATTGTCTTTACGATTTCGTTTTGAGATGTTGTTAGCTTCTCCACCATCTTTGCAAGGGACGAGATCTGGGCTGATAAATTATCCGTAGGCTCAACATGGAGTAGGCCTGCTGCTCATGGCGTTCTACCTTTGGATCTCGTCCACTGTCTTGTATTGCTCGTCATGGTTTCGAGAAGGTTCATCCCTTCTTGAGGAGATTTCATCATGAAACTTCCTCCTGCAGAGGAATTTACGAGTAGTCGGTTTCCATCATCCAGGCCATTGAAGAATGACAGGCAGAGAGATTTATCGTCGAGACCATGGTGGGAACACTTCATCAGCATATCCTTGAATCTGTCCCATGTGTCGTATAACGTTTCTCCCGGTTCCTGACAGAATGTGTTGATTTCTCTGATCAATTGCCTTGTTCTACTGGTTGGGTAGTATTTGGCAAGGAACTTCTGGGCCATTTGCAGCCATGTGTGGATTGATCGGGAGGGAAGACTTTGTTACCACCTGTTTGCTGAATCTGACAACGAGTGAGGAAATAGTTGTAGACAGATTCTTTCTTTGACGGTGCCGGTTTGACCAAAGGAATTACAGAAGTCTAGGAAGAGACTTAAATGATTTGGGGCTTCATCTGGATTTGCTCCACTAAACTTGCCTAAATCTCGGACGACGGTGATGTAGTGGGTTTTGAAAGCCCATCGTCCGGTTTCTTGCGGTGTTAGTTCGGGGAGAACTATGGCTGATGCCCTTCCTTCAGTATCCGGTTGGTGGTAATCAGAAAGGGCACGGTGTTGTGGTTGATTTTCGTGGTCCATTTCATCTATGACTTGGTTTTCGGCCATGTCTTGATTTCTCTGGTTTCTTCGTGCTTGTAGTAGAGTGCGCTCGGGTTCAGGTCTCGAACTGATTGGTGGAGAACCTAGGGTTCGAGTGTTTGGCATGCACAGAAGATATTTTGATTTGTGAGAAATTGCGAAATTAACAGTAAATAGATAAATAAAAGCAGAGATATTTAAATAGGCTGATAAACTTTAATTAAACAAAAATTATCTATTTTTTTAATTATTTTTTTAACAAGAGTAAAAAGACCGAAAATAAGTGAACAAAAAGGAACAAAAATAAATGCAGTTTAAGTAAATAATAAAATTAAAATAAAGAAAAAAGGCAGAATTAAATTGCGGGAATTTAAATAACAAGGGTATTTAAAGAACTGAATTTAAATGACAATTAAATAAAGAACTGGAATTTAAATGACAGAATTTAAATGTTAGTAGTTAGATTACTGAATTTAAATGACAGAAATTTAAATGACATAATTTAAATGTTAGTAATTAGATTACTGAATTTAAATGACAGAAATTTAAATGACAGAATTTAAATGTTAGTAGTTAGATAACTGAATTTAAATGACTAGAAGTAAATAACTGTATTTAATGCGATATTTAAATTGCTGGAATAAGTAAATAACAGAAATTAATAGAAATAAAATAAACAAACAACAATATAGTATAAATAGAATATAATAATATAGCAAGTGAATTACCGAAAACTAAGGGAAATTGATGGAATCAATTTCCCCGGCAACGGCGCCAAAAACTTGTTGAGTAAAATCTACACGTTAATATATATAGATTTATAGGAAACTAATAGGCAAGTGCACCTAGTCGGAGTAGTACAACAAGTGTCGTATCCACAGAGAAATTGTTTCAATTATCCTAGTCTCGGTATTTAATAAAAACAGCAATAGAGGGTTTAGCCGGAGGCAAGCTTGATTTGTTTAGGATCAGTGCAAAAATAGTAAACATAGTAAAATAAGGTGAATTTATGGATGGAAAAAGGTATCCTAGGATAGCGGAGGAATTGCCTAAATTACTTAAACAAAGTTATAACCATGTCTCAATTATTTATTGTCTATTAGAGTTAATAAGGGTAAGTTACGAACTCTTAATAATAGCCTCAGTATTTTCCTGCTCAATCCGGAGTGTAAATACCAAGGTTTATTCCTTTGCGGTACTTTTACTATCTCAAAATCATATGTTGATAGTTACCATAAAAATGCAGTAGTTTGTCGCCTAAAGCATTTAACAATATTTATTGAAAGGAATAAAAACAAGTTTAAAAGAGACAGGTAATAAATATTTATTTAAGTAATATTAGGGTAAAACCTCATCCTAGGATACAAATAAAAATCACTCAGACATTAACAGAAATAAAAAGATAGCAGAGATTGAATTAGCCATTATTTGGAGACTGCTAGAGAAACGGGTCTGCACTCGCTCTCACTCCTGCTGCCTCTTTCCTCTCCTTTTAAAATACTGCTTCTGCTGAGTACGTGAGTGAGTGTGGTGGAGTGGTGAAATAAATATAAGATGGGGTGTTATGGTGTTACGGGAGAAAATGAATGGAAGAGAATGGTGGAGTGTGGTGAACGATCGTCTGTTTTCTTCAATCTCCCGCGTGTGTTTTATCGTAGAAGGAGCTGGGTTTTTATAGAAGCAGAGGAGAAGATTGGAGACATGACTGGAGCACGCGTGAGGAATTTAAGGAGTGCGCCGGCGCCTGATATTGCTGATGGGGTAGATAGATGTGTTTGCAGGCGCCGCAAGAAAAATGGGGAAGACGGTCGGCGCGTCATTTTCTGGATCTGGGTTGCATTTAGACGCGTGCTTGTTTGTGTCCTGGCATAAATGGGCGGACGTCTCTATCTCTTGTCCTGTCTGGACGTCTCTAACACACCCTGTCTTCTGTCCGGCCTTATATCCACGGACAGGCCACGGACGTGCCTATTTTTGTCCGGCCATTTATCCACGGACAGGGCATACTCTCTGTTTTCTGTCCGACCAAACATCCACGGACAGGCCATGACATTTTTTTTTGTCCGGCCATTTTTCATCGGACATAACATGTCCTTGTTTGTGTGTCCTGCCTTTTTTGGGTGGACTTAACATGTCCTTGGTTGCTGTCCTGCCTTTTTTCCACGGACAGGTGCAGATTTTGACGTGTCCGGACCAGTGTCCGGACCAGTCTGGTTCGGACAGGTCGATGTTTCGGATGAAAATTAGTTTGCTCCTAAAATATTCGTTTCAGCTCCGATTTAAGATCCGTTTGCGCCTATGCATTCGTCTCTTCGTCTACTTTGCTCCTAGCTTGGTTTTCCTCATGTTTAACCAATAAATCTGTAAGATAACCAATAAAACATAAACTAGAGGAAAACTAACCAAAGTGGAGAAATGAGCAAGAAAAGTGCTAATATAATATATGAAATACACCCATAAAACATGCTCATTTGGATACTTATCAACGATCTCATCTCACATTCTCATCAAGTGTCATTCGTACGGAATTATTGAATCAGTAAAGATTCAGGACGGGATCCAAATTATTTAATCCAATCCAACTTGTAAGGTCTCATTCTTTTACATAAATTTCACCTGATTTATGTATTATTAATAGGGATGATCAATTCAGGGACATATTATGGGTAGGGTATCATCTACTTATAAAGTTTATTCAGAATGAATCAGTTGGTTAATCAGTTGGTTTACGCGTTATCAGTTGATTAATCAGTTCAAAAAATCTAATACAAAAAGAACAAATTATAATGATTTTATACAATTCTCTAGTTTTTTGAAATTAGTCATCACCCCATATCAGTCAATATCAACTATCAGCTATCTAGCTGCTCTCAAAATATAAAAAAATGGGAGCTGAGTAGTATTAGTTGACGACCATAAACGTACATATACGTTCTGTCGATGAATCGTTCACCTATTCGTCAACAACGGCGACATTTCATCATCATATATTTTTTCCTTCTTCTTTTACAAGATGTGCAAAAGAGGAGTATTTGTATGGATGGAAATACGTCATCGATTAAGATACGTCTTCCCTTCAACCATATATATGTAAGTACATGGCTTGTGAAGAGAAGAAATGTTAGAATTGTGTGTTTGTAATATGGAGACTGGTTATGGAAAACGAGAGTATAATGGTGAAAGAGAGAAACTATTATTATCGTGATAGTTACAAAACTGGGATATATGACATCGTATATATAGAATAATAAATTCCTAAAGTCTAGATTGTAATCTTAACAACCCAAAGATATTGTTGTAACAAATAATAAATATCCTAACTAACAGAATAATAATAATAACGAATATGGTTGTTATTTTTATCTCCTAATACCCCCCCCGGAAGCTGCAGGGGAACACAGTTACCAAGGCTTGACTTGCCGCTTTCGTCCATCCCCATACGCTGTATTTGTGCTTTGTACCTGGTTCCAGGCAAGACCTTGGTCATCATATCAGCAAGTTGAGTAGTGGTGTGTGTGTACACAACATCAACAAGCCCTTGTTGAATTTTTTCCCGTACGAAATGACAATCAATTTCAATGTGCTTTGTTCTTTCATGGAAAACAGGATTCCTAGCAATGTGAATGGCAGATTGATTGTCGCACTTAACTGGAATGGGTGTAATATTATCAACACCAAGCTCACTAAGGAGCCGGGTTAACCAGGTCAACTCTGCTGTAACCCGCCGTAAAGAGCGATATTCTGCTTCTGCGCTGGAGAGAGAAACTGAACCCTGCTTCTTTGTCTTCCAAGATATAGGACTATCGCCAAGAAAAATATAATATCCAGAGACTAACCGTCTGGTGTTGGGGCAAGCAGCCCAATCAGAGTCACAATATGCCAACAGATCAAGCCGTGCAGATCCTTTGGTAAGAACAATCCCATAGTTCATAGTGCCTTTGATATAACATAGGGCGTGTAAAGCTGCGTCCATATGGACATCAGTAGGGTTCTACATGAACTGACTGAGACTCTGCACGGTGAAACTAATGTCTGGTCGTGTGTTGGACAAATAATTAAGTTTCCCCACAAGCCTCCTGTAAACAGTAGGATTGTGCAATAACGTACCGTCACTAGACAACAAACGCGTCCCTACAACCATGGGTCCCTGCGTGACCCTTCTGGAAGCACAATCATATTCATTAATGAGATCCAGACAGAACTTCCTCTGGGATAGAATATAACCTTGTTGTGTGGGAATAAACTCTATGCCCAAGAAGTAACGTAACTCTCCCAAGTCCTTGATTTTGAAGTTAACATCCAAGGCCTTTTTAATATGATTGATCTCTTCTTGATCTCCACCAATGACCAAAATGTCATCCACATAAACGGCAAGATATACTTTCCCGTTCCTAGTCTCTTTGAAAAATAACGAATAATCATTCTTTGACTGAGAAAAATGAGGATGTCCTAAGAAGGTGGCCAATTTAGAAAACCACTGTCGGGAAGCCTGTTTGAGACCATATAAAGACTTTCGAAGTAAACAAGCTTTGTTATCCCCATCAACCGTAAGACCATCAGGAAGTCTCATGTAAACTTCTTCATCCAAATCACCATGTAGAAAAGCATTGTTCACATCTAACTGATTGATAAACCATCCTCTGTGAAGAGCAACAACGATCAAAGCTCGTATGGTGGTTAATTTGACCACAGGCGAAAAGGTCTCATTGTAATCCAACCCGTGACGTTGAGTAAAACCCTTTGCTACTAGTCTGGCTTTATAGCGCTCTAACGTCCCATCTGATTTGAGTTTGACTCTATAAACCCATTTGCAACCAATAACTTTCTTGCCATGTGGCAAAGTAACCACATCCCATGTGTCATTCTGCTTAAGAGCCTGCAACTCTGCATCCATTGCTTGTCTCCAATGAGCAAACTGAACTACTTCCTTGTAAGTTTTCGGCTCCGTGAAGTCAACTGTGTCGATAGAGGAACCATACGACGAAAGTGCTATACAACGACGTGGTCTGAGATCAGTAAGGCTGTCACAATCGACAAGAGTATGTGTGGAGGTCTCGTCTTTATTATAAACCCGTTCATCAAGAACATCCTGAAAGGTGGTAGAACAAACATAATCATTGAGATACCCAAGTCTATGTACTTCACGTCCCGACCGTCGAACTGTTGTTTCCTGCTCAACTGGATCAGTACCGCTTGGCTGTTCTGTTGGAGGATGATCTGGGTCAAACATAACATACCGAAGAACATCATACTCAGAAAGCACAGAATCACACGCAGAAGGAACATTAGAAGAACATCCTTTCCAATCCTCCGCATAAGGGAAGATGCTTGTGTGGAACCGTATGTCACGACAGACATCAACCACTTGGGTGTCAACACTCAAAACTTTGTGCCCTTTTCTCCTCGGATCTTCACCAAGGTAAACACACGCCTCACCCCTGGGACCGAATTTCCTAGCCTGGTTGTTGACAATGGTCTTGTAACACAGACACCCGAAAGGTTTGATTTCTTCATATTCAGCTTGCTTGCCATACAAGCTCTCGAACGGTGTCTTTCCTTGGAGTGCCTTAGTGGGAAGCCTGTTAATCAAATAGGCCGCATGGAGAATGCACTCTCCCCAAAAAGCAAGAGGAACACTGGATTGGAAAAACAACGCCCTCGCTGTTTCAAGTAGATATTTGTGTTTACGCTCAACTAATGCATTTTGTTGAGGGGTGTAAGCACAAGTAGTCTGATGAATAATTCCTTCTTTGGCAAAGAAAGCTTTTCCCTCATTCGAACTTCCAAGTTCCTTAGCATTGTCCGTCCAGACTACCTTAATCTTAGTGTCAAACTGGCGTTCTACCATCTTAATAAAATGAACCAATGCAGCCCAGCCGTCTCCTTTTTGCTTAACAAGATGAATCCATGTTGTTCTCATGAAATCGTCGACAAAACAAACAAAATACTTATAACCGTTGTAAGTCTCAACCTTGAACGGACCCCATATATCAACATGTATCATCTCGAAAGCATTTTTGGTTTTGATAAAAGAATTGGTGAACGACAAACGTTGCGCTTTACTTTTGTAACAAACATCGCATACATAATTTGTCGGTATATCAGACCCCTTTATTAAATGCATAGCACCAAGCTTCTTAAAAGGTGCATGTCCAAGCTTTACATGCAATTGTACTGCTTTATTAACTGAATTAAAACCCAAACTAAAAGCAGGAACAATTGGCCCTGGCCCGCGTGCATACTCCCGATCCAGAGTAGAAATCTCAGGCCCACGCTCACGCTCCTGGCCCAACGTCAGTGCCAGCCCAGTCCGTAAACGTCCAAGGGCTTTGTCTGCTCCACCGAACTCCAGCACGTACAGGCCGTCCAACGCATATCCAAATCGGTCAACCCCCTTTGTAGTAGGGACCTGAACAGAAACGACATTCTTGTCAAAAACGAGAGAAAACCCATAATCCTCTATTAATCGCTTTACAGAAACCAGATTAAACTCAAATTCTGGCACAAATAAAACGTTGCGCAAACAAATCGTCGGCCTCAATCTAACATCTCCCACCATCTTCACCGTTTGCGGTCTCCCGTCGGGCAGTACCACCGATTTACTGGCGCGCAACGTTCTCCAGTTTTCGAAATAGGATTCAACTCCAGAGATGTGATCGGTGGCACCCGAATCCAAGATCCACCGCCCTTTGAAGACATTGCGGGATGAGAGAAGACAAAATTTAGAACCATTACCTGAAAAATTACAGTAAGTCTGTTCTTCCACATTCGTTGATGCACTGACGTTCCGGATTAAATCGGTAATTTGCTGAATTTGTTTAGCCGTGAACCCCTCTTCTCTGCCTGAATCATCTGCCATGTTACTGGTGTCTGATTCATCCGTTTTAACTGAGTTGGCAAAACTTTTCCTTCTACGAGCGAGTACATTTTCTCTCCCGTGAAGGAAGTAGCAATCTGTTTCTTGATGACCGCTGCGTTTACAATGGGCACACTTCTGTTTCTGAAAACAATTTTCGGAGTTGTGCCCTAATTTCTTATAGTAACTGCACTGAATCCTTTTCCTGTCTGTTTCTGTTGTTTTGTTATTGCCGGTGTTTCTCGAGAAATCGGCACTTGGAACGCGCTGGGTATAGAACGACATGGAACTCTCCTTTAGACACTTGCCGCCTCTCTGTTCTTCCTCCTGCATAACCAGCGAGAAGGCCTTTTCAACATTCGGTGGTTCTTGCATCGCCAGAATCTGGCCGCGTATAGACAGGTACTCCCTGTTTAACCCCATCAAAAAATGTACTAGCTTATCCTCTGCTGTAGCCTTTTTAATCGCTTTATTGATACCGCAAGAACACCCATTGCAACTGCATCTTTGGGGTGGCCGTGCCTGTTCGAGTTCGCCCCAAACCCTTTTCAACCTATTAAAATAGTCTACGACTGAATCATCACCTTGTTTAACTTCTGCTAGGTCACGCTTAAGGGAATGGACCACAACCAAATTACTATGCTCATACTGCCGGCACAACGAATCCCAAATCTCAACAGGATCCTCAGAATAACGCACACTCTCAAGAACATTAGCAGTAAGAGAATGCTTGAGCCAAGAAACATCTAAAGAAACAGATCTTTCCCAAGCAGCAATCCTCAAGGTATCGGTTTCATCTGGTTTTTTAACTTTGCCGATCACAAATCCATACTTGTTTTTGGATTTTAATGCTGTGATCATATCAAGTTTCCAGCCAAGAAAGCCAGAGCCGTTAAATTTGGTTGTGAGACTCAAACCTGGATTTTCTGCAGCGTAGACACCGTTCGCCATGAGAAGCAACGAAACTGTGTATGCCCAGAAAAGAACTACCTAAATTGTGCTATGATACCATGTTAGAATTGTGTGTTTGTAATATGGAGACTGGTTATGGAAAACGAGAGTATAATGGTGAAAGAGAGAAACTTGCTTCTGTTTTCATTAGGGAATGGAGACCATGGAGCTTGCTCCACCTTGTAATATGGCTTCATGCCACATGTCAATGTATTATTGGCTCAATTAAGAGTAAGAGAAGAAAATAAGAAAAAATCAAAAAGAAAAACAACACGTACACAAGGAGGAGAGAGAATGAGGAGAGAGAAAAAAATAATTTTTTTCAAAATGTTATAACTTACAAAATAAAGTGCAAAAATAAAAAAAATTATACCGTTGTTCATCATTTTTCGTGCTCTTCAAAACAAGATGCATCATGGATATGTTTTGGTCAACTTAAAATTTTATGTTTTTAGAATGAGTATATATTACGTATTTTTAAAGTGAATCTTACTCATTAGTAAAATGAATCTTCTTTAATAATAAAATGAACCATATTCATTAGCAAAATGAATCTTACCACAAACACCCTAAAAACCACCCTAGTATAGCTAAAAACGTCGAAGGCATTTTTAGGGTTTGTAGTACAGGGTTTAGGACCATAAACCCTAAACCACAAACCCTAAAAAACTGTCGAGTCAGTGACACAATATAAAGCGTAGAAATAATGCCAAAAGATTACCGTACCGCCCAAACACCCCAAAAAACCACCCTAGGATAGCTAAAACGTCGAAGGCATTTTTAGGGTTTGTAGTACAGGGTTTAGGGTCTAACGACCCTAAACCCTAAACCACAAACCCTAAAAAACTGTCGAGTCAGTGACGACAATATAAAGCGTAGAACTAATGCCAAAAAGATTACCCTACCCCCCAAACACCCAAAAACCACCCTAGGATAGCTAAAAACGTCGAAGGCATTTTTAGGGTTTGTAGTACAGGGTTTAGGGTCGTTAGACCCTAAACCCTAAACCACAAACCCTAAAAAACTACCGAGTCAGTGACGACAATATAAAGCGTAGAACTAATTCCAAAAAGACTACCCTACCCCCTCCCCCCAAACACCCAAAATCCACCCTAGGATAGCTAAAAATGTCGAAGGCATTTTTAGGGTTTGTAGTACAGGGTTTAGGGTCATTAGACCCTAAACCCTAAACCCTAAAAAACCGTCAAGTTAGTGACGACAATATAAAGCGTAGAACTAATGTCAAAAAGATTACCCTACCCCCAAACACCCTAAAAACCACCCTAGGAATGCTAAAAACATCGAAGACATTTTTATGGTTTGTAGTGCAGGGGTTAGACCTCTGATTCACTTTTTAACAATCTTTGATTCACTTTTCTTAAACTTAAGATTCACAATGAACATATGTGTATAAAATTAAATATAAAATTTTATATTTATCAAAACATGTTCATGTAGGGTCTTATTTTGAAGAGCTCGAATTATGATGAATAATGATATAAAATTTATGTTATTTTGATTTATAACTAATAAACTACAACATTTTAAAAATTCATAAAAAGACAAAAGTAAAAAAGGATAAAAATGGTGCCACCGCTACCTTCGAATTCATTATCGTGATAGTTACAAAACTGGGATATGTGACATCGTATATATAGAATAATAAATTCCTAAAGTCTAGATTGTAATCTTAACAACCCAAAGATATTGTTGTAACAAAAAATAAATATCCTAACTAACAGAATAATAATAATAACGAATATGGTTGTTATTTTTATCTCCTAATAAGAAAAGACATCTTAATTTGCAAAACATGATATTCTTGATTTAATATATAAATATATATGACTAATTAACTAGTGTATAAATATTATCCGATGGAATGAACGAGAAGAATGGATAAACAATACAAATATGAAATATGTTTGGGTTTCTTATACTTGTTGAACTCGATCGATCATAGGCTGCATTCAAACGCAGCTAGCAGTTTTTCTGTAAATCTCTCCCCAGTTAAGGTATAATAACTAGACAAGTATATATTTGTAAACTATTTAACTGTATTTTTAATGGAGCTAATTAAAGAACACAAAACTTCAAAAGCTCCCACCGATCAGGCCTCTTCAACAAGAGTTAGTGACGTTCAAGGAACGACGACTAACATACTTAATGATAATTCAAAATCAGTTCTAGTTGAATGTTACTACTATTAGTAAAAAAACAAGATAAATTAAATTAAAGATCCTCAACTACTTAATTAATTAAAGAGATTGGTTTGCTAGCTACCTAGACGCAATCATATGCATGTTGACCCCGCATTTCCTTAGTGTGTGTTAGGTTAACCATCAGGGAAATTTTCATAAAAATACCGAATTAAAAAAAAAATTACATGCGGTGGTCATTTTGAAAAAAATTACGCGGTGTACCAACCCCTTGCAAAGAAGCAGCCACGGTACTGTGGCAGCTTGCCAGAAATCGCCACGGGACAACGGCTCCTTCCGCATTTTTTTTCTTGAAGCAGCCACGTTTGGGGCGGCTTCTGACTTATCTGCTGGAAGGAGCCGTAATATTGGGGCGGCTTCTTTGCAATTTCGTCCAGAAATTTTTTTTTTCCAACTTTTGAATCATTCGTGCTATGCTTTAACGGTTCCAGAACTTGACCAAATTTTGTACGATGATAGTTGAACAGTTATACTACGGATCTAAGTCATTTATCTGGAGTTTTAGGACCATACGGGACCCACGTGACTTCATATAAATGGCACCAGAGTTAACGTTTTCTCTGTTTTAACTTTTCGGGTAATGTCATATTTTATGTTATTAACCAGTTTTGTATTGATATTAAAGTCCTATGATGCATTTACAGCCGTTATAACTTCTTACGGAATTAAGACGACTTCATTGGGTTGGTCATTTGAGCTAGCGTTTTTTTCAATTTTTCAATAAGAGCGCACATTTATGTTATACACTCAACATAAAACACACTTCATTGGTACTTAGAAAAAATTACATTTTTTTGTGTGTTTGCTAAAGGCACAACCTGTCTATGCAGGAGCATACATAACATCTGAAAACCACAATCAATTATACCCTCTGTTAGGGCAGTTCCTCCTATTATGACCTGTTTGTGAACAATGTCGACAACGTCTACGTTCTGTACTCGTTTATTTTCATCCATTTCATTCTGAAGCCTAGAATACCTAGGTCTTCCCCTGACAGTCCGAATGGCATCTGGTGCTGGTACCACCTTAACCCCTGTATATGCTGGCCGGTTTTTTCATTACCTAGCGGTGTAAAAGGATCACCGCCATATGCCTCGATCATTGTGTCCAACTTACACCGGGTGCACGTAATTTTCCCATAACAAACCGGTTCTGCAACACACGGCCATGACATGGGAGCATGGGTATTTGAACGCTTGCCACTGCCACTCCCACACTCACAGCTCAGATCATCGAGTCAACCTTGTACTTCCCTCGGTTCCTCCTCATAGCCACTGAGCCAAAATCTTCAACCTCGTACACTGGGTCGATCTCATTGTAGCGGGTTACATTGTGACTGTTAGACAGTCTACGGTTTTCTTCTCAATCTGGAAGTTGCAAGATCCGTATACAATGTGGAACCCGCTATTTGTTGGCCGTTGTATGTGTCAAGGTTGTCATTAAAATAAGTTACCAACTTGTACAGTGTGCTGGTAACAATGGCGGTGATGGGTAGAGTTCGGACACTCTTTAGCACTCCGTTGATGCATTCGACCAGATTGGTTGTCATGTGGCCCCACCTCCTTCCTTCATCATATGCCCTAGACCACTTCTCAAATGGCAGGTCGTTGAAGAATCGCTCAATGTCGGTATTCTGAGATATTAGGTGATTATATCTTCTCTGGACATGATGCCTTCTAAATTCGTACGCTAAATACATGATAATAAGTCAATGTTAAACATTGAAAATACTCAATTTAATTATTGAAGTACATTAATTGAAATATTAGGATACCTGTGTTGATCAGATACTTCTTCAACCTTTTGTTTTTGAACCTTGAGTTAAAATTCGATGCAATATGTCTTATGCAGTAGAAATGGTGAGCCATTGGGGGTCTCCATAAATTGTCTGACTCCATGATGCTTATTATAGCAGGTGCACGATCTGTAATTATTGACACATCGTTCCTTTGACGATGACATGCAACCTTACCTTGTCGAGGAAGTACTTCCAAAAATCCAAATCTTTAGACTCAACTATAGCGAATGCAACAGGTATAATTTTGTTGTTTTCATCTTGTGCTGCAGCTATCAAAAGCTTACCTTTGAACTTACCATATAGATGTGTACCATCTATCTGCAACATGGGTTTGAAATGCTTGAATGCTGAGATGCATGGTCCGAACGCCCAGAAGCACCGTTGGAAGAATTTGACTTGCGTTGTTTGAGTCTCATCTTCATAACCTGGAACTGATTTAGATTAACCACCGATCCTGGTATTTTATGTTTTATTGCCATTAACAACCTTGGTAGTTGGGCATATGATTTAACCCAATCCCCGTAAATCTTCCCTATTGCTTCACACCTCGCCAGCCAAGCTTTTCTGTACGAAACGGTCCTGTTGTACTGGCCACGAACTTGTTCTATCACATCTAGAACACTCATGCCCGGGTTACGGCTGATATGGGGTAGAATGGCCTCCGCAATGACATGATAATTCATTTGTCGGTGATCTTGTCCATCGGTTTGAGGAGTGCAGGAGTGTGGGCATTATAAATGTAAAAAAAATTGCATAACATTATAACAACAATAGCATAATTAATTAAGGCATAAAACCACCAAAATTGGTGATTTTGTAACTCATAAAAAATTGGTATATTTAATTACGAATTTAAATGGGGTTAATGGCAATTAAAAATGTAAAAAAAATTGCATAACATTATAACAACAATATCATAATTAATTAAGGCATAAAACCACCAAAATTGGTGATTTTGTAACTCCAAAAAAATTAGTATATTTAATTACGAATTTAAATGGGGTTAATGGCAATTAAAAATGTAAAAAAATTGCATAACATTATAACAACAATATCATAATTAATTAAGGCATAAAACCACCAAAATTGGTGATTTTGTAACTCATAAAAAAATTGATATATTTAATTACGAATTTAAATGGGGTTAGTGGGCATTATAAATGTAAAAAAATTGCATAACATTATAACAACAATATCATAATTAATGAAGGCATAAAACCACCAAAATTGGTGATTTTGTAACTCATAAAAAAATTGATATATTTAATTACGAATTTAAATGGGGTTAGTGGGCATTATAAATGTAAAAAAATTGCATAACATTATAACAACAATAGCATAATTAATTAAGGCATAAAACCACCAAAATTGGTGATTTTGTAACTCGTAAAAAATTGGTATATTTAATTACGAATTTAAATGGGGTTAATGACAATTAAAAATGTAAAAAAAATTGCATAACATTATAACAACAATATCATAATTAATTAAGGCATAAAACCACCAAAATTGGTGATTTTGTAACTCCAAAAAAAATTAGTATATTTAATTACGAATTTAAATGGGGTTAATGGCAATTAAAAATGTAAAAAAAATTGCATAACATTATAACAACTATACCATATATTGGGAGGAATAATGATAAACTTAGAAAAAAGTTAGAACAAGTAATGGAAGGTAGAAGAGTTAAATACAACTTAATAAACAATTAAAACACTAAAAATAATGACTATAATTATCATAAAAATTAAGCACTAATAAACAATACAACAAAAAAAAACAATGGAACTTACTTGTTCCAATTCGGAGAGAAAGAGAATGAAAGTTTGAGGAGTGTTTTGTGTGAGAAATGTGGGGAGAATGGGTGAGATTGGGTGGGTTTTTATAGAAAAAAAACCTGCTGGAAGGAGCCACAAAATCGGGGCGGTTTCTTTGCAAAGATATCGATAAGTGGGGTCCGTGCGATCCAGCGACCGACGGCTGTGATTGGTCGGCTGGATTTCCGGATAAGGGGGAAAAATGTAAAGAAGCCGCCCCAATATTACGGCTCCTTCCAGCAGATAAGTCAGAAGCCGCCCCAAACGCGTGGCTGCTTCAAGAAAAAAAAGCGGAAGGAGTCGTTGTCCCGTGACCGTTTCTGGCAAGCTGCCACAGTACCGTGGCTGCTTCTTTGCAAGGGGTTGGTACACCCGCGTAATTTTTTTCAAAAACGACCACCGCATGTAATTTTTTTTTTAATTCGGTATTTTTATGAAAATTTTCCTAACCATCAAATGATACAATTAATTAATTAAACCATTAGGTAGAAACATAGTCCCTTAATCGACGAATCAATTTGGAAAGTGTGATCCAAATATATACACCCATTAATGATGAACTATTGTACTTCAACAGAAAACAACTTCAGATCTAACCCATAATTGATCTCTCTTTTACTCCCTCCGTCTATGTTTGTTTGCTACTATTTTAATAGGCAAATTCTTGCCTACAACTGGTTGTAGTCAAATTGGCTACATCTAAGGACATTTCAGTCAAATTAAAACAACAAAAATGAAGGAAAGATGCAGCCGCGCGAGCACGGAGTGCTTTCTTTTTTTTTCTTTTTTTATTGTAAAATCTTTAAATTATTGTAACTTTTAATATATAGGTCCAAAATGAAAAACAATTATATCATTGTTCATATAAATTCAAGCTCCTCAAAACAAAACCATTCATGGATATGTTTTGATAGTTTTTTTAAAAAATATTTTTACATGTATACGTTGATACACTAAAATGATAATATGATTCATTAATTTTGTATTATGATTCATTAAAATTGATATTATGATTCATTAAGTAATAAGTGGTGAATTCGATGTTTATATTTTTTTAATGTGATGATGTACATATTTTAATGTGAGAATGTACATGTTTTAATGTGATAATGTACATGTTCTAATGTGAGAATGTACATTTTCTTTAATGAACATCTGTACATGTTTTTACGACCATCTGTACATGTTTGTATGACCGTCTGTACAAGTGTTCTCCCTTATATGTACATGTTTTAATATAAGGATGTACATATTTAATGATTCATACAGGTTTATATGACTATCTATATGTTTTTAACGCGAGGGTGTACATGTTTTTACGTGAGGATGTACATGTTTTAGTGAACATTTGTACAGGTTTGTATGACCATCTGTACAAGTTTTATTCTATGTTCTGTGCACTTTACATGTAAAAATAACTTTTTTAAAAGTTGTCAAAATATATCCATGATTGGTCTTATTTTGAAGAGCTTGAAATTAGATGAAAAATGATATAATTTTTTTCACTTTGAACTTATATATTATAAATTACAATAATTTAAAGTTTTTTAATAAAAAAAGAAAAAAAATCTTTAAAAAAACAAAACGGTACCGGACACGCCTTTCATAAAAAAAAATTAAAAAAAAAGAGCCGAATGTAGGTAGTAACCAAATTGACTACAGTGACCTGTAGCCAAGACGCCCTGATTTTAATATATCGTTTGGCTTATATTTAACATATAAAATAATATAATTTATAAATTTTACAATAAAGAAATTATATATTGTAAAAATTTAATTTTATATGTTTATTATTTAAATGAAAAGATATGCCAAAAAAATAAAAGGAGGGAATATCATCAAACCATGACCGAAATTGAGACCGAGACTGTCCTAGGCAAATTCGTGTGTACGGGACCGCCGTGCATAATAGCGTGCGAACTGGGTGATATGGCAGTCCAGTCAACAGTTGATTGGACTGTTTTTGTTGACTGGGTTGTCTTTTTATCATATTAATTTTAAATTGTTGTAACTTTTAATATATAAGTCCAAAATGAAAAAAAATTATATCACTGTTCACCTAAATTCAAGCTCTTCAAAACAAGACCAGTCATTGATATGTTTTGACAAGTTAAAAAAAACTATTTTTACATGAGTATGATGATACACTAAAATCATATATGATTCATTAGTTTTGATATTATGATTCATTAAATTGATATTATGATTCATTAAATAATAAGTGGTGAATTAGATTATAAATTTTGGAACCGATAAAAAATCATTATTGTTTTGTAATTATTATTATTGTTGTATAGTGTATTTTAAACCTTATATGATGAATCATGTATTTTTCATACATACCAAATATTGTTTTATATTTTTTTATATGTTTGTGATGATACACTAAAATGAAGATATGATTCATTAGTTTTGATATTATGATTTATTAAAATTGATATTATGATTCATCTACTAATAAGTGGTGAATTAGATAATAATTTTCGGAACCGATAAAAATTATTATTGTTTTGTAGTGTATTATTATTGTTGTATGGTGTATTTTTAAACCTCATATGGCAAATCGCATATTTTTCAAACATATCAAATATTATTTTGTGTTGTATTATTGTGTAAATTTTTTTATTCTTATAGGTTTGCGATGATACACTAAAATGAAGATATGATTCATTAATTTTGATATTATGGTTCATTAAAAGTGGTATTATGATACATTAAAATGATGTTATGAATCATAAGTCTCATTGATATATATATAGATATATACATGTAATTAATATAAATTTTTAAAGTTCTCAAAACATATCCATGTTTGGTCTTATTTTGAAGAACTTGAATTTAGATGAATAATAGTATATTTTTTTTACATTTTGGACTTATATTTTAAAAAACAATAATTTAAAGCTAATATAATAAAAAACAACCCAGTCAACAGCTGACTGGACTGCTGACTGGGTGCCAGCTCATCCAGCCGCACTCAAATTCTACGCGGACCATCCGCACCATCGCACGTCTGACTGTCCTAATCGAATCGAATCATCTAGCATATTGCCTTCTTTTAGTTAATTTGCAGGTCACTCAAGCTCAAATATATAATAATGGGTTCGTTTTGGGGACAGCTGCTGCTGGGGCTGCTGCTGCTGGGTCCTGCTGCTGGAAATTGAGAAGCTGTCTGCTGATGGTTTTACAGAAGCTGACAGCTGCTGGTTTATGTTTGGTGGATTGTGTTTTAAAAAGTAGAGGGGAAATTGAGAAGCTGTCAGCTGATGATTTTGTAAAAGCTGTCAGCTGCTGGTTTTGGGTGTTTGGTGGAAACCTGCTGATTTTAAAATTGAGAAGTTGTCAGCTGCTGAAGCTTGAGAAGCTGTGTCCCCAAACGACACCAATAAGCATCAACACTAATCGTACACCGGCAGCCAACGAAAACAATTCTATAGACTCGGTACGTCACTGCCAATCTCACCCAACAATATTTGTCTGAATGATCGATGAATGTCTCCTTTGAATCCTTCTTTGAAACAAACAATTAATTCTCTCTCTATATACTACTATTATCCTGCAATATTTCTCTGGTCAAATGGGGATCGAATCCTCAAGATGCGTCCCGATTCGACCATCACTTTGTCAAAGTTTATCCTTTTGCTGTCTTTGTTTTAGTCATCCCTAGCCTGCTGGCTGGCTGGCAGCTCCGGCTACGTCGTCAAGGATGATGCGCGGTAACTTAATATTTGTAGTGATTGACAGGGATAGCTTGGAATACTGCTTTTAGGACAAACTTAGACCATACCTAGTAAAAATTTCCCTTAAAAGGTCCATTAAATTTACTTTTAATCTGTACTAAGTTCAGTTTTGACAGTAATTTTAATATCCTCACTGCCGGATATTAATTAAATGAATTCAAACATTACTTTAAATTTTCAGCCACACCAAAATCTGATTTTGTCAAAATGGTAGAAAACACTGGCGAAGGAGTCAGGGTAGAAGGTGGCGTCGACCCACGTGTAAACATATGGTTGGGAGAAAAAAAATGGAAAAAATAGAACACAGGCATCCGTGCATATTAGTTGGGTGGAAAAAAATATAAACAGAGATTTTTGGTATAATGTTGCGTTCCAGAAAAAAAAGAATGAAAAAATGGAAAAGATGTGCGTAGATGCACGCGTGCAAGGGGGAGTCTTGGAGAGAGAATTTTTTTTTTCAAAATGTTATAACTCCAAAATATAAGTGCAAAAATAAAAAAAATTATATCATTATTCATCATTTTTCGTGCTCTTCAAAACAAGATGTATCATGGATATGTTTTGATAAACATAAAATTTTATATTTTTAGAATGAGTATATATTAAGTATTTTAAAGTGAATCTTATTCATTAGCAAAATGAATCTTCCTTAATAATAAAATGAACCTTATTCATTAACAAAATGAATCTTACCTCAAACACTCTAAAAACCACCATAGTAAAGTTGAAAAACGTCGAAGACATTTTTATGGTTTGTGGTTTAGGGTCGTTAAAACTGTCGAGTCAGTGACGACAAATATAAAGTGTAGAACTAATGCCAAAAAGACTACCCTACCCCCCAAACACCCTCAAAACCACCCTAGGAATGCTAAAAACGCCGAAGGCATTTTTATGGTTTGTAGTGCAGGTTTAGGGTCTAAACCACAAACCCAAAAAACTGTCGAGTAGTGACGACAATATAAAGTGTAGAACTAATGCCAAAAAGATTACCCTATCTCCCCAAAACACCCTAAAAACCACCCTTGCATAAGTTTGGTATGATTAACTTTTACTAGTATTAAACAAAATATTCACTTTTCTTAAACCTTTGATTCACCTTTAAAAGACTTTTGATTCACTTTTCTTAAACTCTGATTCACTTTTGTTAAACCTCTTCTCCACTTTAGTTTAAAAAATCTCTATTTACAAGAATCACTTTTCTTAAACATTTGATTCACTTTTCTTAAACGCATGATTCACTTTATAAAACCTCTGATTCACATTTCTTAAACCTCTTAATCTATGCTCGAGATTCACTCTGATTACTCTGATTCACTTTGTAACAACTTGTGATTCACTTTTTAACAACCTTTGATTCACTTTTCTAAAATCTTTGATTCACACTAGTCAAACAATCAGAATCACTTTAGTTAAACAATCTCTCCTTATGTGATTCACTTTTTAAAACCTCTTATTCACTTTTAAGCAACTATCTGATTTATTTTTAACAACCTTTGATTCACTTTGTAACACCCTTTGATTCACTTTTCTTAAACTTAAGATTCACAATGAATCTTAAAAAATATGTACATACAAAAAATGAAAAATAAAAAATTATCAAAACATACCCATGTTTGGTCTTATTTTGAAGAGCATAAAAATGATGAACAATGCTATAATTTATTTTATTTTTGCACTTTTATTTTATAAGTTATAAGATTTTGAAAAAAAATATTTCTCTCTCCTAACCCCCCTCCCAAACTTCCGTGAGACTCCCGTGAGTAGCGTTTTTTTTTTTCTTCATTTTTTTCCTCCAACCACAACATAAGACATGCATATTTTTTTCCTTTATTTATTTTTCCTCCAACCACAACACGACACATGTATCATCTCCATATTAGAACCTGGCACCAGCGCCAGGTTCGAAATCGCGATTTTGAATTTCAATATGTTGTATTTTTAGTCAGGTTATGAGAATGTGCAACTTGGTTATTCAAAATTCAAATCCAACATCACTAATGTCCGAGGATTCGGATCACTCACCTCATTTTATGATCATAACTTCAATTTAGATGCTTTGAAAATTTAAATTGTCAGCTAATAATAAAATGAATCTATTGTTATCAACCCACGTATGATCATCTGTTAAATTTTCTCTATCGTTAATTTTTTTAATAAAATTGTTATAAACATCAACCATAAGAACTATAGCTTATTACTTTTTATAAAGATACAAGTCATAATAAGATATCAACTTGATTGATCTCCCACACATGACATATCAATAATTCTTGGGATAATCCTTTTGTTTTCGTTTAAACTTTTTGTTTTTTTTCATGAACCCCATCCCACCATAAAGCCACTAAAATTGAGTTGTGTGATAGCATACATAGCAAACGATTATTTTGTCTTTTACTAAGAAAATAATCTTAAATTGGTGACCTCCAATGACCTTTACAAACTAAGGTAGGTAAAACAAGTTCTAATTAACTGGGGTTAAGCTAAAACTAAACCTCTAGCTCCCAGTCTTTTGTTGGCAACTTGTGCACGTTCTAGTTTTGACGAAAACTGATATTGCTTATTCACTGGATTGACACTACCTAACCTGACTAAATCTATTTAAATATGTACAATTCAATTCATACGTGTTTAACAAAAAGTAATATTTTATTTTAATTTTTTTTTTTTAAGAAAATACTTTTGATAACTAATATTTTTCTTTTTTTAATGCTAGTATCTTTATATGTTATAGATTAATTAACTGGGTTGCTATTCGCAGTATAAAATTACTAATCACCGCAGTACAAAATTTTTTTAATTCATACTTACGTTGTACACATGTAATGATGTCGTGTTTTAACTTTTGTTTTTTTTTTTAAAAAAAATTTTCTTGAGCGTAAACAGTAAAAAACACTGATTGTTACAAAACATTATAAACCCGTATTAATTGCGTCAATATGATTTTAATTGTGACTCCATGTAATTTGGATGACATTTTACGTTATGTTTGACTAAATTACAAACATTGGTACATATTCAGAATGTCGTACTGAATCATAGTATTAAAAACGCCAATTTCGGGTGAAAAACGCTCTAATTGTAATAAATGATGTTAAACCCTTTGTAATCGCATTTAAACGTTATAATTGTGACTCCACGTAAGTTAAAGACATTTTATGTTGTGTTTGACTAAATTACAAACACTAGTACAAAAAAGGTCTATCGCAGCGCACCTACTGCAGCAGTTTGTAAAAACAACCGCTGAGATAGGCCGTTTTTAAAAATCCCGCACACCTATCTCAGTGGTTGTTACAACCGCTACGCTAGGGTCATTAAAAAATAACTCTATTCGCAGCGGTTCCTACTAAGAACCGCTGAGATAGGTTTTTTTACAGACCTATCTCAGCGGTTCTTAGTAGGAACCGCTGCGATAGAGTTGTTTTATTTTCCCCCAAATCGGCTCCACTTCGTCTTCTCCTCTTCATTCTCTTCTGTAATCTCGCGAGAACGAAGAAGACGACGGCCATTTCCTCTCGACGCCTGCGACTCCGCCACCACCACCACACTTCTCCTTCCGCGCGCGCCACCATCCTTCGCCGCGCCGTTGCCGTCGCCGTCGTCGTCGCAGCTCGTTCCGCCAAGGAGGTCGCAGGCGTCCGCGAATGCTGCGGTAACCCTAGGTATTAATTCCGAATTCTAACTTCGAAATATGTTAATTATTGTCTTGTTGATTGAATAACTAGTTGTAATATAGTTATTGATTGTTAGTTTAGTTGTGTGTGCATAATTTGAATATAGTTACATTATTGAACAAGTATAAATAGTTGTGCATATAAGGTGTTCGATAAAATGCCTGAGTTGATATTTTTGCTGTTTGTGCCCTCTGCATACAACCCAGACATTGATCGATCAATTCTTGATAGGCGAAAGCGATACAAAAACTAGAAAACATTGGTCTCATGACATATATATAGGAGTATATAGTATATGAAAGTGAAACCATTTGAATATAATTGTCATCTTGACTAGTGTCGACGTTCCTGGTATGGGTGAGAAATGAAAGACACGCTTAATGATGAAAAACTTGAAGCTAGTTATATTTGCTATGATAATGATGAAAAAACTAAAGACACACTTAAAGATAATTAAGACTTTAGATTTGACTTATGTTTATCATAACCTTTCATTATGTCTGTTTTTTATGAACTATATTAGGAAAATGCTTAATTTTTACTGGACAATGTTTTAATTTTGTAAGCGCATTGTCTTGTTAGGATGTGTTTACATATAATTTATTATTCTGTAATGTTAGTATTTTCTTATTGAATTAAATTTTTTAGCTAAAAAAAGAGGTTATATATAAATATATGTTTTGAAACAAATACCCTGTGATATGATCCACAACCCGATTCTAGGAATATCTAGGACTTTGTTGATAATCCAACCTAGCACATTATCCAAGCATATATACAATAGGTAAAGTTTATGCTCAAAATTCATGAAATACCACTTCACTTTGACAAACGTTCATTTTCGTTAGATAGTGAATCAAAATGAATTTTCTCTTCAAGCAGTTTGGTTACTGTTCAAGGTTACTTTTTTTTTTTTACTTTAATGGTTATTTTTTATAATTCAATGAAAAATTCATGAAATACTTTTGTCACAAAAAACAACTTGTTTTGTGCCATTCAAAAATTATTTTATGATATAAATACTCATTCTCACCATATAAAATGACCATTTCTCAACTATAAACACCTAGTGTACTGCTAATGTATTCCCCATTTGTACAAACTCAATCGAAGAAACATTATTGGCTAATTGATAAATATATGTATATATATAAACTTAATTAATGGTCCTAATTTATGTTTTTGAAGATTGTCACTATTTGATGCTTTAGACATTAATGTGTAATCCTTTAAAAACCTAAATCTTGACAATATGATTTCTAACAAGAAACATCAATTGATTTCTCACCCATATGCTCTCCAACATTTCCCAAAACCAAAAAGTTATGTTGGGAATGTCCTTATAATGACATATGGTTTTATAATCCAACATTTCCGCTTTAGCATCAATCGAATCATCACCTTGTATCCCATCATAGTACGTCATCATTATCATCATCACAACGATTCATTTCCACTTTCTCGGCATCCTCATTTGCCGGTGGCGGGTACAGCATCTCCGGCGTAAATAAAACTACAAATCATTTGCTCTTAATTCTCAAACTATTAAAAAATTAACTTCAAGTTTCACATTAATAAAGTGGTAAGACCTATAACTTTATAACATCTATGTTCTCCCATTACATTGCAGTATATACGTGCTTAATGTGATAATGCTTATAATAATGGATTTCTTGCCTCCCTAATATTATTTCCTTGTTTTCCCGCTGTCTGCAGTAATTGGGGTGGTCTCTACTTCTTCTTCCTCATTTCTTCTTCTGTGGAGTAAGAGTGAAAAGGTAACATCTTCATCTATCTTTTCTCTTTGTTTGTTTAATTAATTATTGTGAAAAGGTGGTTGTGGTTAATATTGAGTGATTGTGAATAAGGATGGTTGCTGTCAATTGTTGAATTTAATTGTCGTGGTAAATAAGATATTGGTGAATGCTTAATGATAAGCATGGGATTAACACGATTACGCACAGTTCATGCCGAATTTTTTCTAGAATTGTATTAGTCTTATTAATTAATATTAGTTGTTATTTGTACCAGTACTTTTCCAGCTCATCACCAAAGCAGTCTCCTAGCTTCCCCCTCTGTACCACCTTAAAACAAGTAAGTAATTAAACTTTATTTTTTGTTTTAATAATGCAATGATTTGTTGAAGTTAAATTAATTGTGTTAGAATTGTTAGAATAAGGCTAGATTAGTTACGTTGGAACGTTAGAGTACTTAGGCTACGTTAGTTTGGTTGGAACCATAGAGTAGTGCTGAGTTTGGTTGCAACCGTACATCCAGTAGAAACATGCTCCATATACAAATGCAGACGAAACTGAAAGACAAATCAATCTGAAACTTATTTTGTTTTCACATATAGAATGGAGCGTGACTGGATGTACGGTGATCGAGGGGATCACTACTTTGATGAGAAGCTGAAAGAGTTTCTCAAAGCGGCAGTGCAACACAAGGACAGAACAAAGGCGAACAATATTTCATGTCCTTGTGTTGACTGTGGGGTCGTAAGGAAATATGTAGACATTGAGGAAATTAGATTTCATCTTAAGTCCCGTGGATTCATGCCACATTACAGAAGATGGAATTTTCATGGAGAAACTGTTGCAGCTAGTGCTTCAACATCATCAAGTGCTCATGATCCACGTTACGCAAGTACAGCCCACACCTTCAATACCGTCAATGAGTCGGTACCGTTAAGTGATTCAGGATTCGATGACAGTGAGACCACTCACCATGATGAGCAAATGGATGAAATGTTAGAAAATATTGCAGATACTTTTGTCGATAAGCCGGAAGAGTATCAAAGATTGTTGGACGCATCGAAGACACCTTTGTACCCTTCGTGCGTTAAATACACAAAATTGACTGCTGTACCTAATTTGTTCAACTTAAAGGGGAAATATGGAGTTGGTGACAAGTGTTTCACGCCATTTCTAGAGCTGATACATGATATGCTTCCTGATGAGAATGGTCTTCCTACATCCACCTACGAGGCAAAGAAATGGATGTGTCCAATGGGAGTTGAATAAAAAAAGATTCATGCTTGCCCAAATAACTGTGTGCTTTATAGGGATGAATACGAACATCTAGAAAAGTGTCCTAAATTGTTGTCCCGGTACAAGGACAAGGATGAGGATTCCTCCTTTCAGAAAAAAAATCGTCCAGTGAAATTATTGTGGTACTTGCCGATAATTCCTAGATTCAAACGGTTGTTTGCCAACCCGAAAGATGCGAAGAACTTACGATGGCACACGGATGGTAGAAAAATTGATGAAAAATTAAGACATCCTGCAGACGGACCTCAGTGGAGAAATATCAACAGAAAATTTAAACATCATTTTGGGGATGAGGATAGGAATTGAGACTTGGATTGTGTACCGATGGGATGAACCCGTATGGCACGTTGAGCAGTCAGCACAACACTTGGCCGGTGCTACTAGTGATCTACAATTTACCGTCATGGTTGTGCATGAAACGAAAATACATTATGTTATCACTCCTAATTTCTGGTCCAAAGCAACCTGGTCATAACATTGACGTATATCTTGCACCACTGATCGACGATCTGAACTTGTTGTGGAATGAAGGGACAGTGGTATATGATGCTCATGCGAAAGAAAATTTCACACTGAAGGCGATGTTGTTTTGTACTGTTAACGACTTTCCTGCCTATGGGAACTTGTCAGGATACTCGGTGAAAGGATTCAAAGCGTGTCCGGTATGTGAGGATGACACATGTTCTGATCGTCTGAAGCACTGCGGCAAAAATGTTTACATGTGTCATCGACGGTTTCTTCCAGTAGACCATCCTTACCGTTCGAGAAAGCGAAAGCTGTTCAACAATGAGCCCGAGACTCGTGTGGCTCGTCTGCCTTTGAATTCAGAGGAAATGTATGCAAAGGTAAAAGACATTGAAAATGTCTTTGGAAACACATCCATGCCGCCGATGAACATTTGGAAAAAACGTTCCATTTTTTGGGATCTACCGTATTGGCGGCATCTGCCTGTTCGACATTGTTTGGATATCATGCACATTGTGAAGAACGTCGGTGAGGCAGTGTGTGGTACTTTGCTCAACATACCCGGCAAGATGAAAGACGGATTGAAGGTGAGGAGAGATATGCAAGAGTTGCGCATACGGAAAGAACTACACCCAATAGAGGATGAGAAGCGAACATATCTACCTCCTGCGTGTTATACCCTCTCTAAGAGTGAAAAATTAAGTTTTTGCAACTGTTTGCACACATTGAAGGTACCATCTGGGTACTCTTCAAACTGGAAGAACCTAGTTTCTATGAAGGATTTGAAACTGTTAGGCATGAAATCTCATGATTATCATGTGTTAATGTTGCATCTTTTTCCAGTTGCAATACGAGGGATATTACCAGAAAATGTCAGAAATGCTCTAACTCGATTATGTTTCTTCTTCAACGCTGTCTGCTGCAAGGCAATTGACTCAGACACCCTCGATGATCTGCAACATGAAATTGTTGTGACAATATGCCAGCTTGAGATTTATTTCCCACCATCTTTCTTCGACATAATGGTGCATTTAGTAGTGCATATTGTCCGAGAGATCAAATTTTGTGGTCCGGTCTACTTACGTTACATGTATTCTTTTGAACGATATATGGGGATTCTGAAGGGTAGAATGAAAAACAGATATAGACCGGAAGGCAGTATCATCGAAGCAACAGTGACTGAGGAAGTCACAGAATTCGTGACAAGTTATTTGAATGATGCAGAGTCAATTGGTATTCCCAAACCACGTCACCATGGTAGATTTAAGGGTAAAGGAGTTATTGGCAAAAAAGTTGTTCGTATCTCTCGTGATCTTATTAATCAGGCACATTTGTTTGTACTACAACACCTTGAGGTTTTTGAACCCTACTTCGATATTCACATTGCTGAGTTGAGTCGACAAAACCCTACCAAAAACCGTATCTGGCTTAAAAAAGAACAAAATCGAGTATTCGTCCAATGGTTTAAGGAATATGTGTTTGAGCAAGCTTCATTGAACCCCGAAGATGTCAATGAAGAAATCAGATGTCTAGCTGTTGGTTCTGGAACAGATGTTGTATCGTTTGAAGGGGTATGACATTAATGGATGCACATACTACACTGCACGCCAAGATGCTAAATCAATACATCAGAACAGTGGGGTAAAAATTGAAGCATCAGTGACTAAATATGGTCTAGGTAACCAGGTTCAACCAATGAGCAGTAGTAGTTAGTATTATGGTGTGATAGAGGACATATGGGAACTAAACTATCACATTGATTCGTTTCTATTGTTCCGCTGCAATTGGGTGGACAACCGACATGGACTCCAAAATGATAAAGGACTTATTTTGGTGATCTTTCACGTGTTACAACTAATAAGGAAGATCAGTTTGTGTTGGGTAAAGACTGTGACCAGGTGTTTTATGTTGAAGACCCAAAAGCTAGTAGATGATATGTTGTTCTTCCAGAGAGAAGACCGGTTTTGTTTGAGGATGAAAACAACGACGATGATGATAATAAGAGATGATAGATGAAACAGTATCGTTGCATACAGGGTTGCATGATTCAACTGATGATTTACAAAATGATGATGTTCAGACCATCTATGCTCGATCAGACCATAATGAGGGGGTTTGGGTAGAAAACAGATCATGATATATGTTACTATGTCTAGGTAACACCATTGGTTGAAATTACATTATATAATTCGTATTATTGTTGTTACAATGTTATCAGAATTAATTATTATGTTTATTTTTGCAATATACATCATTCCATGAATATTGATCTAATGTTTGTGTTTTTTTCCTCAGTGGATGATGATCCTATAGGACAGCTGCTCCTGACTGGGGAAACTCAGCCACAACAGAGTAGACCGACAAAACGCACCACACGAGGTGGTAAAAAGAAATCAAAGAAAGCAGACATCCCAGCACAGTAGACTGAGACAGCTGGGCCTTCACAGGAAGCACAAGAGATACAAGTTGCTCCTCCGCCTCTCAAGAAACCCAAAAAACGAGGGGCAACCCGTGGGCTGAAAGCAAATAGAGGCCCCCGACGAAGCCTTTGAGTTCAATGAGTTGAATCAGCCCATGGGTACTTGGAAAAATGATTTCACTGCTCTAGCTAGGCATTTGGTGAGTACATATTTCAATATAAACCACCATTGGAAGCAAGTGCCTCAGGCGTTGAAGGACCAGATATTTGAACGTCTTCAGGTATTTGTTACACTTAATAGTTTGTTTTAAGATTTATGTAGTTACTATTTTACACTAATCCATTTTTTTTTTGCATATAGGACCGATTCAGTATAGATCCTTCTATGAAGGATGATGTGATGAAGGGGATTGCCACACAGTTTAAAGACTTCAGATCTCTGCTCACGAGGCAGTACATTTACTGTGAGGAGCCCGCAGAGATAGAGGAGGCAGAAGGTGAAGATGTGGATGATCGGAGACCACCGTGGCAAAAATATGATGGTATTACTGAAGAGCAGTGGAATGAGTTTGTTGCGAAGCGTTTGACCCCTGAGTTCAAGGTGAGTTTCACACTATAGTAGTTGTTCTTTTGTATGATAAATGTTTAAAGTGTCCTTAGAGTTCATTTGGTTAATTCGTCTTTTTCATATATTATTTGCATAATTTGTCTTTTCATACATATATGTAGGCTATACGTGAGAAACAACAACAAAATGCAAAAAAAATCGTTACCCCCATCACATGGGGAGTACAAGTATTGCTCAGCGTGTGCCACAGTGGGAGAAAAAGGGGTTGTTGCCAGCTGAATCGAATGTCAGCGAATGAAGGATGAAGGTTTGGGACTTAAGTCGACGGAAGAAACCTTCAAATCCGGCGGCACCTGCTGAGTATGATGACGCCACGAGAGAAGTCATCAACCAAATGGTAAGTGATTTTTAGTTTAAAAAATGTTTATTATATTTATAGAGTAACAATAGCAGTTAAATAAACCGAAGTATCCTTATTGACTTATTAAACTCCATAACAGGAAAGTTAAGCTCCCAGATCACCCAGGGTACTTGGCAGCCCGTTAGGCAGGATGATCCACTTTCCCGCGCTCTCGGGAAGAAGGATCATCCGGGTCGTGCAGTAGGCTTTGGTGGTCATGTTGGTATACGCCAAGCCTTCGGTAATCCTGGGTCCAGACACAGTACTAGAGGGAGCATTACATATGAGGAGCACTTACGCCAGAATGCGGAGCTCGAGCAGCGACTATGAAATGAATTTCGACAGTCAATCGCTGAAGCTATGGAGATGATGCGATCTGAGAGGATGAGTCAGGAGGTTACTAGACCGTTAGATCAGGCACAAGCATCAGAGCCCGCAGAGTGCCTCCCAGTAGTGTTCACTCCGTCAACCCATTTCCATATTCATCTCTCAAGGTTAGAACAACATGTTAACTACAAATACAAAAAAAAAAACAAATTATACACTTGTTTATGTGCATCTAAAATCTTTAATTTTGAAAATTTAGCAACCAATTGACTGCACATTGTTCCAAGTGATTGGCGTTGACGAAGTTGAAGTAGGGTGGGGAAAACTTTTCAAGTCTTCTGCTGGAGACACCGTGAGGAATGCAGCGCTCCGAGAGTACCATGTCCAGGTGCTTGTTGAAGGTTACGCGCCTGCTTACGCGGATTGTCAGATACCGGTGCCCAGTGCAGACATATCCACCCTTCGTCAAGCTGAATCCATGACAATACAGTGGCCCATTAGATTGATTAAGCTTGGGGAGCAGTAGGTAACCCCATGAAAAAACTTATTCTTTAACATATCCTAGAGTAGAAACATATACTTATTAAATTAATATATTAGGAACACATTCAATCAAATTCTGATAAGGCAAAAGGAAAGAGAGTTGTTGTTGCACCAGCTAATCCTTCGATGGCATCCGCGACTAGAGTTGTGATGAGATCGAATTTGCTACAACCGGCGGTTCTGAATGTCTTACCCCCCAAGCTGAAACTATTGCACTCCACACTGTTGATGACGCCGCCAGCAAGAGATTCGGTTACAATGGAACCAAGACCGGATCTTTTTTACTATGAAGGCGCTCAGAGTTTTGAAATCTATCTTAGTGATTTTGTGGAGTTGTTCACGAAGGATTGGTTGAGTGCGTCGATTCTCAAATCGGCTTGCATGTGAGTAATTAGCAAACCTTGTACACATTTTACTCAGTATATTTGAAAATTAAATTCATAATATTGGTTTCTTTATATTGTGCAGGTTTGTTGATGACAAGGCGGTCCAAGTACATGAGAATAGTAGTTTCGGGTTCTTATGCCCTGACTACTGTTCCGAAGCTAATATGGGATCTGACCCCCAAGCTTTCGTCCAGTACTTGTCGACTGTGATACATGCGTGTGCAGTTGCTGATAAATCTTACATAATGCTGCATCTTCATCAAGGGTAAGAATTTTATCTAATGTTAAGTTAGTTTAAAAATTATGATATTTGTATTATGTAATTGATTGAATTAAGTTCTGCTTGTATTGTAATCTATGAACAGCCGACACTGGTCTTTGCTCATCTATGTCTAAAAAGCCCAAGAGTCCTGCAGCTTGACTCTGCATCTCGGCGTCCCAAGAGGCCACTTATATATAACATGTTGATGAGGTGATGAATTTACTTAACTTGAGTAATTATCAATTTTTAGTAATTTCTTAATCATCCGGTTGATAACTTTTACTTTATCTGTGTGTATGAATTCTAGTGCCTTTGTATCTGTACTAACGCATATCCGGGGAGAGAGATTTAAGAACATTCCGTGGAATGTAGTCAAGGTATTTTTGTAGTCCTTATTCAAATTGTGTAATATGTTCATTAGTTTTGAAAAGGAACAGTATTATAATTTATGTGTTAAATCGATTTTGAATATGTACGTATATGAATGTGCAGTGTCCACAGCAGCCGGGAGGTTCGGAATGTGGCTACTATGTCATGCGGTTTTATGAGTGACTGATAGCGGGACCGAGACTCTTGCCAGAGAAGTCTCTAGACAAGGTAAGTAGCATTCTCGAAATATTTTGGTTTTGTAGATAATTTTTAACATTGATTCTTAAACTCAAAGTATTATTAGCAACTAATCATATTTCTTTTGTGTTAATTTCAAGGCTTTTGAAGACTTGGTAGACGGTTACGATGAAGGACATATAACCGAGGTGCTCGAAGAATGGGCATAATACATGAGCGTTAATGTAGGTTGCTTTTAGTGTTTGGTAGGATTAAGTAGGATGTTTTTGAAATTCTCATGAAACAATTGTGGTTTTGTAAAGATTTTGTTGACGTTTGATTAATTTGCTCAAATTTGTAAATGTAAGTGGATTATTACCCGTAGATAGGTTTGGTGGCCATTTAAATGGTGAAATGGTTGATCTAATGCCCCACTGTGGTGGCATTGTTAATTGTTATATGTTAACAGGTTTGATTGATTCTTGGGTGTGTTTGGTACAATTGTAGGGTGGAATGAAAAAAAAAACAACCTATTGCAGCGGTTCTTAGTAAGAACCGCTGCAATAGGCCCTGTCAATATATTCTGAAGAGACCCTAATGCAGCGGTTCCTTCAACAACCGCTGCGATAGGTTGTTTTTTTTTTTAAAAAAAAGTCTAACGCAGCGGTTCTTTTAATAACCGCTGCGATAGGTTGTTTTTTTTTTAAAAAAAAGGTACCTACCGCAGCGGTTGTTAAAAGAACCGCTGTGTTAGAGTACCTACCGCAGCGGTTCTACAACCGCTGCGGTAGGTTGGTGTTTCATCTACAGCAGCGGCACCCATCGCAGCGGTTTTTCAACCGCTGCCATAGGTACCAAACAACCGCTGCTAGGTAGGGTATTTTTCTACTAGTGATTAAACATTGTTACACTTTCAGAATGTCGTAATGAAATCGCAGTTGAAAACGTCAATTTCGGGTAAAAACGCTCGTACTATATATAGCCTAACCTTCCTTGGATTATTCATTTCTCTCTTACTCACTCTCTCTCTCTTCTCAAGAAGCTCTCTTCTGACTACCGGAGCCGCCGCCCACCGTGGGACCACCGCGGAAAATTTTTCCGGTGAGTTTTTCGATTTTTTTTGCAACTTATAGATTTGGGTGTCCTGAGTATGAATTTGGTGTTAGTTTTTTGAAATTCAACATCATTTGAGCTAGATCTAGCATGAAAGATTCGATTTTTTTTAAATGGCAGGCGAGGAGAGGCGGCTCTACTCGCGCTAGGGCGAGCACCGCCGCTGCTCTACTCGGAGACATGCGAGTACCAGCGCTGCTCGCCTGGAAGTGAAGCGAGGAGTACCGACACTCGATCGACAGCAGCGCGAGGAGGAGTGCGACTCGCGCCTGCAGTTCTCCAGTGACACAGGGACGCGAGATGTGGCGCTGCTCGCCCGCGGCTTTCTCGAATAGTGGCACTGCTCGCCTTGAAGAAGATGGAGCACCTATGCTGCTCACGTTGGAGCAAACAGAGCAGCTGCGCTGCTCTACCCGGTGGAAGGCGAGCCCCTAGTGGGCTCGAACCAATTTTTTTTAATTCTAATATTTTGATTGAATTATTGAAATGTTTGAATTTGTTTTTTTTAATTCTAATATTGTTAATGATTTTTAAATGTTTGAATTTGTTTTTTTTTAATTCTAATGTTGTGAATGATTTTTAAATGTTTGAATTGTTTTTTTTTGAATTCTAATGTTGTGAATGATTTTTAAATGTTTGAATGTTTTTTTTGAATTCTAATATTGTGAATGACTTATAAATGTTTGAATTTTTTTTCTATTTTTTGAATTCTAATATTGTGAATGATTTATAAATGTTTGAATTTTTATGTTATGAATGAGGAATATAACTGTGTGATATTCATATGCAGTGATGAATCGACTGAAAAAAGCAGTGCAAAATGTATACACGAAGAGGAAGAATAAAGACCGGGGTACGGAGCAGCCTATGACGGCCTTGTACCGTCGTTGTGCACATGCTCCTAGTGAAGGGCCGAGTAATCCTGCCCCCCTCATGGAAGCAGCACGCCATTCATCGTTCCATCCGGGTCAATCTTTCAACGACCCGGCGTTTCAAGTACCTGCACCACCAATGGTAGCGGAGGATGACTCGGCGATGTTCGAGCATATACCGAGGAGACGCATGCCAGTGGTGTCATCATCCAGTAGTGCTTGGTCTGACAGATCACTGCACAGCGCTAGCTACAACATCTCGGGCGAAGCAAGCCACCAGATTGCTCCGTTAGAAGCTTAGACGTCAGGCGATGGTAGTTCATCACGTCCACCACGCCCATCACCCACCCGTGCTGATGAGGACCATGTGATGACTGAGTGTTCGCCACATGCTGATGACGATGGTCGTGGTGCTGATGATGAGGACTCACCCGACGTGGATGAGGAGCAGGATAATGAAGATGATGTTGTCATGGATAAGGAGGATGACACTGACGAGGAAGCAGCACTAGCGATGGTTCCAGTCATTCCTACCTCTGGAAGTTGACAGAGGTGCTAGTTCCTGGCAGTCCACTACTCACTAGTGTTATCACTAGCTTCGGGGGTCATGTAGCGCTTGACTTATGGACCTCAACTAAGGTATGTTCTCTATCTTCTCCTGTATTTGATCATTTAATATCATACTACATTTTGTAAGTGTTAAATATTGGTCATTATGTAGGATCGTGGGGTTTTGAGTTTCAAATCCCATAAGGTGATGCTTACCTGCTGGCCAAAAGATCAAATTTCCAGCAAAAGAGCAAGGAACATGCTTAAGTATTCTGGTATAGAGCACCTACAGGATATTACGATGCCATACAACAATATGTCCCTCATCAGTGCTTGTGGAGAGGTGGAGGTGGAAGCCTGATACAAACTCATTCCATATGTCGTTCGGTGAGATGACGATTACCCTGCATGATGTGTGGATGATACTGCAAATCCCCATCGTCGGTCGTCCATTGATAGGGGATTCATCCACCCCTGGGTTGAAGGAGGTAATGGTTGATTGTCTTAATTTTGGGGGAGATGTTCAGACTATGACAGAGACACTGTGGAATACTGGTGCTGTATCGATTACGAGCTTGTTGCAGCAATGTAGGGATGTAAATGAAGAGCCAATGAAGCAGGCATGTGGTTGGTTGTATCATCTGATTGGTACCACCATATTAGCTGGAAAATCAAATGGTTGTCTGAGTCCACAGCTGTTCTCGTTAGTAGCTCCCATGAAGAAAGCTACGAAGCTTCGTAAATATGCATGGGGAGCTGGTACTCTTGCATGGTTATATCGCCAGCTAGGGATAGCCTCTCGTGCCGGCTTTAGTGGGATAGCTGGTTCTATGACGTTACTTGAGGTATGTGTCCTAATGTGCATCTAGTATATGATAACCCACTGAGTATTAATAATTGGTACTGCTTAATCATTCTAGTGTTTATATGCACAATGCTGGATTTATGCGTACTTCCCTACATTAAGACCAGCGATTAGCCCAGACTGGCGCGCTAATGATGATAGACCTTGGGCTCTAAGATGGGTGAGATCTACCTCTCAAGTGCATGATCATCGTTCACTGCAAGGCTATCGTGAGCATCTAGATGCTTTGACTGCTCTAAATGTAAGTGTTTGTAGTTGCTAACACATTGAACCATTATTATTTTTGTCTTTCGTTGTTGGTTACATCTTACTATTAATGTTCATTGTAGATTGATTGGTTGCCCTACGTCGGGATAATGTTAATGTTCATGGAGGGAGGACATGGTATAGAGGTAACATACAGGTTATGGGGTTGAATGAGCCATACTTGCCTGGGCGTTGTCTGCGCCAGTTTGGTTACATTCAGGGTATCCCTGAACCTCCTATTAGACCCAACCCAAGGTCTGAAAAAAGAGGAAAAACCCACCCTACACCTGTGTATACCCCCTATGTATAGTTTGTGGGAAAACACTCCTAAATTGCTGGTTCCAGGGTATACGCGCACAAATGTGCGGTTGCATGCTTGCGACCCACTCTACCTAGATTGGTACACCAAGCGTACACACCCTAAGATCCTAAACCCTGAGAGTTATCAGACCACCTGGTTCATCGTCCAGATCCTTGTCTAGTAAGTTATATTTTCATAGTACTTCATGACATATCACTTTTATTTTTATGTGTACTTACCTGACCAAGTGTGTTACAGCTACTGTTTGAGGCAAGTGGGCTTGCACGCCCGTACTACCAAGAGAAAAGTGCATGGGACTGGTCATACTATCGTTAGGGGATGCCAGAAGAAGAACAAAGGGCTGCAACTCATGGTCTTGAGGATGTGTTCAGCTCTTTATACATATGGGAGAGTTACCAGCGCCAGCATGGTGCACCCTAGTGGTTGTCATCTTGGATTTGGATGTAATAAACTTTAGTATCATCTTGGAACTATTTGTTGTCTTTCATTTTTACTTGGTGTATTAGACGCTAGCTAGTATAATTTATGTGGTTGTAGTTTTTTTCTGGTGGACTTGGTGATGGTGGAATTATTGCTGACAATCCTGGTGACCTTGTTGATGATCTTTTGGTTGATTTTGTGGAGGTTCTTAGAAACGGTGGAGATAAGAAAAACAGGGGAGACTATGCCAAACCTTTTCTAGAAATGCATCGTTTCTGTAGAGCTTTTAAATTAGCAAGATTGTAGCTTGATGATTGGAGAGCAAGCACGTGTATCACGAGAAATGAAATATATCAAAATGTAGAAATTCCTAAGAAAGAAAAGTTCCTGAATTCAAATCCTATGAATCACATGATTGAAAGTGAATAACAATCTAACATGTACCAAAGATTGTATATGTCACGAGAAATGAAAATATCAAAATGTAGAAATTCCTAAGAAAGAAAAGATGTGTGACCAGCTTCAATCTAAATTTCCCGGAATGCCTTTGTTTCTGTTGTGCTTTGCTGCCTAAGAGAAAGAATTGTGATATCTTTGGGCCTTGGCAGAAGAAGACAATGCATGGCTCCTTTCAAAGTTAACGATCAGTATTTGACAAATGTGCTTCTTAAGATCAATGCCAATCTGGGTGGTCTAAATTCTTTGTTGGCCGTTGAGCGTTCTCCAACAATGATAGTAAATGAAATATATCAAAATGTAGAAATTCCTAAGAAAGAAAAGTCCCCGAATTCAAATCCTATGAATCACATGATTGAAAGTGAATAACTATCTAACATGTACCAAAGATTGTATATGTCACGAGAAATGAAATATATCAAAATGTAGAAATTCCTAAGAAAGAAAAGATGTGTGACCAGCTTCAATCTAAACTTCCCAGAATGCCTTGTTTCTGTTGTGCTTGCTGCCTGAGAGAAAGAATTGTGATATCTATGGGCCTTGGCAGAAGAAGACAATGCATGGCTCCTTTCAAAGTTAACGATCAGTATTTGACAAATGTGCTTCTTAAGATCAATGCCAATCTGGGTGGTCTATATTTGTTGTTGACCGTGTTGAGCGTTCTCCAGCAATGATAGTTGTTTGAAATGAAATATCTAACAGGGTACCACAGAGTGTATATGTCACGAGAAGAAATGAAATATATCAAAATGTAGAAATTCCTAAGAAAGAAAAGTCCCCGAATTAAAATCCTATGAATCACATGATTGAAAGTGAATAAACTATCTAAACATGTACAAAAGATTTGTTTGTATATGTCACGAGAAATGAAATATATCAAAATGTAGAAATTCTAAGAAAGAAAAGATGTGTGACCACACTTCAATCTAAACTTCCCGAAAATGCCTTTGGTTCTGTTATTGTGCTTGCTCGCTGGCCTGAGAAGAAAGAATTGTGATATCTATGGGCCTTGGCAGAAGAAGACAATGCATGGCTCCTTTCAAAGTTAACGATCAGTATTTGACAAATGTGCTTCTTAAGATCAATGCCAATCTGGGTGGTCTATATTCTTTGTTGACCGTTGAGCGTTCTCCAGCAATGATAGTGTTGAAATGAAATATAAACATGTACCAAAGATTGTATATGTCAAGAGAAATGAAATATATCAAAATGTAGAAACTCCTAAGAAAAAAAGTCCCCGAATTAAATCCTATGAATCACATGATTGAAAGTGAATAACTATCTAAACATGTACCAAAGATGGATATATGTCAGAGAAATGAAATATTCAAAATGTGAGAAATTCCTAAGAAAGAAAAGATGTGTGACCAGCTTCAATCTAAACTTCCCAGAATGCCTTTGTTTCTGTTGTGCTTGCTGCCTGAGAGAAAGAATTGTGATATTTATGGGCCTTGGCAGAAGAAGACAATGCATGGCTCCTTTCAAAGTTAACGATCAGTATTTGACAAATGTGCTTCTTAAGATCAATGCCAATCTGGGTGGTCTATTTCTTTGTTGACCGTTGAGCGTTCTCCAGCAGTGATAGTGTTGAAATGAAATATCTAACATGTACCAAAGATTGTATATGTCACGAGAAATGAAATATATCAAAATTTAGAATCTCCTAAGAAAGAAAAGTCCCCGAATTCAAATCCTATGAATCACATGATTGAAAGTAAATAACTATCTAACATGTACCAAAGATTGTATATGTCACGAGAAATGAAATATATCAAAATGTAGAAATTCCTAAGAAAGAAAAGATGTGTGACCAGCTTCAATCTAAACTCCCGGAATGCCTTTGTTTCTGTTGTGCTTGCTGCCTGAGAGAAAGAATTGTGATATCTATGGGCCTTGGCAGAAGAAGACAATGCATGGCTCCTTTCAAAGTTAACGATTAGTATTTGACAAATGTGCTTCTTAAGATCAATGCCAATCTGGGTGGTCTAAATTCTTTGTTGGCCGTTGAGCGTTCTCCAACAATGATTGTCGAAATGGAACATCTAACATGTACCAAAGATTGTATATGTCACGAGAAATGAAATATATGAAAATGTAGAAATTCCTAAGAAAGAAAAGTCCCCGAATTCAAATCCTATGAATCACATAATTGATAAAAGGAAGCCTGAGCAGATTATTATATTTAGGAATGGTGTGAGTGAGTCTTAGTTCAACCAGGTTCTAAACATCAAGCTTGACCAAATTATTGAGGCTTGCAAATTTCTGGATAAAAGGTGGAACCCCAAGTTTGTGGTGGTTGCCCTGATAATGTCCCTCTCGGTACTGTTATTGATAATACGGTGTGTCACGAGAAATGAAATATATGAAAATGTAGAAATTCCTAAGAAAAAGAAGTCCCCGAATTCAAATCTTATGAATCACATAATTGAAAGTGAATAACTATAACAACACGTTTATTCCTCGTCCAAACATCTACCAAAGATTATAAATCCCGAAAAGTATAACAACACGAGAACTAACAAGATCAATTACACAATAACCAATAACCTAATTATTTCCTAACCTTTGTCTCTCTATTCCCTGTGCTATTACATTACGTCGCATCTCATAAATTGGTTCTTGGTGTTGAAAATCATCATCATCGGGCTCAATAGGATCATAAATAACAAGTAATGGAATATGAGCGATGAAATCATTATACTCCATGTAATTCTCCATCATCCGGCGAACTGATGCATCATTTCGTACATGAATAAAAGTCCACTCGTAGTCGCCCTCCAGCCCCAAATACACCATTGTTGTTATGTTTATTCTGCCGAGGAGGGACTGTAGTGCTCGAATTACTCGTCGTTGTAGATCACGGAGATTACTAGGATATGGCATAGTAACTTCTACCGCGTATGTGCCCCATTCTTCTATCAAATTGTGCTCCATGACGACCAAAAGTAGCTACATAATTAACGTGCAAACAGAAAGGAAACTCCATTTGATTTTGAGAGCGAAATGGGACGTAAGGTATGACGAGTTCACACAAGATGTAATTAGACAGATTCTGAGAGCACAGGGTAAGGAATGAGTATGTTGAGACACTAATACCCTCTTTTATAATATTTGAGTAACGGTCACTGAAATACCCCAAACCTTGATATGTTGTTTAAATGTTAAAACATGGTATTTAAAGGCTAAAAAGTGCCTTAGAAACGTCAGTGTACAATTTAAACCATGGTAAAAACAATAAAGTACCATAAAGACAGTTTGAGCAAAAACATGCTTTAAGCTTGGAGTGAACTTGGTTAGGACCCAAAGAACCTACCAAGACTAAATAATATTCAATTATGATTTAATAAGGCTAATTAAGTCTTTAGGAAACCTTGGTAGACAATTAAACCAAACAAAACACAAATAAATGCCTTAAAGTCAATATGGGCAAAAATGTGCTCTAAGCTTGGGATAAATTTGTATAAGACTTAAAGGTAATGTATATACCTTAAATATATGTTAATGAACATATAAAATCAATTACTAAAGAAAACCAAGCTTGAAAACAAGTTAAAATACAAAATGTGCTTTAAGGAGTCTTAAAGCACATTTTTGAAAAATTGTCTTGTAAATGAGTTTTGAATGGCTAAATGTCCATCATTACTCTTTAATTAACATGTGTACTACTTAGTATCACATTAGGAAGTCTAAATCAATGGGAAATCAAAAATTTCACAAATATGTGCCTTAGTTTGTGAATAGTAACCAAAATATGCAAATTTATAACATAAGTCAATATAAGTAAGTTAATTGGTCAACAAAGACCAAAACACCCTTATATTAAATGGGGGCCGGTTTTGTAGGGTGAGTCATCACCATTTACAAATCAATTAAAGAAAGAAAGAAATAAAGTAAAGTACTATTCTACTTTAATTACATAAATATCTACTAAAGTTACCTCTCACCTCACCTTTCTTCATTCCTTCTCATCCCCACCAATTTCTTCATCTTCTCTCAAGATCCATTCTCGGTTTGCTACAGCACCACTCACACCACCATCTTCAATCTCTTATATCTTCTAGCTCCATATACCAAATCAAATTCGAAGACCATATTTGTCTTAGTTAGGCCAAGCTCTACACTTCTCTCTTTTCAAATCTTCAAGAACTCCATTTCGGTGCCATGAAGATTCACCATTGTTGGAGCTTGAGCTCACCTTTTCATGCCTTGTCATTCTCCTTTGCTTCAAGGTAAGGAAAGTCAAAGAAAATCAATGTTTCCTCTTGTTAGTGTGTGGCCGAAAATCACCACTTATGGTGCCTTCACCTTGCCTTGTTCTAGCTTCATTCCAACCATTCAAGGGACATGGAGGAGTCCTCTCTTGTACATATTCAAGTTCTCTTTCAAATTCTAAGGTAAACTTCTATTTTAAGTGTTTAGAACACTTATGTAAATTTAGGGTTTATATGTGAGTTTAAGTATGCAACTTAATGCTCATTACCCTTATATGTATATTGATTAGAAAGTTGACAAGTGATCAAACTCCTTGCTGATTTTCGGTTCAAGGAAACAAGAAAGAAGTTTGAAAGGAAAAGAGGTAAACAAACTATCTCAATGTAGTTCAAATGCCTTAGGAAAAATGAGCTTGATTTGCTTTATAAAATACCTAAGGAGCCAATGGTGAATGACCTAGTAAAATGCTCTCAAGGAAACTATTAAGGGCATATGTGTTGTTGTATGTAATTGCAGTTAAAGGCAATATATGTGGGAAATTCAGTGTTTAAGTTTAATGTATTTAAGGGCCTAAGAGCCATGTTATTTAAGGGCCTAAGTGCCAAGCAATTTAAGTTTATGCACTATATTGTGATGTAGTGTAAATTGTTGAAGTTTTGTGTGTGAGAAGGTTCTTGATGGATTTAGGTGTTCTTTAGTGTTTAATGGTGAAAAACAATGTGTTTTGGTATGACAATGTGCTAGGAGAAGCCATGGCAAAATTTGGAAAATGTATAAGAAGTTCTAAGTGTTTTAAATAAGTTTTGGTGAACTAGGAAGTGTTAAAGGTGAACAAGTGTTTTACTAGGGAAGAAAGCATGTATTAAGGTGATTTAGAGTGATACGAGGATTTAGGTATTATCTTGGAAGATCTAGGAATTCAATGTGTGTTTTTGAGGATGTATTAAAGTCTTGGAGAAGTTTGTTTAAGGTTAGTAATGTTGATGTACAAGAGGAAATGATGTTTAGGTAAGATATGAAAAAGGAGATTTAGTTATTAAGAAAAGATGTTTGAGAGATGATGTTATGATGGTAAGGAAACATTTTTGGCATAGTGGTTATCATAATTATGAAACACCACTTAGAGGAACTAAGGAGAAAACATTATAAGTGTTAGGAATTTTGGTAAGAAAAGAGTAAGTGTTTAAGGAGTTATAAAATGAGTTTTATGGATGTTATATGAAGGGTTAAATGTGCCAAATGATGTTAGAACACATTAGGAGGCTTGAGGAAAAGTTTGGAGAAAGTTTGACAAGTTTTGGACAAATTCTGATGTTGTCCGCCAGTGGTCCGACCTAGGGTGGGTCGGACAGCCCCAGTTAATTCACCCGTTGATGTTTCTGGAATGGTCCGACCCAGAGGACTTGGGTCGGACATGGGTCGGACAGTGGACTTGAAAGACGGAAAAAATTTCTGGAACAGTCCGACCCAGTTGTGGGTCGGACGGTGGGTCGGACGGCCCAAAACATGTAAAAAAAAACAAACAAAGTGTGGTTTAAGTAGTGAACCCTAGTGAGTAATAATGACAATTTAGTGGGCAAAAGTTGTATTAAATGTAAAAGTAAAACAAGTTAAAATGTGAAGTTATTTAACTAAGTTAATGGGGATAAGTTATGAGCATTAGACTTTAAACAATCATGTTACCCTGATGTTAATAAAAGTACATGTAATGTTTCAGTTGTTCGAGAATTGCTCGAGGAACATAAGTGGACATGATAGAGTGGACTCCGGTGACAGGTATGGTTTTCTTGGAACCTGTGTCCTACCGGATTACACCGGCTTGTATGCCAATGTGTTTTTTTCTGTATGTTTTCCACGTTATAAGATAAATCATGAAACGAGTTTACAGTCGTTATTGTTGTTGTGTGTTTACGTGCCGATACCGGTAACCTCGAATGCGCATGAAGGGCTAGTTAACCACTATTAGGTAAACGTAAGAGAACGGTATCCGGTGATAACGTTCCCGACCTAAGGAACGTTCTAACCACGGCTATGCGTGAGTTAGTCATGTGATGTTTGTGTGTGATGTTTGTGCGTGAATGTATGACTCTCCCTTCCCTTGTGTGTGTGTGTCTAACAAGACTTAACCCAATGTTTGTGATTGTTTATTAAGTTCAATGTTGAACTTCTAACAAGTGCTAACGGGGAAGTGAGGAGTCCGGTCTGTTCCGGCCACGCGTGTGAGTATGGGAGTCGATGTCATAACCGGTTTGATTCTCTTTGTATGTTATGGTTGTTTTCCAATTTGGTTTCCAACCTTCCCTTTAGCTTAACCAAGGCTATTTTACTGACTCACGTCGGGCCACAGGGGCATACTATGTTTATGTTTGTTCGGTGTGCTTGGATCACTATATCCGAGACACCTAGTGTTAAGTTATCCGTTCATTTAACGAGACGGTAACGAGTTATGTAACGAGCTTATCATGAGACTGGCAACATTCTCTAGGCTACAAGTGAACTGACTATGTTTGGGCCGTTCATAAAGGGAACCGTTCCCGTTATGTTATGTATTGTGTTGTGCTGCAATTCTTATTGCGATGTGATGTGATATGTTGTTAAGATGTGGAGTATGTGGATTATGGATATGAATTCCAGTTTATTGTAAGAGGCGTTTAAGGATAATCCGATTGGTGGGTATGTGTCGTCTATTAAGGAAATAGCTCCGTTGAAGGAGAAACACTCTAGGGGATTAAAGATCACAACGAGTGATTTGTTAAGTGTAGTTGAATTGGCTGTTTTAATGAGCCATTGTTGTGCATTGTAATGTGTTGTGTATTTGTAGTTTACATGTATGATTCTGATATAATCAACCGCATGCTAAGACGACAAATAGTTGTGCGTGGCCCGGTAGCATGCGGGCTGCGGGATTACCATACCAGCAAAGGTGCTATGCCCTGGGGGGCCACCCTTTCTTTACTTTTGCTATTTGCAGGTACAAGGAGCTGGAAGCCGTTCGAGAGTAGGACGGGGTAGTCGTTGTACATGGGTAGCCATTTAAATTGTGTTTGTATTGTAGGTGTAGTAAGACCGAAATTGTTATCGGCATCAGTTGGTAAATACTCGGTACAGTTGGATTGTATATGTATATTGGTTGTTGTTAATGGAAAGAGATAATAATGTGTAGTCGCTCGGAATCTAGTCCATCAGACCGATACAATGTATATGTAATAGCCTTGTTAGCCACGTGGGTGGTTAACGGCGTGTAACACCAGCGAGTTAAGTAATGTGATGAAGTATGTTTTTCTGCTGCAGTTTGTTGTAAGTGTGTTAATGTTGGATGGGGTGTTACAAAAAGTGGTATTAGAGCGAAGTATCGCTCTGATGACTGAATTACCGAGCTTAGGAAGTACCCGAGTTAGGAGTTTAAGACTTTGGGTTAAGGGTTCAGTGATAGCATGAGAGATACGCTAGATAGGTATTACCAGTGTGCGCTGGAAACTTACAATATTCATCCCACCCTCCACAATCCCTGTTTTATAACTTGGGAAACAACGCCAGAGAGATGGAAGTCCTCTCTTATTCGGGAATACCCGATCTGGCTGTTATTAAGTACCACTATGAGTACGGAGAACCTGTCATACGGTAGATCCTGAAAACTGGGAATCCCGGAGATGGTTCCCATCTGAACAATGTTAACCGCATGTAATAGCGAAGAATGAAGAATCTTATGTATTGAAGAATAGAATTTCCGGCAACCTGGGTCGACATGCCGAGCAGTCGAGAACAACCAGCTTGCAATGCACCAACCGTGCAATAGGCAAGAAGTGGATTAATGAAACCCGAGACGAGTGTCTACGGGACCACAGTTGTTAAATGATACACCAACGGTATACCAACCGACAAGGGAACTACAACGTAGTGCCCAAACAAGAGACAAGTCTGAGTGACCACGACAAAAGCGTGGAACGGGCTACGAAGAGGAAACAATACTAAGTATAAAAGGGTCTCCAAGAATGGGAGACACCCTAGTTAATGATTATCATGTGAATACAGTGAGAAGTCGCCCAGAGGGTTAATTGTCAAGAATGTAGGATCAAGTGAGGGCCAACAAGGCCACTGATGACAGTATGGGTAAAAACAATACCATAACCGGTATGTGTTGAACCGATAGCCAGTTAGCATGGTGCACTTGCCATGGCAAGTGCTGCCATAACAGGGCTGTTCGGGAAAGTATTAGCAAATACAAAGTACTTAGTGAAGTAACATGAAGTTAAAGGAGATCATTATAACTGTGGAAGGGCTTAACAGCCTAACCCTTGTAATTAGAAGTACACCAGTCAGCAAGAAGACGTTGTGAACCACGAGAATTTTTCTTTCAAACCCAGATTTATTCAAACTCTTTTCTTTCAAAACCAGATTTTCTTTCAAACCAATACTTCTTTCTAACCTCCTTCTTCTAAACCAAACCAGTAAAACCAAGGGCAGTTGATAAAGATACAACAGTGGATAAACTTTCCCTCGATTAAGTTCGGGAAGCACAGAATGAATATTGTCACGCGACAATATAAGGGAGTTGACAACATAATACTTCACCTAGGCGTGTGACGGACACTACGAGTGTACCAACTGTAATGTGGGACGACCGCACTCCGATAGGAGCTTGTGGGCCTGACAGACCTGCTTATGGGTTAGTTGGGTAAGTAGTAATGTATCAGTATGGTACCCCACATATGTATGCAAGTAGAGTCCGGAACACGGGAAGTAGTCGACTCCGTACTACGGTCAGCAGTGTAAGTAAAACAAGAGCTAAGATTACCATGAATGGTTGAAGTAAAGGAACTCAGTTAAGTTAACGAGACTAAAGGAATTAGTGAATTCATTTCAAGGAAATGATTAAGAGTCAGGAGGTGTGAAGTGCACTAACTGTTATGTAAAGACATCACATATGTCTTAAGAATCCCGAGGGGTAAACATGATAGCTGGAATGGTGACCCGCCTGTGCATGGCAAACAGAGGCCTAATGTGGACACATTAGTGTGCAATGAACGAGATGAGACTCCCAGAAGGGGTATCTACACTACCGGGAAATGTTGATCTTCGTAGAAGAGGATATAAACCAGTTAAGAACGTAAACGGCGTGGTTAACTGAGTATACCAATAAGTGCGAACCAGATGTAATGGCACAACTTAGTAACACCCAGGAGCAATCCTTAAAGGGTGTTCGCATCAACAATTGTTGCACGAAATGGCATGACAGAAGCACAAGGGTTGAAACTAACACCCAGTTTAGACATAAGTTGTTAGGAGACGGACTGACAATCCTAAGGGGCATCCCATGAAAGGAAACGGAATGCAACGACTTGTCATGGAGCTCAATATGATATCCAAACTATGTAATGTTGTACAGAGAAATGAATGTGTGTGAACTGTCCACAATGGACAGAGCTCGAAGCAGTAAGGCTCATAAGCCACAAATAAAATGTGTTATGTAAATTAGATTGATTGCAGAAGTTTATGTTGTATAAGTGAATATAGTGGTAAACGAACCACTGCATTAAGAGTGGGGATACCTCTCGATATTGTGAGACCGCAGGAGCGGTAGTAATGTGAACCAAGTTCAAGAAATATGTAAGGATCGATCATGTTGATATTGCGAGAGAACAGTTAGTTTAGTAGCATGTGAAGCACCCAACTGAATAACAGCGGCTTGTAACTCGAGTGAGTTACGCTCAAGTAGCATTCAGTAGTCATCCAAATGAATGGCGAACCATAATACGAAGGATGTAAGTATATGTGTGGAAGTTAATGTGACAATAAATAGACCATGTAAGTTAGTGTTATACAAGGAGCACGGTGCGCAGTAAGCGACCGTTGTATAAGTATTGTTAAACGACAATATGGCAACTAAGCACAGTTATGAGTTAAACCCAATAGAGATACAACAATAAGTGATACCAAACAACTAGGCAGTAAGCCAGTAGCCAGTATTACGAGATCAGAATCTCAATGAAACACAGTGTGAATTCCGCTGTGAATCGTATGAGAGATTTGCTGTCAAGAGTTTACGCCTCTTGCACTCTGTATGACTGAGTGTTTTGGTATTGCACTTGAGCAGTAATGATCGAGTGGGATAGCTAGGAATTGGAAACATGTTAATTGTGGAGGAATAATGTTGTTATGGCCGATGCATAAGAAATGCAAGGCCGCACCGATGAAGGAATACATGCACAAAACCAAATGTGGAGGCATGATTAGCAATAAGTAACTACAATAGCACTAAATACATACCAAATACCGGTAAGGGGTATACCTCAAGTGTGGGAAATAACTGAGAGGCACTACACATTGGGTAGTAGCTCAACCTCAACCGACAGTAGTCGGAAGGAAACAAGTCAATCGTTGTGAAATACATAGCAGTATACACAGTAAATTATTAGAGAGGTGGATGGAAAGTTTTGTAACTCACCGAGTTCGCCAACGGTAAGAGATACCACGCGTCGGTTGAGAAACCATTGTTACCAAGATGAAGGTGATAAATGAGAGGTGAACAATATAGTAACAATAACGAGTGGGGCAACCTGAGCCCTACAGTTATTAGAGTTTCGCAGCAGAAACTAGTGAGCCAGTAATTCAAGTGTTGAATGTGCATGGTGAACATGAGTGAATGGCTAATTATTAATGCCTAGAAGCCTCACAGGCCAGAACCGAAACCGGTTATGATTTAAAGCAAACTCCAATGAGAATTCTTGGTTTAGGGACTAAACCGCCAATATGTCAAGATCCTCTAACCAGAACACATTGTATAACAGACCGCGTGGAAGTTAAGTACTTCACGACGGCAGAACTTTGTAAACCAATGATTAAGTGATTGATTATGAATCCCCAAACTTAGATATGTGTTTAAATGATAAAATAAGATATAAGAGGCTAAATAATGCCTTAGAAACATTAAGAAACATTTCTAATCAAAGAAATATAAGGAAACACCAAAAGAGCAGTTTAAGCAAAAACATGCTCTAAGCTTGGAGAGACTTGGGAGAGTACCCAAATGTTGTTCCAGACTTAGTATATCCTAATGGTCATTTTAAATCAATTACCAAAGAAACCAAGCTTGAAAACAAGTTAAAACACAAAATGTGCTTTAAGGAGTCTTAAAGCACGTTTTCGAAAAATTGTCTTGTAAATGAGTTTTGAATGGCTAAATGTCCATCATTACTCTTTAATTAACATGTGTACTATATAGTATCACATTTGGAAGTCTATATCAATGGGAAATCAAAAATTTCACAACAATGTGCCTTGTTTTGGTGAATAGTGAATTAATTAAGCTAGTTTATAACATAAGTCTATATAAGTGAGACATTTGGTCAACAAGACTTAAGTACCCTCATTATTAAAAGGGGGCCGTTTCTTAGGAGGTGAGTCACCACCTTCATGAGTTATTAAGCAATTAAGAAAGCAAATAAGACTTATAAAGCAAAAAGTACTATTTACCTTTTAACATAAATATCACTTTTACTTACTACTCTCTCCTCATCTCCTCATTTCTTCTTGTTTCCCACGGTTTATTCAAGCTCTCTCCCTTCTCCATTAACGTGAAGAACAACTCCATGCTAGCTCCATCTAGCCTTGCCCACATCTTGCTCATTTTAGCTCCAAATCCAAAACAAAATACATATTCTTCTTAGTTAGCTCAAGCTCCTTCTTTCTATCTTTTCAAAACTTCAAGAGCTTCATTTTGGTGCCAAGCCAAACCACCATTAGAGGAGGAAATTCAAGTTTGGAGACTCCATTGGCTTCTCCATTCTCTTAAGGTAAAGAAAGTGTAAGAAAATCTAGGTTTCCACCATTTTCTTCACATGTCCGAAAATTAGTGCTCATGGACTCCATTTTAAATGCCTTATTCTAGCTTTTTTCTACTCTTCAAAGGAGAGAGGAGGTCCTTCTTGCTTCATATCCAAGCTTGTCTTGAGGAACTAAGGTAAACAATCAATTCAAAACCTTAAAACACATTTTTAACCTAGGTTTTATTCCTTAAGGTTAGTGTGTTGTTTAGTGCTCATTAGAATCATTGGACATTGTTTAGAACATTGGCAAGGAGAATTATATTGGTGACCAAGATTGGGCAAGAAAAACCTAAGGAGAAAAGCTTGTGAAGCTTGTGAAGAAACAAGGTAAAATACTTATCTTAAGGTGTTTTGTTGTTTAAGGGAATGGGATTTAGGTGTATGATGAGTTTAGTGTAGAGGTTATATTGGGAAGGTGTTATAAAAACCTAGGAGAAACAATGACTATACTTGTGAACTTGTGACTAAGGAGCAAATGAGAAAAAGAGATAGTTTAAGAATATCAAGGTGAATTACAAGAAGCATTTTATTCCAATGGGAGCCTTGTTGAGTGTATTCGCAGGTTGAAGGCAAATATATGTGGAGATTCAGTGGTTAAGATTATTGTCATTTAAGGGCCTAAGTGCCAAGCATTTAAGTTTATGCGCTATAAGATGATGTGGTGTAGTTTCGGTTTAAATTGTGTGTTAAGGTGTTGTGAAGAGATTTGAATGATATTGGTTGTTTGATGGAGAAAAACCAAGTGTTAGGATGTACTATATACTAGAGAACCCATGGCAAAATCTAAAGGAGAACTTAAGTGTGTAAGATACTCTAAGGGGATTTAATGACTAAGGAAGTACTAGGATGTTCTAGAGGTTGTCTTGATGAAAAGGGTGAGATTAAGGTGTTCTAATGACTTACAATGACTTAGGTATAACCATGAAGGAATTTAGGAATCAAAAGTATGTACTTGGGTATTTAGGACTTAGGTAAATGTTGATAAAAGAAACTAGGGTTTAGAATTTAAGAAAACCTTGGAAAGTGCAAGAAAAGATTCTTGGGAGATGATGTTGTAGTAGTGAGGGAACATTATTGGCATAGTGGCTGTCATAGGTATGAAACACCACTTAGAAAACCAAGGAAAAAATCATAAGTGTGGAAATTTTGGTATGAAGTGAGTAAGTGTTTAAGGAGATGAAAATGAGTTTTGTGGGATGTTGTATGAGGGTTTAAATGTGCAAATGAAGTTAGAAGACATTATGAAGGTTTAGGAGAAGTTTGGTGAAAATTTGCTAGTGTTTGAAGGCTTAGAAATTAGTGTTTTGCCTTGTCCGAACATCCGTCCGGACATGGTTTTCGGACAGGCCCTGTTGCGTGAAATTTCAGAGTCTCGACTTGTGTCCGACCTTGTAAGTCCGGACACAAGTTTTAGACGTAACCTGTTTCTACTTTGAGTTTTTCCCTCGACCCATGTCGAACTTCCGAAGTCCGGACCATGTTCGAACATGCGTCTGTTTTTTTTAGCTTTGAGTCTCGACTTGTCCGAACTTGGGAAGTCCGGACACAAGTTCGGACAGGCCACTGTATGGACCAAAAACCTTGTTTAAGTTAGGAAATGATGGGGATAATTATATGGATGTTATGAGATTATAAGGACTTGTTTGGTGGGTGTGATGGTCATTAAGTGGAGAGTAAGTGTAATAAATAATGAGGAAATGATGCACTTAGGAGTCAAGTTAAAAACCATAAGGCTTAGTGAAAAACAATGGGTAAAAGTTTGATGTCTAGGAAAGTTAAGTAATTCTATTGAGTTGAATTGATAATAACCTAAAACTGAATCAATGTTCTAGGCTTTGTGAATTGGGACTTGGAAGGAGATAAACCAAACGTCGTCGACGGTGAACGGTACAATCCTTCTTGTGACCTGCTTGCTAACGAGGTGTCCCTCGGCTTGTGTGCTATCTGTTTAATTGCTATGACTAAAACAAGATAAAGCATGCAACCGATATATTTGTTCTCGTTGTGTTTGTGTTATCTTTACACTAACCCGCGGACTTAAGATTGATACTAACCAAGTTTAGTACTTACTGAGTTCAGAATAAGAGTTAAGTTTGATGGTTGTTGGTTAATGCCCGTTAAGGCTTAGCTAGCACTTGGGGTTTAAGATGTCTACTAACTGGAACTTGAGTGAGGAAATCCGGGACCGATCTCCGGTCATGCATGCTAAGGAAAAAGGGGGACGGTATCTGAATCAGATCCGCCCTCCGCTTAAGGACTTGTCTTCGGACTTGTAGCCTAGGGCCGGTTGCCGGCTCAGCTACGCTGGACTCCCGTCCAGAGTAGGTGGCTTTAAGATGGTGCGGTGGGATCACCTAAATCCCAGGTTCGAATTAAGCTACAACCAATCCCTTCCAGGAAGGTTTGTATACTGAGATTAAGATTAAGATTAAGATTAAGGTAAGGAACTGAGATTAAGGAAATGAGGACTAAGGAGGGGGTTACTAACCCACTTGATAAGGAACGCTTGAGTCGTTCATTGTTTGTGAACTATATATGTTCATCTGTGGTATTGGTATTGCACTTCATATTATGCTTGTGTATGTAATCAATTTCCATGCTATCGACAATTAGTCGTCGTAGCCCCGTTAGCTTGGGGGCCATGAGAGGGTGTACCAGCATTCTGGGTGACCCCCTCGGGGGCTATTTTTACACTTGCAGGTAAGAGACCCATGAGGACGCACTACGAGAGTAGGAGCGGTTAGACTTAGGGTGGGATGTTCATTTTGAGTTCGGGTTGCGCCTGTGCACCCGACTGTTTATATTAAACTGATGTAAGGTTGAGATTATGTTTAAGATACTCGTACTCGGTTGTTATGGTATTGTGGATGGTGTGTTTGAGTTGGATAAGTATTTGGATAAGTATTGTAAACGTTAAGGCCGGTATATTCTAACGATCAGACCGTGGGCAAGGTCCAGGTGTTATTTATTTCCGCTGCGACGTATTCGATTAAGTGTTCAGTTTGCGATAACCACGATAGGCTTTGGATGAGGTGTTACAAAAAGTGGTATCAGAGCGTAGTTACGCTCTGATCAAGAAATACCGGACAGGAGTAACCACCGAGTTAGGATATAAGTTAAGAATAAGTGATGGGTTATGGGTGTGAGAAGTTAGAGTGAGTAGAGTCAGATGACCACTATAAGCGTGGATCGTCTTTATCGTCTACTGACGTTATAAATTCGTTTACCGAAACAGTGGTGAATACAAATCTAATGTGAGTTATGCTTGTTCAGATGGCAGGACGTCCTAGGGGAAGCCGAGGACGCGGCCAGGGTGAGGATACTTCAGGAATACCTGGAGGGCAGACGATCGCAGAGATCGTAGCTGCCGCATTAGGGCATATGGGCTATCCAGCCTGGTGCGGGTGCACCACCTCCACCGCCACAACCTAGGGAACCAAACTGGGTGAAGAGTCTGCAGATCTTCGACCCGCACTTTTAAAGGGGAGACCGATCCCGCCAAGCTTGAGGCGTACATCTCCGAGCTGGAGACCGCCTTCGAGACCCTTGATGTCCCTGCTGGGATCAAGGTGCGCTTAGCTGCTTTCTATCTGAAGGGGGCGGCAGGCGATTGGTGGAAGCTGGTGAGGGCCGAGCATGTGGCCAATCCAGAGTTCGGCTGGGAGCAGTACACCGCCTTGCTACGAGCAAAGTACTACCCCGCCCATGTCCAGACGAAGAAGCGCTTGCAGTTGGATGCGCTTAGGCAGACGGACAAGATGACAGTGGACGAGTATACTCAGAGTTCACTGCCTTGCTCCGTCTTCTGCCAGGTCTTGGATATTCTGACCAGATCCTGGTGGACCGCTTCTATGGCGGGCTAGCCATCGACTCCGCTACGGCATGGGGCCGACGAGTTACACTACCTTGCAGGTAATGAATGATTGAGATTTGAGTAAGTAATGAGTAAGATTTAGATTATGAGAAATAAGTGTGACTGATACTATGGAAAAGCAGGAGTGCTATCATGCCGCTGCTAAGGTTGAGATAACCGTCCAGCTGAGGGACGAGGAGAATGCAAAGAGGAAGAGTGCTGGTAAGAGCTCAGAAAGTCAAGGGCAAGGAGGGTACAAGAAAAAAGTACCAGCCTCAGGCCCAGAAAAATCAGAACCCAAAGGGGAAGGAGGAAAAAGAGAAGGGCCTGAAGAGCCATTGAAGTGACATATGCTTTGCAGCTACACCCCCTGCGCTCTAGGGCGCCAAAGGGTAAGGAATTGATATTGAATGAGTTGAGAACAAATTAGTAACCGTTTGAGATATGAGAATTGACATTATGAATCATCAGGATCTGAGACTGAGAAGGGAGCCGGTGGTGGCTACCAGCGACGCTTCATCTGTAGGTGGTGTCACAAGGACCACCCCGGGCTCGACTGTAAAGGGAATAAGGTGGAGTGCAACTTTTGTGGAGTGTATGGACACCGGGCATACGAGTGTTACCGGAACCCTGCTAGCAGAGCCTATAGGCCCGATACCAGGGGCAAGGGCAAGACCGATCAGGGAGCTGGATCTGACGGTCAGAGGAAGGTGCAGCACCGGCGGACAAGAACCCACGGTGACCCAGAAGTCGGGACCCACTTTACACATGGTGGACCGGGACGATGAGCCTGAACCCTCATCGAGGCCAGGTACCACTATAACCATTTAGTAATAAAACTACCTGCTTACCGCATTATCATGCATGTTTGGTGAATAAATGAGTTAAGTAAGAATAAGATGAGATTAGAACTTAAGTAAGATATAACCTACTACCACTTTAGGAAGATTCAACATCTGCTACCCTATACCATCTACATCTAACCCGGAGCACACCGACATCGAAACCATAGACTTTCCAACCGAACAATGTCAGGTTATCCGCCCAGGTATGATTTTATTAAGGGGATACCTGACCCGAAGCACAAATAGCCATCATCAGGAGATGCAATCAACTAGGAATGGGACCGGGAGGTTTTTACACACCGGAGTACCCAGGGGGAGCAAGGATGAAATTAAAATGATGAGCTTGGGCAAGGATTGGAATCCGTATGCCAAGAATTACCAAACCATGAGGGAGCAAGATGGAGTCTCACCACCGGGAATACCCGAAGAGTTCCATCCAGTTATTACACAAGTCGTGGAAATCGCTCAGCAGTTGGAAGCTGAACCGATTCCAGACATCCAGGCAGACATTTGCATTGTAACTTCTACGAAAAAGATGGGAGACTGGGACTACACCAGGATAAGGATGAGACAACGGAGTCTCTCGAAAGAGGGATACCCGTAGTGTCTTGGTCCATTGGGGATGATGCAGAATTTTATACGGCGAGCAGAAGCGTGCGGACCGTGCAGATAAGATAGTACTTAAGTCAGGTGATGTATTAGTTTGGGAGGAGAATCAAGGATGTTATACCATGGGATTAAGAGAATCAAGCTGAATACAGCACCATCAGCAGTAATCAATGCGACGCATATGAGACCAGGAAGATTAAACCTAACCTTTAGACAATATTAGCCATGTAATGTTAGAATGAGATGAGAAGTGAGATGTAAGATTGAAGCACATGTTGTAAACAGGATGGTCATGAATAAAATAACAGTGTTGTTCATATAAATTGTTACGACTCTTGTTATACCATCAATACTCATGAAGCTTGTGAACACAATTAGGTTATGGACTCGGTACGGAAGGTGCACTAAGCATACTTACAGAGGCACAGGCCGACGCCAGCGGTACTATCCTCACCGGCACCTTTCCGATTAATGGGATTGAGGCATCAGTTCTCTTCGACTCAGGGCCTCGCATACCTTTGTCTCGGCATCATTTGCGAGCAGGTTGGGGCTAGACGCTGATGAGCTACCCGACTTCACGGTTACGCTCCCGTCTAAGGAGAAGGTTCGTTGCACTCGTTACTACCGAGGAGCCACCATCAGAATTAAGGGAGAAGACTTTCCAGTCAGTTTCATTGAGTTCTGTAAGCTAGGATTTGATGTTATCTTCGGGATGAACTGGTTGGAGCGGCACAAGGGACGTATCCTCTGCGCCGAGCATAGATTGCTGCTCAGGAGTCCGTCTGGGGTAACAATATCATACCGCCAGAGGCCCAGAGAGCCTTCGACTAAGATCATCACCGCCATGGCAATGCATAGAGAATTAAGGAGAAAGGAAGAAGTATACTCTGCTATGTACAGGACATAGAGAGAGACCCTGAGTTCGACCCCGACTTACCGGTAGTGTCGGAGTTCCCCGACTTATTTCCACGGGAACTGCCCGGCATGCCACCCACTCGGGAGGTAGAGTTCACCATTGAGCTGCTACCTGGTACCGGACCGATAGCCAAGGCACCATACCGTATGGCCCCGGCAGAAATGACTGAGTTAAAGAACAATTGAAAGACTTGTTGGATAAGGGATTCATTAGACCAAGTGTGTCACCATGGGGAGCGCCAGTCCTCTTCGTGAAGAAGAAGGATGGTAGCCTCCGCCTCTGCATCGACTACAGAGAGCTGAATGCAGTAACAGTGAAGAATAAGTACCCACTACCACCACCATTGACGATCTGTTCGATCAGTTGAAAGGAGCATCTGTGTTTTCCAAGATTGATCTCAGATCGGGGTATCATCAGATAGCCATTAAGGAGGGAGACATTGAGAAGACGGCATTCCGGACACGATACGGCCACTATGAGTTTACAGTGATGCCGTTCGGTTTGTCGAACGCACCGGAGAAATTTATGGATCTGATGAACCGCTTGTTCCGGGAGCAGCTGGACAAGTCGGTTGTGGTTTTTATTGATGACATTTTGATATATCGAAGTCTAAGGTGAGCATGAGGAACATCTGAGGAGGGTATTGGAGATACTGAGGGAGAACCAGCTATGTGCTAAGTTCTCCAAATGTGAGTTTTGGCTTTGACCAGGTCTCTTTCCTAGGTCATGTCATCTCAGATGCTGGGATCGCAGTGGATCCAGCAAAGGTTGATGCCGTACGCACCTGGCCAAGGCCGAAGACTGTTACCGACATCCGGAGCTTTCTCGGTTTGGCAGGTTACTACAGGAGGTTTGTTAGAAATTTCAGCAAGGTCGCGAACGCCGATGACCAGTCTGAAGAAGGACGCACCATCTTGTGGACAGTTGACTGTGAGAGATCATTTCAGCGCTTGAAGGACTCACTGACCACTGCACCGGTTCTGACCATTCCAGACGGTACAGAGGGCTTTGAGGTTATTGTGATGCATCCGGCAGAGGGCTGGGTTGCGTGCTCATGCAACATGGCAAGGTGGTGGCATATGCCTCACGCCAGTTGAAGAACATGAGGAGAACTACCCCACACATGATTTAGAGTTGGGAGCTGTAGTCTTCGCTTTGAAGATATGGCGCCACTACTTATATTGGGTTAGTGTCACGATCTACACCATCACAGAGTTTGAAATACATATTCACTCAGAAGGAGTTAAATCTTCGACAGAGGAGATGGTTAGAGTTTCTGAAAGACTATGACATTGACCCTCCAATACAAAGAGGGGAAGGCCAATGTTGTAGCAGATGCCCTGAGCCGTCGAGCACACCACTCCATTCGCTAGTTTCTTTCTCCAGCTTGGTTGATGAGGTGCGAGAGGCTCAGAGGACAGATGAGTACATGAGAGAGGTCAGACAGAAGCTGACAGATGGTACCTTTGAGAGTTAGAAATACGACTTCAGACTCATGATGATGATCTGATCAGACTTAAGGCCGGTTGATGCATACCACGAGGCAACACACGGATCTGAAAGACCTTATACTTAAGAATCACACTGTTCTTCAGTTGTCCATCCATCCGGGAGCCTCTAAATATATAAAGACATGAAGAGATACTTGTTCTGGTGGTCGGGGATGAAGACAGATGTTACCGAGTTCGTCTTGAGGTGTCTCACATGCCAGAAGGTGAAATTCGAGCACCGACGACCGGGCGGAATGGTACAGTCGATGCCAGTTCCGGAGTGGAAGTTCCATGATATCTCCATGGACTTCGTAGTTGGGCTTCCACCTGCTAGGGGAGGTCTCAACATGATATGGGTGGTGGTGGATCGCCTTACCAAAGTAGCCCGATTCATACCGATGAAGGATACTTGGAAGGTGACCAAATTAGCTGAGTTATTTGAGAAAGAAATCATGAGACATCACGGCATACCAAAGACCATAGTGTCAGATAGAGATACCAGATTCCTTTCGAGGTACTGGAGAGCTACCAGAGAAGCGTTGGGTACAGAACTCAAGCTGAGTACCGCGTTCCATCCTCAGACAGATGGTCAGACTGAGCGTACTATTCAGACACTCGAGGACATGCTGAGAGCATGTGCCTTAGACTTCCAGGGCAGTTGGATTGACAGATTGCATCTGATCGAGTTTTCATACAACAACAGCTATCACGCTTCGATCAAGATGGCACCTTTTCAAGCGTTGTACGGTAGACCATGTCGTACACCGCTCTGCTGGGATGAGTCGAGTGAGACGGTCATTATAGGACCAGAGTACTTAGAACAAGTTAAGGCTGAAGTTCAGCAAATCAGGGAGAACATGAAAGCTGCTCAAGATAGGCAGAAGTCGTATGCTGATGTTCGACGACGGGACCTGGAGTTCGCAGTGGGCGACCAGGTATTTCTGCGAGTTTCACCGATGAAGGGTGTATTCAGGTTTGGGCAGAAGGGCAAATTAAGCCCGAAATTTGTTGGTCCTTATGAGATTACGGAGCGGGTGGGCCCGGTTGCTTACAGGTTGAATTTACCTGCTGAGCTGGGTAAAGTGCATGATGTTTTTCATGTTTCACAGCTAAAGAAATACATGCACCACCCCTCCCATGTGTTAGAACCTGAGAGGTTGACTTTAGAACCAAATATGAGATCCGTGGAGACTCCTCAGAGAATCTTGGACAGCAAGACTAGGGACACTCGCCACAAGTCAGTGCGACTGGTGAAGGTTCTCTGGTCTAACCAGGATGTCGAAGAGGCCACGTGGGAATTAGAGGATAAGATGAGGGCGAAGTACCCTTCTTTATTTACTGACTAGATCGTCTGTATAGGGTACGGGGCGTACCCCTTTTAAGGGGGGTAGAGCTTCCTCGCTTTTGAGTTAGGAAACGATCATGTTTGTCGTTTGTTTGGTTGTTAAGATGTGAATCTGTGTAATTTACTACACTTGGTGTTAAGTTTGAGTTATGTATAATACTTATGTATTGTATTTGAGATTGACCTTTGAGTCTTGAGATGTGTGAATGTGAGTATAAGATGTGGTGTTAAGATTAAGGAAATTGAGTACCGTGAATGATTAAGCACATATGTGAACTTTGAGGACAAAGTTCTTTTAAGGGGGTAGATTGAAATACCCCAAACTTAGATATGGTGTTTAAATGATAAACTAAGATATAAGGAGGCTAAATAATGCCTTAGAAACATTAAGAAACATTTCTAATCAAAGGAAATATAAGGAAACACCAAAAGAGCAGTTTAAGCAAAAACATGCTCTAAGCTTGGAGAGACTTGGGAGAGTACCCAAATATTGTTCTAAGACCTTAGTAATATCCTAATGGTCATTTAAATCAATTACCAAAGAAAACCAAGCTTGAAAACAAGTTAAAACACAAAATGTGCTTTAAGGAGTCTTAAAGCACGTTTTTGAAAAATTGTCTTGTAAATGAGTTTTGAATGGCTAAATGTCCATCATTACTCTTTAATTAACATGTGTACTATATAGTATCACATTTGGAAGTCTATATCAATGGGAAATCAAAAATTTCACAACAATGTGCCTTGTTTTGGTGAATAGTGAATTAATTAAGCTAGTTTATAACATAAGTCTATATAAGTGAGACATTTGGTCAACAAAGACTTAAGTACCCTCATTATAAAAGGGGGCCGGTTTCTTAGGAGGTGAGTCACCACCTTCATGAGTTATTAAGCAATTAGAAAGCAAATAAGACTTATAAAGCAAAAAGTACTATTCACCTTTTAACATAAATATCACATTTACTACCTCTCTCCTCATCTCTTCATTCTTCTTGTTTCCACGGTTTCTTCAAGCTCTCTCCCTTCTCCATTAACGTGAAGAACAACTCCATGCTAGCTCCATCTAGCCTTGCCCACATCTTGCTCATTTTAGCTCCAAACCAAAACAAAATACATATTCTTCTTAGTTAGCTCAAGCTCCTTCTTTCTATCTTTTCAAAACTTCAAGAGCTTCATTTTGGTGCCAAGTCAAACCACCATTAGAGGAGGAAATTCAAGTTTGGAGACTCCATTGGCTTCTCCATTCTCTTAAGGTAAAGAAAGTGTAAGAAAATCTAGGTTTCCACCATTTTCTTCACATGTCCGAAAATAGTGCTCATGGGACTCCATTTTTAATGCCTTGTTCTAGCTTGTTTCTACTCTTCAAAGGAGAGAGAGGTCCTTCTTGCTTCATATCCAAGCTTGTCTTGAGGAACTAAGGTAAAACAATCAATTCAAAACCTTAAAACACATTTTTAACCTAGGTTTATTCCTTAAGGTTAGTGTGTTGTTTAGTGCTCATTAGAATCATTGGACATTTTTAGAACATTGGCAAGGAGAATTATATTGGTGACCGAGATTGGGCAAGAAAAACCTAAGGAGAAAAGCTTGTGAAGCTTGTGAGAGAACAAGGTAAATTACTTATCTTAAGGTGTTTTGTTGTTTAAGGGAATGGGATTTAGGTATTGATGAGTTTAGTGTAGAGTTTATATTGGGAAGGTGTTATAAAAACCTAGGAGAACAAAAACAATGACTTGTGGAACTTGTGACTAAGGAGCAAATGAGAAAAAGAGATAGTTTAAGAATATCAAGGTGAATTACAAGAAGCATTTTATTTCAATGGGAGCTTGTTGAGTGTATTCGCAGGTTGAAGGCAAATATATGTGGAGATTCAGTGGTTAAGATTATTGTCATTTAAGGGCCTAAGTGCCAAGCATTTAAGTTTATGCGCTATAAGATGATGTGGTGTAGTTTCGGTGTAAATTGTGTGTTAAGGTGTTGTGAAGAGAATTTGAATGATATTGGTTGTTTGATGGAGAAAAACCAAGTGTTAGGATGTACTATATACTAGAGAACCCATGGCAAAATCTAAAGGAGAACTTAAGTGTGTAAGATACTCTAAGGGGATTTAATGACTAAGGAAGTACTAGGATGTTCTAGAGGTTGTCTTGATGAAAAAGGGTGAGATTAAGGTGTTTAATGACTTACAATGACTTAGGTATCACCATGAAGGAATTAGGAATCAAAAGTATGTACTTGGGTATTTAGGACTTAGGTAAATGTTGATAAAAGAAACTAGGGTTTAGAATTTAAGGAAAACCTTGGAAAGTGCAAGAAAAGATGCTTGGGAGATGATGTTGTAGTAGTGAGGGAACATTATTGGCATAGTGGCTGTCATAGGTATGAAACACCACTTAGAAAACCAAGGAGAAAATATCATAAGTGTAGGAATTTTGGTATGAAGTGAGTAAGTGTTTAAGGAGATGGAAAATGAGTTTTGTGGGATGTTGTATGAGGGTGTAAATGTGACAAATGAAGTTAGAAGACATTATGAAGGTTTAGGAGAAGTTTGGTGAAAATTGGCTAAGTGTTTGAAGGCTTAGAAAATGAGTGTTTTGCCTTGTCCGAACATCCGTCCGGACATGGACGTTCGGACAGGCCCTGTTGCGTGAAATTTTCAGAGTCTCGACTTGTGTCCGACCTTGGGAAGTCCGGACACAAGTTCGGACGTACTGTTTCTACTTTGAGTTTTCCTCGACCCATGTCCGAACTTCCGAAGTCCGGACACATGTTCGGACATGCGTCTGTTTTTAGCTTTGAGTCTCGACTTGTGTCCGAACTTGGGAAGTCCGGACACAAGTTCGGACAGGCCACTGTATGGACCAAAAACCTTGTTTAAGGTTAGGAAATGATGGGGATAATTAAGTATGGATGTTATGAGATTATTAAGGACTTGTTTGGTGGGTGTGATGGTCATTAAGTGGGAGAGTAAGTGTAATAAATAATGAGGAAATGATGCACTTAGGAGTCAAGTTAAAAACCATAAGGCTTAGTGAAAAACAATGGGTAAAAGTTGATGTCTAGGAAAGTTAAGTAATTCTATTGAGTTGGATTGATAATAACCTAAAACTGAATCAATGTTCTAGGCTTTGTGAATTGGGACTTGGAAGGAGATAAACCAAACGATCGTCGACGGTGAACGGTACAATCCTTCTTGTGACCTGCTTGCTAACGAGGTGTCCCTCGGCTTGTGTGCTATCTGTTTAATTGCTATGACTAAAACAAGATAAAGCATGCAACCGGTTATATTTGTTCTCGTTGTGTTTGTGTTATCTTTACACTAACCCGCGAGACTTGAGATTGTTACTAACCAAGTTTAGTACTTACTGAGTTAAGAATAAGAGTTAAGTTTGATGGTTGTTGGTTAATGCCCGTTAAGGCTTAGCTAGCACATGGGGTTTAAGATGTCTACTAACTGGAACTTGAGTGAGGAAACCCGGGACCGATCTCCGGTCATGCATGCTAAGGAAAAAGGGGGACGGTATCTGAATCAGATCCGCCCTCCGCTTAAGGACTTGTCTTCGGACTTGTAGCCTAGGGCCGGTTGCCGGCTCAGCTACGCTGGACTCCCGTCCAGAGTAGGTGGCATTAAGATGGTGCGGTGGGATCACCTAAATCCCAGGTTCGAATTAAGCTACAACCAATCCCTTCCAGGAAAGGTTTGTATACTGAGATTAAGATTAAGATTAAGATTAAGGTAAGGAACTGAGATTAAGGAAATGAGGACTAAGGAGGGGGTTACTAACCCACTTGATAAGGGAACGCTTGAGTCGTTCATTGTTTGTGAACTATATATGTTCATCTGTGGTTATTGTTATGCACTTCATATTATGCTTGTGTATGTAATCAATTTCCATGCTATCGACAATTAGTCGTCGTAGCCCCGTTAGCTTGGGGGCCATGAGAGGGTGTACCAGCATTCGTGCTGACCCCCTCGGGGGCTATTTTTTTACTTGCAGGTAAGAGACCCATGAGGACGCACTACGAGAGTAGGAGCGGTTAGACTTAGGGTGGGATGTTCATTTTGAGTTCGGGTTGCGCCTGTGCACCCGACTGTTTATATTAAACTGATGTAAGGTTGAGATTATGTTTAAGATACTCGTACTCGGTTGGTTTGGTATTGTGATGGTGATGTTTGAGTTGGATAAGTATTTTGGATAAGTATTGTAAACGTTAAGGCCGGTATATTCTAACGATCAGACCGTGGCAAGGTCCAGGTGTTATTTATTTCCGCTGCGACGTATTCGATTAAGTGTTCAGTTTGCGATAACCACGATAGGCTTTGGATGGGGTGTTACAAATACGTGGCGTAATCCCTTTTAAGGGGGGTAGAGCGCAAAACACTTATGTGGATTACCGTACAATTGTACGTAGTGTATGTGGCCTATATTGTGCATAGCAAAAATAATGTTTTGGATGATTGGTGTGTGTGTACGTAAACATACACATTCATTCATGGTTTAATTGTGGTAATTGCGCACTGAAGATGCGAATACCATTGTGATAGTGTGTTTATTTCGTAACAGTTATGTGTGATAGTAAGGTGTGGGGAGTAGAGAAACTCCCGGGAACAAAAACCCCGACAGTGTATAAATGTGAAACTATGTGTTGTATTTGATAAAATATATGTGTATATATATACTAATAGTGATTCATGAAATGGTAGGAAACCGACATAGAACTAGTGAGAATAAGATTCCTAGGCAACAGGATTAAAGTGAATGGAGGTAACTGATAGACGGAGTTCTATCCTTGGAGATGTTATGATCATGACTAGAATGACTTAAAAAGATAAAAAGGGGATATGTTTGAATTAGTTGTTTTGAAATCGAAGTGGGAGGTGAAACTTGATTTCATGAGATCAAGGGAAGTCGAACACAAATTGGGGTGGAAGGATAGTTCAACATTGATGCTATCACATCAGGGTTGGATGATTCTTGAAGCTCCTTTAAGTGGTCACAATTAACCATGCTAAGAAAAGAAGCAATGAGCATAAGTTGGACTTGGAGTTGTATGTGTTTTCAAAAAGGATTTTGAATTGGAATTTATAAAACGGCGATAGATACTTACATAGTTAAAGTTCTCTTACTTAACCTCACAAGGAAAAATTTTAAATTTAAGTGATTCTTTGATCTCCCAAAGGAACGGGGACGGAAGGTGTCCATCGCGACCGGGTTCTGCGGGATCACAGTGTATATCAAAGATATTTTTGATTGTTATACATGCTATGACATGTTGTGTGGTATGTGTAATAAATATTATTTTGACCTTGAGTTCCAAAGTGTATGTTATCAAGACCTATGAGTCTAAATGTTGTTGTGTTACATAGACCTATGTGTCTAAAGGCTGTTATGTTATCGAGACCTATGGGTCTAAATGTTGCTATGTTACCCAGACCCAAGAGTCTAAGGGTCGTTATGTTTGTGTAAATGTTGTTAAGATACCCGGACCGTTAAGTCCGAGGTTATCATGCAAGTATGTTATGTTATGTATGGATGTGTATATGTACCCGGACCGTTAAGTCCGAGGTTGTGATGTAAAGTATGTTTGGGTGCGAAAGTTTTATTTTGTAAGTTATCCCCGTGTTCTAATCCAATGATGTGTGAACTTCGAGGACGAAGTTCTTTTTAAGGGGGGTAGATTGAAATACCCCAAACCTTGATATGTTATTTAAATGTTAAAACATGGTATTTAAAGGCTAAAAAGTGCCTTAGAAACGTCAGTGTACAATTTAAACCATGGTAAAAACATTAAAGTACCATAAAGACAGTTTGAGCAAAAACATGCTTTAAGCTTGGAGTGAACTTGGTTAGGACCCAAAGAACCTACCAAGACTAAATAATATTCAATTATGATTTAATAAGGCTAATTAAGTCTTTAGGAAACCTTGGTAGACAATTAAACCAAACAAAACACAAATAAATGCCTTAAAGTCAATATGGGCAAAAATATGCTCTAAGCTTGGGATAAATTTGTATAAGACCTAAAGGTCATGTCTATACCTTAATTATATGTTAATGAACATATAAAATCAATTACTAAAGAAAACCAAGCTTGAAAACAAGTTAAAATACAAAATGTGCTTTAAGGAGTCTTAAAGCACATTTTGAAAAATTGTCTTGTAAATGAGTTTTGAATGGCTAAATGTCCATCATTACTCTTTAATTAACATGTGTACTACTTAGTATCACATTAGGAAGTCTAAATCAATGGGAAATCTTAAAATTTCACAAATATGTGCCTTAGTTTGTGAATAGTAACCAAAATATGCAAATTTATAACATAAGTCAATATAAGTAAGTTAATTGGTCAACAAAGACCAAAACACCCTTATTATTAAATGGGGCCGGTTTTTGTAGGGTGAGTCATCACCATTTACAAATAATTAAAGAAATAAAAAATAAGTAAAGTACTATCTACTTTAATTACATAAATATCTACTAAAGTTACCTCTCACCTCACTTTTCTTCATTCCTTCTCATCCCCACCGATTTCTTCATCTTCTCAAGCTCCATTCTCGGTTTGCTACAGCACCACTCACACCACCATCTTCAATCTCTTATTCTTCTAGCTCCATATACCAAATCAATTCTAAGACCATATTGGTCTTAGTTAGGCCAAGCTCTACACTTCTCTCTTTTCAAATCTTCAATAACTCCATTTCGGTGCCATGAAGATTCACCATTGTTGGAGCTTGAGCTCACCTTTCATGCCTTGTCATTCTCCTTTGCTTCAAGGTAAGGAAAGTCAAAGAAAATCAATGTTTCCTCTTGTTTTAGTGTGTGGCCGAAAATCACCACTTATGGTGCCTTCACCTTGCTTGTTCTAGCTTCATTCCAACCATTCAAGGGAAAAGGAGGAGTCCTCTCTTGTACATATTCAAGTTCTCTTTCAAATTCTAAGGTAAACTTCTATTTAAGTGTTAGAACACTTATGTAAATTTAGGGTTTATATGTGAGTTTAAGTATGCAACTTAATGCTCATTACCCTTATATGTATATTGATTAGAAAGTTGACAAGTGATCAAACTCCTTGCTGATTTTCGGTTCAAGGAAACAAGAAAGAAGTTTGAAAGGAAAAGAGGTAAACAAACTATCTCAATGTAGTTCAAATGCCTTAGGAAAAATGAGCTTGATTTACTTAATAAAATACCTAAGGAGCCAATGGTGAATGACCTAGTAAAATGCTCTCAAGGAAACTATTAAAGGGCATATGTGTTGTTGTATGTAATTGCAGGTTAAAGGCAATATATATGTGGGAAATTCAGTGTTTAAGTTTAATGTATTTAAGGGCCTAAGAGCCATGTTATTTAAGGGCCTAAGTGCCAAGCAATTTAAGTTTATGCACTATATTGTGATGTAGTGTAAATTGGTGAAGTTTTGTGTGTGAGAAGGTTCTTGATGGATTTAGGTGTTCTTAAGTGTTTAATGGTGAAAAACAATGTGTTTTGGTTTGACAATGTGCTAGGAGAAGCCATGGCAAAATTTGGAAAATGTATAAGAAGTTCTAAGTGTTTTAAATAAGTTTTGGTGAACTAGGAAGTGTTAAAGGTGAACACGTGTTTTACTAGGGAGAAAGCATGTATTAAGGTGATTTAGAGTGATACGAGGATTTAGGTATTATCTTGGAAGTTCTAGGAATTCAATGTGTGTTTTTGAGGATGTATTAAAGTCTTGGAGAAGTTTGTTTAAGGTTTAGGAATGTTGATATACAAGAGGAAATGATGTTTAGGTAAGATGTGAAAAGGAGATTTAGTTATTACGAAAAGATGTTTGAGAGATGATGTTATGATGGTAAGGAAACATTTTTGGCATAGTGGTTATCATAATTATGAAACACCACTTAGAGGAACTAAGGAGAAAACATTATAAGTGTTAGGAGTTTGGTAAGAAAAGAGTAAGTGTTTAAGGAGTTATAAAATGAGTTTTATGGATGTTATATGAAGGGTTAAATGTGCCAAATGATGTTAGAACACATTAGGAGGCTTGAGGAAAAGTTTGGAGAAAGTTTGACAAGTTTTGGACAAATTCTGATGTTGTCCGACCCAGTGGTCCGACCCAGGGTGGGTCGGACAGCCCCAGTTAATTCGCCCGTTGATGTTTCTGGAATGGTCCGACCCAGAGGACATGGGTTGGACAGTTGGACTTGAAAGACGGAAAAAAATTTCTGGAACGGTCTGACCCAGTTATGGGTCGGACGACCCAAAACATGTAAAAAAAAAAAACAACAAAGTGTGGTTTAAGTAGTGAACCCTAGTGAGTAATAATGACAATTTAGTGGGGCAAAAGTTGTATTAAATGTAAAAGTAAAACAAGTTAAAATGTGAAGTTATTTAACTAAGTTAACGGGGATAAGTTATGAGCATTAGACTTTAAACAATCATGTTACCCGATGTTAATAAAAGTACATGTAATGTTATCAGTTGTTCGAGAATTGCTCGAGGAACATAAGTGGACATGATAGAGTGGACTCCGGTGACAGGTATGGTTTTCTTGCAACCTGTGTCCTACCGGATTACACCGGCTTGTATGCCAATGTGTTTTTTCTGTATGTTTGCCACGTTATAAGATAAATCATGAAACGAGTTTACAGTCGTTATTGTTGTTGTGTGTTTACGTGCCGATACCGGTAACCTCGAATGCGCATGAAGGGCTAGTTAACCACTATTAGGTAAACGTAAGAGAACGGTATCCGGTGATAACGTTCCCGACCTAAGGAACGTTCTAACCACGGCTATGCGTGAGTTAGTCATGTGATGTTTGTGTGTGATGTTGTGCGTGAATGTATGACTCTCCCTTCCCTTTTGTGTGTGTCTAACAAGACTTAACCAATGTTTGTGATTGTTTATTAAGTTCAATGTTGAACTTCTAACAAGTGCTAACGGGGGAAGTGAGGAGTCCAGTCTGTTCCGGCCACGCGTGTGAGTATGGGAGTCGATGTCATAACCGGTTCGATTCTCTTTGTATGTTATGGTTGTTTTCCAATTTGGTTTCCAACCTTCCCTTTAGCTTAACCAAGGCTATTTTACTGACTCACGTCGGGCCACAGGGGCATACTATGTTTATGTTTGTTCGGTGTGCTTGGATCACTATATCCGAGACACCTTGTGTTAAGTTATCCGTTCATTTAACGAGACGGTAATGAGTTATGTAACGAGCTTATCATGAGACTGGCAACATTCTCTAGGCTACAAGTGAACTGACTATGTTTGGGCCGGTTCATAAAGGGAACCGTTCCCGTTATGTTATGTATTGTTGTTGTGTTGCAATTCTTATTGCGATGTGATGTGATATGTTGTTAAGATGTGGAGTATGTGGATTATGGATATGAATTCCAGTTTATTGTAAGAGGCGTTTAAGGATAACCCGATTGGTGGGTATGTGTCGTCTATTAAGGAAATAGCTCCGTTGAAGGAGAAACACTCTAGGGATTAAAGATCACAATGAGTGATTTGTTAAGTGTAGTTGAATGGCTGTTTTAATGAGCCATTGTTGTGCAGTGTAATGTGTTGTGTATTGTAGTTTACATGCATGATTCTGATATAATCAACCGCATGCTAAGACGACAAATAGTTGTGCGTGGCCGGTAGCATGCGGGCTGCGGGATTACCATACCAGCAAAGGTGCTGAGCCCCTGGGGGGCCACCCTTTCTCTACTTTTGCTATTTGCAGGTACAAGGAGCTGGAAGCCGTTCGAGAGTAGGACGGGGTAGTCGTTGTACATGGGTAGCCATTTAAATTGTGTATGTATTGTAGGTGTAGTAAGACCGAAATTGTTATCGGCATCAGTTGGTAAATACTCGGTACAGTTGGATTGTATATGTATATTGGTTGTTGTTAATGGAAAGAGATAATAATGTGTAGTCGCTCGGGAATCTAGTCCATCAGACCGATACAATGTATATGTAATAGCCTTGTTAGCCACGTGGGTGGTTAACGGCGTGTAACACCAGCGAGTTAAGTAATGTGATGAAGTATGTTTTTCCGCTGCAGTTTGTTGTAAGTGTGTTAATGTTGGATGGGGTGTTACAGTCACTGACATGTCCAACGGCTACTGAGAAAAGTAAGGTTAAAACGGTGACATGGAGCAGGAGCCGTCTATGTAAAGTTTCATCTATTTTGGACTACATTTAAACATGTTTAAAGTTGAATTTCGAAAACCGACAGGAATATATTGTGAATTATGAAAGAAAACAGGGATATATCGTGAATTTTTCCTAAAAAGTATTCACCCCACTATTCAAATTAGATTCTAGCCGAAGGAAGCATACCAAACACACCATGGAGAAGTTGATGATCCGGTAGAAAGTGAATTCAAAGTTACCATTGGTAATTACTTTGTCAGGGAAAGGTACACGTACCAGGTCACTGTGCACGTACCAGGTTACCGTTTCCAGTACAAAGTGAATTCAAAGTTACCATTGGTAATTACTTTTGTCAGGGAAAGGTACACGTACCAGGTCACTATGCACATACCAGGTTACCGTTTCCAGTACAAAGTGAATTCAAAGTTACCATTGGTAATTACTTTTGTCAGGGAAAGGTACACGTACCAAGTCACTGTACGTACCAGGTTACCGTTTTTGAACTTGTAACCTTGTGGCTAGTTCATGACCAAACTCTATATAAGGGATGCCTCCTCCATTTCATCTTCACACACTCACTCTCCATATTCTCGAAGCTCTCTATCTCCTGACTCTCTTCCAAAAATAATTTCATAAAACTGTTCAAGCTCTCTAAACATGAGTCAATCTTCAGATTCCGATCATGAGTATGTTCCAGTATCAAGCCCAGTAAGTATTTAGTTTATTATCTTTGTAAATCATATTCACACTAATATTTCATATTTCAACATTCGTCTAACATTCTCTAGACCCTTATTGCAGGAAAGTGACTCAACTACTGATTCAGATTGGGATGAATTTGATGAAGGCATTCCAGATCATAATGGAGAGATGGATGACTACATGCAACAGATGTATAATCGACCTCCGGTGGTGGATACAGGTTACTTATTTCAAACAAACCAGGCCTTTTGGAGTAAAGAAGAAGCGAAAGCTTGGGTAGATAGTGTTGGTCATCCCAACCTTATCTACACCATATGTTATACCCAAAATTTTGACCCCGCTGGCTAGGGTCTACGAGGTTTTGGTGTTGTGAGGCATTTCAATCAAGTAATGAGAGGTCCTGGCTCGATCGGCGCATTCCAGGGCATGGGGAGCAGTTTCGTCATTGTCAGGGGCGTTTTTGTAATTTTAAGGCTCCCAAGACCTCCTATAGGCTTTCTCTCTCCTCCAAAAGATGCCCAAATCAGCTTGAAATGCTTTGATATTTTACCCATGATAGAGAATGACATTTTGAGCATAACGGAGTTGGAATTTTGGTTTTTCGAATTTCTAATAATTTTCTAGCAATTTCTGACTGAATCCGACGAGAAATTCAATTAAAAATATTCCAACATTTAAACAATTCAATTTCACTTCAGAAAATTCATAATTGCCATCCTTGACATGTGGTTAAAATTTCACAGCAAAATTCCTTTGGGAAGTCATTTAATTAAAATGTCAAAAAATCTTACTTTTACTATATTTCTTTATCTTTAAGAAAGTCTATATAAGGGGATAGGTTTTTTTGATAAAATCAGAATCTCATATGCTCAAGAACCCTAGGAAGACAGAAAGCACAGCCTCCTCTCTCCCTCTCACGTTTTTCAACACCCGACCACCCGAATCATACCGAAAATCCCCCGAAATCACCATCTAAACTTGTTTTCCAATCCCCAGAGCACCAATAATCATCAAAACCCGCAAAAACATCACCAAAACATGAAGAACAGCAAGAACAACCAACAACCAGAAGCTTGGTTCGAAAACCTTTCGGGTCTGCCATCAACGGAGCACTCAACAAATCCCGGTGTGAGGAATCATTGTGAACCCGAAGGTAAAATAGGTATAAATTCCACTCTCCTAACTCCCTACGGTATTATCAGTCTTGCCTCAAATGTGGCTTCAAACTAACTCTTTTTCGCTTCTGTATCACTAATTGCTTTAGCTACTGCCTTGTTACTTGTTTTCCAAGTTTCGTATTAATTCTGATTTCAAATTGAGTTCTTTCAATTACTAACGTGTTTATAATCTTTCAGGCTATGCACCCATAAAATTTGAGCTCAAAAAACCGTCGGGAGCCATCAAAAACCCACTGTCCGTGGGTTGTCCGTGACCTCGGACTCATTGTCCGTGACCTCGGACTCATTGTCCGGGACCACGGACGGGTTGTCCGTGACCACGGTCACCCACGGACGGTGGCGGGATTTTATATTTTTCTATTTTTCAAATTTTAGGGTTTCTATCAATACATGTCCGAGCCCACAGACACCCTGTTCGTGGCCCCGGACTTTTCAAGTTTGTGTTTTTATTTTAGTTCTGTTTTCAAAATCATTTAATTCAACTAGGGTCCGTGGTCTCAGACATTGGGTCCGTGGCTACGGACGTGATTACAATTTGACCTAATTCTGCCTCTGAAACCCTAGTTTAGGTGGCTTTTAATTTCACTTTAATTTTCTGTCAAAAAACGCTAAAAAATGAAAAAAAAAATAGAAGCGCACACTTAGGTTAAAGACGACTCGTAATAAGCCGTAATTAAACTAAGTAGAGGAAAAACGACCTAGGAAGGGTAATGAAAGTAATTTGAACCCTAAATAAGTCGAATACCAAGCCCCCGAACCCAAACTCTCCTTTCCTAATTTGATCTAGGTTAAAATTAGGTGGCGACTCATAATAGGTTCTAGTGAGCTAGCTTAGGTTTTAATAATTATTTTTATATGACATAGTTATTAATCTTAGGTTATAAGTGGACCTAAAACCCGGTTAGATCCTAATCAGCTCTAATCAACATAAGATAGGGTTTAAAATCGAGGCTCACACCATAATTCAAAGTTCTCGGTCGGGCCAAGATTTCCACATAACATGCGAGAGGTATTGGAAACCACGAAGGACACCACGACCTGGTGTCATCAACCGGCACAAATCATCTGGTTCAAAAAATGTGGTTGTTCTTTTCGAATTAAGGGGTATTACACAAGCTACGGGTGTTTCTTGAATATGGGTAACGGATGGCATAATCATGATCTCACTGAGTAGGCAGAGGGTCATTTTATGGGAAAACGCCTAACTGATCAGGAAAGATTATGATCGATCAGAGAAGCAGAGTTGGTGTGCCACCTTGTGCAATTTATTCAGAGCTCACAAAACAATCAACCCAGAAACGTCAGCAACAAGGAAAGACATATACAACAGGATACAAAAAACAAAACTTGAAAAGAGAAATGATCGATCCATGGTGCAGACTCTACTGAGTGAGCTAGACAAAACCAACTACTACTACGATTACACTACAGAACCAAGTAAGTCAACTCAATATGTCTCAAATAACTGCAATCCTTTAGGTTTCATTAATTTGATAGATAACATGATTATATTTCATAATTTAGGGGATCGAAACACGAGTTGGGTCCCTCTTCTTTGCACACCTACCTCTAGATTACTGCTCCATGCTTTCCCGTACGTCATAGGCATTGATGCTACTATAAAAACGAACATCACAAATATGCCTTTGGTTCAGTTCATCAGGATGACGAGTATAGGCAAGAACTTCAGCATTGCCTTCGCCTTTTTTGTTTAAGAATAAACAGACATGTATGTGTGGGCACTTCAACAATTAAGGGAACTCCTCGGTCGGACTACAACCTGAACATTTATCACCGACAGATGTCTGGCCCTGATGAATGTCTTAGAACAGGTATTTCCTGAATCTCATCATCTTCTATGTGGTGGCACATAAGTAGGAACATTCAGGGGAAAGCCGAGACTTATATGGGTGATAGAGGAAGGGCGGCGACTGTAGTCCGAATGTGGACTTCGGTTGTCTACTCGAGCACAGAGCAGGACTACAACGAGAGTTACAAAAATTACAAGTATACATACCGAAGCTATCCACGTTTCATTACGTATGTTGCATCAGTCTTGGAGAAACACAAGGAAAATTTTGTGGAGGCTTGGGTCAAGAATGTGTTGCACTTTGGCAACACAACGACAAATAGGTACAATTGTTAATCTTGTAATTTTTAAGATAATACAGTCATTGTTATAGATCTATAAAAACTTGCTTAAACATTTGATAGGGTGGAGAGCACACATTCTTCTCTAAAGGCGAGATTAAGGAGTGCTAGACACACTTTGGATGTAATCTTTCCAAAGATTAACGATCATGAATACTAGCATCCGGGAGCTAAAAAAGGATTTCGAGGCAGCCAAGACAAAACACAGAAGAGAGCACATGAGGGTTTCAATTGCTGATCTGATCGGGAAGGTTAGTATCCTTTGCTTAGATGAGCTAGTAAAGGAGCTTGGAAGGGCGAATTATGTGCAAATGGACAGCTCAATCTGTGGATGTGACAAGGTAACCTCTCATGGATTACCTTGTACTTGTAAATTAATCTACATGTTGGATAGTGGTATACTATGCTTGAAGAGGGATATACATCGTTTCTAGTATACCCTAAGCTGGGAGAAACATGAATCGACAATTGATATGCTATCCTACAAGGAGGCAGAACAGAATAGATGGCGAGATATAGCTTATGAGGTAGCACAGTTAGATGATCCTACTCTGATGGCGAATGTTACAGTCAAATCCAAAACTTCCTTCACCCAGATATGGTGTGCCAATTAGGAGAGCCATTGGAACAGTTTGGGATTGGCAGACCTACCGGGACCTCAAGACCAAACCGACAGGAACCTTCATCTTGGGAGCGTAACCGACCAAGGGCAGGCCAGTCAGAAGGAGCGCAAAAAATAGAAGATCACGTAATAGAGGATCATCAGATCCGAGTCGATTCATGCCCCTAGACAACTTCCCACACTACCCGAATTTCCCACCCAACCTATATCAATATATCACTGGGTATATTGATGTTCGTGGAGATGGGAATTGTGGTTTCAGGGTCATTGCTGATTACTTATATTCAAACGAAGAGAGGTGGAAAGATGTCCGTAGAGCATTGCACTATCACATGAAGAATACAGAATTGGCGAATTAACTATACAGGGCCATTTTTAAAGAAGGACCGTACAATGACATGTTAAAAGCGCTTCATTGGAATTTAAGAGAGCCAGCACCTCTAGAGAAATGGATGACCACGGAAATGGGGTTGGCGATCGCGACAAAGTACACTGCGTAGTAGTTTTCTACTTCGTATCTACTCTCTGTGTCTGGGGGTGGGGGGGGTATGCAAGTGCCACATACCTTCCGCTCGATCATTATACCGATCGTGATAGCCCAAGAGGAGAGATCCACATAGGAATTTGCCCCATGGTCATTTCGTAAGGTTCTGCATGGTTGCTCACTCCCCACTCCCCCCTGTCTATCCGCAGTGGTTCTTTTATAGAAATCCAAACACTGTCGGACCTTGGATTCATCAAATACAATCTAGGTTAGATAGTTAGATCAACGTTGTAAATTAGTTTTCTTTAACTTAGTTGTTGTAACTTAGTTTTTCTATAAATTAGTTGTTGTAACTTAGTTGTGTTTTAATCATATTGACTTAAATTTGGTCATTCAATTCTATTATTTCAAAAACAAAGTGTCTCCCGTAACATTCAAACTTATTCAACTAAGTTTGGTGGAAAAAAATATTTGTACTGCAAATAGTAAAGTATTTTGCTATTCAAAGTACAAATTAATTTTAAGTCAAATTAATAATATAAACACATAAAAATGTAATCCAACATTTTTTTTACAAAAAAAAGGTCCTGTATTGATTACAATAAAAAAGTAACTAGTAAAATTCGCTACTAATCAACTACAAACTACTTTGGTAAATTTACTTTCAGATATCAGTTTTGGAAAAAAAAAACACAGTGACACATAATTACATGTGTACAACGTCAATATGAATTAAAAAAGTTTTGTACTACGGTGATTAGTAATTTTGTACTACGAATAGCAACCCCCATTAATTAATTTGTTAACACTAAGTGTATAATTTTATATTGCATTCATGTTTGCTTAACTTGTCGTATTAAAATTCTCTCCTAAACATATCATGAAAAACCGAAAAGAGCAAAAATAACATATAACCCGGCCCTTTTCATTTCTGATCATACGACAGCTAAGATATCAGAAAAAAATTTATACCTGGGCGGTGCCATTTTTTTAACATAAAAATTAGTAAAACTACATCCCCATCCATGACGTTTCGTGAAATTACACACCCCACCGACGAGGTTTCAAAAATTATTTTCCCCACCCTTGTGTTTCCCCTTTTTTACATCCGACAAATTTTCAAATTTTCATTCGACTTTGGAGATGCTTAAATGTTGTCACAATTGATGAAACTTAACATAGATGATGCTAAAAGTGTTATTTTTGGTCCAATGCAAAATTTAAAATTCTTTAAGTTCACATGTGACTTGTGGGACCCAATGAACACATGTTCACATGTCACATGTTTTATTGGTCCCACGAATCACATATGTGCTTAAAAGTGCTGGACAAAGTATAACACTTTTACACCGTCTGTATAAAGTTTCATTAACTTTGGACAACATTTAAGCATCTTTTAAGTTGAACAAAAAAGAAAAAAGTTGGCGGATGTAAAACAAGGGAACCACATGGGTGGGGAAAGATTTTTGAAACCTCGAGGGTGGGGTGTGTTTTGTAATTTACACGTCATGGGTGGGGGATTTAATTTCACTAAACATCATCACCCCATATTACTTCACTCTCACATCTCTAGCTACATTTGCTACATATGAACATTTACATTTGCATATCTAGGGATATACCCACATAAAGGAATCAAAGAAAAACCCAACGATTTAGCAACATCCAGTAATTGCTTTTGTTCATGATTAACATCATAACCCCCTACCATGTAACTATTGTCAGAAAATGACTATTTGTGATTCTTTTCTTGAAAGACATGAATGCTCATCATTTTTTAGGAAGATGATGTAACCAAAACCAGTGCTTCTTATTAGTGGTAACAATAGCTACTCACTTAAAAGGAGCCATTCTTTGAAAACATTTGAATGGTGCATTTGAAATATGAATGCAATGATGAGTTATGCATGTGAACCATGGATTATCCCTTGAATTCTAAGCTGCTGGAAACTGTTTGATGCCAAGATACTAAAGACTTGAGCTCTCGACCATTGGGACGTTGGTGCATAAGGCACTTGGCCTGAATCATTTCCAAACTGAAAGTGAGTTGCCTGGGCTGAAATAGTTTTATGAATGTGGATAGGCCCTCGGGCCTGGATGGTTTCATGGATATGGATGACACTTGGGCTGGATGAATTGAAAGTGAGGCACATGGGCCAAAAATGATTCATAGGTTATGAATTGGCACTTGGGCCAAAAAAATTTGAGTATGTGGTGCTTGGGACGGAGTGTTGTGAACTGTGGCACTTGGCCCAGAAAGTTTTGGAGAATGTTGTGGCACTTGAGTTTTGAAAGTGTGGCACTTGGGTCAGAAAGTGTGTGGGCTAGAAATGAGGCACATGGGCTAGAGTGACTCCTAGACTAGAATGGATGTGTGGGCCTGAATACCCTTAATCTTAAAGTGATGCATACTATAAATGGGCCACTAGGTCGAGAGAGAAACTTTGAAGTCCAAGATTAGTTTAAAGTTCTTGTTAGGTATTCGGGCCAGAAACTAGAATGAATTAGTTATGCAAACTATCTTGAATTCAAATTTATTATAGTATGGGCCGGAACTTAAATGAGCGGTTCTGATTGGGCCTACAAATATGACATCTAGATCTAATATTTTGGGATAGAGCCCGAACAAAAAGTTTACCTAGACTAGAATGGGCCTTTGGATCGAAAAGATCTTCAATGGAAAGGCCTGATTGATTTTCATGTCTTATGGATTACTTCAAATTTAGTAAATTCCTTTTCATAGGCCTAAACCTAAATGGATAAATCAAATTGGGCCGAAAGGGAAATCACCTGGATCTAGGCTTTTGGGCCAAAGCCAAAGTGACTCATATATTAAACCAAACAGGACATATGGGCCGCAAACAATAAACCTGCAAATTCAGGTTAGGCTGAATTTGGTGTAGGAAAAGATCCTATCAATTTCTACAGCTGGTAATGGGCCGATCGAACAAACAAGGCTTTCTTAAACATGTCCTTACTAGACAATTTGGACCAACGGGTATGGATCGATCCTCAGAGGTGCTTAGGGCTTGGGCCCAGGTCACCTCAAAGGAATAAGACTTGCACGCTATTCTTTTTGGGCTTTCTCACTTTTTTCACATCACCGTAAGGTGTGCGTTTATGGTCGGGTCTTTAATTGACTAAACATTAGGCTCGGTAAGGTTACTGTTGAAGAGGTGCTAGGAGTAGAAGCCCAGGTATTAAGGGGATATGGTTAGACGACATCATCCTCTCCCCCCCCACTCATTCACATCACCTGGGAAGGTGTGAATCTTGGACAGGGGTCGTCTACTGCGGGTCCTAGGGTGAGATCCGTTTGTGTGGACCCTTGTTCTGATAAGATGCATAGGTATGAAAATTTAAATTACGCACAAAAGTAAACAAACAACGTAATAAAAGCTGTAAATAAACAATTTCAAGTTAAGCCCTCTTTCTTAAAATCAAACAAGTTAAGTTAAGAGTTAGTCCCCAGTAGAGTCGCCATCTGTGAGCCTCGGTTTTTGCACCAGCATCCTATGTTGATTCAGGTTGACTATGATCTTGAAATACCCCAAACTTAAATATAGTGATTAAGATAATTCTAATCCTTATTTAAGAGCCTAATAATGCGTAAGTAATATTGGTAAGGAAAAATAAATCCAAAAATAAATAAAGAAACGCTTAAAAAGCGAAAAACGCTAAGTAAGCGTTAAATAACCATAAGAGGTGCGAGACCTCGGTTAGAGTATTATATGGATCCCAAAGGTTTAATAAGACCTAAATAATATATGGGAACAACTCCCGAAGAAAACGGATCCAAATAATGTATTAAAACGCTAATAGAGCTTTGACACACGTTTTTCGAGAAGACCCGAAAACGTGATTTTAAGTGGTCAAACGAACCCGTAAAAATTATAAGTCATTAAATAAATATTATTAAGCAGTTATGGAAGCTTAATGACCAATAAAAATAAAGAAACGAGAAAATTCCGGAAAACGGGCCCGGTTAGTGAACAGTACCTAACCGGGTAAAATAACGAGCGTTTTCTGTAAAAGACGAAAAACGCTCCAACTAGTATACTGTATGGGGGCCGGTTTTTACTAGGTAAATAACTCCCTCACACACACTCACATAACTAGCTAATTAAATAAGAGGGCCAAAAGCAAAAAGAAGTAAAGTAAAAAGCTACTTTATCCTTCCCTCTCACCTCACTCTCACATTTTCACTCACCTCTCTCTTTCCTCTTCCCCCTCCACCGATTTCTCCCTCCTCTCTCCCTCTGGTTGGGCGATTTTGTAGAGCTTCAAGAAGCTCCCATGGCAACTCCACCATCTACCTCATGCTCCATCCTCATGTAAGCTCCAAATCAAAAACAAATTACATATTTGAACTCCCTCATCATCCTCTATCATCCCCTCTTTTCAAAATTCAAAAAGGATGAATTTCATCTCCATGGGTTTTCCCCATTTGAAGAGAAAAGCACACCACTATGGAGCTTGGAGTCTCCTCTTTCCAACAAGGTAAAAATCTACATGAAAAACTCATGTTTTCACCATCTCCTTTCATAACCGATTTTACCTCCTTGTAACACTCCATTTTCTCTCTCTCTTTTGAGCATAATATCAACCTAGCAATGGTGGTGGATTCACCTTCTTGAACCAAGGGCTAAAACCCCTCCTAAAAGCTTCAAAAGGTAAACCCTAGAAATTTGTTTAAAACATCTCAATGAGTAGTATAAATCTGAGGGTTAGTATATTAATTATACTTGTTTTGTATTCTTTGGGTGATGGGAATGGAGTTTGGCAACTCCATTCCCAATGTGGCCGATTTGGGGCAAGGAAGAGAAGGAAGAAGAAATTGAAAAGGGAATGAAGGAATTATAAGCTCAAGGTAAGAGCTCTTTACTAATGTTAATTTAATGCATAGACTATGGGAATGGGCAACTAACTAAAGAACCCAAAATCTTGTATTGGTATTGTAGTATTGGAAGTTGGGTATTTGTGAGGAGGATTGAGTATTTGAGAATTAGTATGTGGATAGTAGGCCTTGGAGCCAAATGATTGTGTATGAGTATTAGTATTGGTATTTGAAGATGTATGGGTGAATGTATGTTGTATTGATTGCTGGTAGGACCCTTGTATGGGTGTGGCTAGAGTAGGAATGAATTGGATGAAGGAGTATGTTTGTGGAGAAGTTAGAATTGTAGGTAGACTATGGCGAAATTTTGGTAGGAATTGAGCATTAAGGAATGACTTGGTGAATGGGAGAACCAAGGTATGTATTGGGGCTAGTAGAGATGTTCAATGACCATGGATTGGTAATTGGAGAATGAGGATGAAAGCATGTAAAAATCTGTAGCAAGAGGTATTGGATTTCATTGGAGGAATTAGCAAGAATGAGAGTACATGGTTTAGTAAAATGAATGTTGGACTTGGGCATAGATGTTGTAATTGCTTGGAAATGTATTTGGGATGCTAGTAATGGTATTGGTAGTAGAAGTATTGGATGGGAGAATTGAGTTTTAAAATCCGTAGCATAGGTGTAACAAAAACTGTTACATGTGTTGTAGAAGCAGTAAGAAAATTGTGTAAGTTGTTTGACGAATTTAGTAATGGACTTGGAGGATGAATTAAGGTATTTTAGAAAGCCTAATTAGTGCTAAAACATGTTAGGATGTATGTAGGAAAATTGGGGAAGGAATGGGTAAGAAAGGAATTGAAAAACAAAGCCTGTAGCAGTGTTCTGCTACTGTCCGACCCAGAGCCTGGATCGGACAGTGGGTCGGACAAGGCTTAAGCAACGAGAATAAAACTTTCTGGAATGGTCCGACCCAGGGCCGTGAGTCGGACATGGGTCGGACAGGCAAAAAAAACTGTTGTCGAAGTTCCTGACTCCGTGACCCAGAGGATGAGTCAGACGTGGGTCGGACGCCACTTGGGCAACAGGATTGAACTTTCTGGAATGGTCGGACCCAGAGGAGTATGGGTCAGATGGAATAGTGCTGGGTCGGACGAGAAGAATTTTAGAGGACGAAAATCTACTGGAATGGTCCGACCCAGGGCTTGGGTCGGACGGTGGGTCGGACGACCCATAACTTACAAAAAAAAATGTTTTATTATATGACTATAGTAAAATATGTATGTTATATATATGCCTATACACATGTAAGCATATATACGTAATAATGCACCAATAATGAAGGTAATGATGGTAAGAAAGTAAAGGCGTGAGTAAGGAAACAAGTTTAAGAAGTAATAAGGAAAAATGGTTTCATAACCAAGTAAGAAAGTAATAAAGTAGTAAGTATACATTGAGAGTATCAAAGAAGGAGTAAGTTAGATCAATAATGGATCATTGATCATACTACTTCATGTATGTATAGGAATCAAAAAGTTGATCCTCGAAGGAACCCGGTAGTACGTATACGACGGTGAACGGTATGATTTCTTCATGCCCTGTATCCTAACTTGGTTACCCCGATTTGTGTGCTTATGTGATCACCAATAAGATAAATGCATGAATCGGACTTATATTGCACTTAACTGTGTTTGAACTATTTTGTTCTTGTTGTATCTTCTTGAACAATTAGTTTGTATAATTCATGAAATGAATGAATGGAAATGAGAAGTATGTGTAAGTATTGTGTACTTGTGTATTGTATGTATGTATGGAAGTGAAGTACTGACTTCTACTAATTCCTAACAACCCAACTCCTAACTTGAGTAATGAGTAAATTGGAATGAGTAGAAGTCCGATATAGTTTCGGCCACACGTGGGGATAGGAAACACAAGAGGTTGGATCCGAATCCTGGCTATAATCTCTTCCATGGACCAAATCCCTTGAATGGGTAGCATCCTGGATTAGTGGGCCACCCTAAAGCCCGGTGGTGGGATGTAGTAATCCTTGCCCGAAGGTCGTACCGACTTAACTGGAAGTAAAGTATGTAAGAAGTAAGTATTGCATGTGTATTGGTCTTGACTATTGTAAGTCATTGACCTGGAGCAAAAAGTATTGAACACCCGATTAACCCGGGTGTGTAATGAAGCTAACTGGACCTTTGTATGTATTGGAGAATTGTATCTCCGTATTGCGTATTGAGTATGTGAGTGTATTGTGTATGTGTATTCTGGAAGATGGTAAGTAAGCATTGGTTGACTTGTATTGTCTTCCAAGCATGTATTGTACTGTGCGTATGTATGTATACCTTGTGTAGTATTGCAGTATCGTGAATGAAAGCATGTAGGTATGTATGTATGTATGCATGTATTGCAAAATGAATTGCATGTATTCGACCAAATGGTCGGCGTACCCTCGCTAGTACGCGGGGTATGCGGTTATCATATTCAGCGTAAGCTGACCCCCTAGGGGGAACGTTTTTAGTGTGCAGGTACCCGAAGCAGACCTAGTCACAAAAGAGACCGGTGGACATGCCTAGATTACTAGGAATGAAGTTAGATTGTAGTAAATGGTATAAGGCTTGTAGCCTTCCTGTAGAAGTGTACTAAGGGGTACACTATTACGTAAGTTGCAAGTATGTAGTTGTGAGGAACGGTAGTGGATAGACTCTTAATGAGTATGCGTGGAATTGAAGAGGTATCGTATTTGTATTTGGAACTCAGTAAACTCGGTATGTGTAGTGTATTATCTTGTACTGAAGTATGGATTTTTGTATTGAATGGAGTATTGTATTGAATGGAGTATTGTAGTACTCAGTAAGTGATGGGAGTATGTATTGTATTTGAGTAGTACTCGGATATTCCGGTCCATCAGACCGATGCTGTATGTATTAGTAGCCTTGTTAGTCACGTGGGTGGCTAACGGCATTGTACCACCCGCGTTGAGTATGAATGTATCCGCTGCGTGAGTACGAATGTATAAGGAGATTGGACGGTAATGACGGTATTAGCGGTAGGGGTGTTACAGATCTGATTGGGTTCTAGGTCCACTTATAACCTAAGTTTAATAACTAAGTCATATAAACTATAATGATTAAATCTTAAGTTAGCCCACAGGAACCTATTACGAGTCGCCACTTAATTTTAACCTACGGTAAATTAGGATAGGAGAGTTCGGGTTCAGGGGCTTGGTATTCAACTTTTAAGGGTTCAATTTACTTTCACTACCTTTCTAAGTCATTTTTCCTCTACTTATGTTATTTACGGCTTATTACGAAGTCAGTTAAACTAAAGTGTGCAAGTTTTTGATATTTTTTGTATTTTAGACATTTTTTGACAGAAAGTTAAAGTGAAAATATCAATTACCTAAACTAGGGTTTTGGAAGTCCAATTAAGTCAAAATTTAGTTCCTGGCCATGGACCTAATGTCCGAACCCGCAGACCCCTAGTTAACCAGATCATACAAAAAATTAGAATTTGTAGAATAATGAAAATTTAAAGAGTCCAGGGCCACGGACAGGGTGTCTGCGGGCCCGGACATGCAGTAAAAAACCTTAATTTTGACAAATTTAAAATCCCGCTGCCTTTCGAGGCTCTCCGTGGCCATGGACAGGCCGTCTTGGACCTCGGACAGGGGGTCCATAGACACAGACTAGCCATGGACAGCGGCGTTTGGGTGGTTCCCAGTGGTGGTTTTGGCGGTGCTTTTATCCTTGAAAATTGAAGTTGTTCTTCACATTTTGGTGGTGATTTGGTGGGGGTTTGATGATTGTTGAGGTCGTGGGAGTTGGAAAACGTGTTTATGTGATGATTTTGGAAGATATTTTGTAGGATTTCGGTGCTCGGGAGTTGTAAAACGTGAGAGAGTAGAGACGGTTGGGTTCTTGAGAGTTCTTGGGTTCTTGGTGTATTTCTTATCAAGAGATAAGGTCCCTAATATAAACATCACTAAAGATAGAGTAACTCGGTAAAAACTGAAGTTTACTTGGATTTTGGTTAGGTGACATCCCAATGGAATTTGGCCATGAAATCTTAACCACATGTAGAGGAAGATATTTATGATTTTTATAAAGAGAAATTGGAATGTTTGGATATTGGAATATTTTTACATTCCATTTCTCGTCAGATTCATTTAGAATGTACTAGAAAATTAATGGAAATTTGAAAATTCAAAATTCCAAATCCATTATACTCTAAATGTAATCCTTTATCATGTGTTAAAATTTCAAGGCATTCCAAATTGATTTGAGCTATTTTTGGAGGAGAGAGAAAGTTTACGCGGTGACCTATGAGCCCTGAAAATTATGAAAACGCCCCTCGAGATGATCAAGCTATCAACTATGCCTCAAAACGTGTCGATCGAACCGGAATTCCGTGTCCCTTGACCAAATTAGCCTTTAGCTTTCATACCTTAGAGACTCCCTTCCGGGGGGGTCAAAATTTTGGTATAACACGTCCGAAGGCGTCATATGGCCACAGACAGGCCGGCTGGGATCCCGGACAGGGTGTTTGTAGGCACGGACTACCACCGGACGGTGGCATTTAGGCATTTTTCAGTGGTGTTTTTGACTCAAATTTATGGACGTGTAGCCTAAAGGATTCTAAATATGTTAGTGATCGAAAGAATTCAAATTGACCTCAAAATTATGGATGAAACTTAACAAACAAGTTATTAGGCAGAAACGTAAACAAAACCTAATTCAGAAGCCGGAAAAGGTCGATTCGATCTTAACTTTGTTTAGAGAATAGGGAATTTCATCAAATACCATTAAGTTTTTGCTTAATTCACAATATACCACTGTGTTTTTAAAATTACACAGGATAACATTGAGTTTTTACTTATTCACCAGATAACACTCTGTCTCATATTCTGTTAACTTCTTTGTTATTTTTCCTAGAAAATGACAAAATACTCATGTTATTAATTTCCTCACAATGAATTGTCATATTGATAAATAAGATACCACCTTAATTTAACTAATAATAGGGTAGTTTAGTATTTTTTTCGAGGGATATTAATGGAAAAGTTAACAAAATATGTGACAGAGTGTTATCTGGTGAAATAAGTAAAAACTCGGTGTTATCCTGTGTAATTTTAGAAACACAGTGATATATGATGAATTAAGCAAAAACTCAGTGGTTTGGTGAAATTTCCCTAGAGAATATGTTTTGATCTTAGTAGAGTTAGAAAATTTGATTCCTAACCTATTTTGCCTTCGTGAATTAGAAGTTCCTACACGTCGGGATTCCTTGGATGCTTCGTTGGCGGCAGACCCGAACTAATTCTAAACCAAGCTTCTGACCTATAGTTGTTGATTATGTTCTTCACGTCCTGGTGGTGATTTTGTAGGTGTTTGATGATTATATGGTGCTGCGAGTTCGAAAACTTTGATTTCTGTGGATTTCGGTACGGATTTAGGGCTCGGGAGTGCAAAAAACGTGGGAGTTAGTTGATGGGTGGTTTTCTAGCTTCTTAGGGTTCTTGAAAATTCTCTTTAGGTTAAAGGAAAGATCCCTTATATAGACATCACTAAAGATAGTAAACTCGGTAAAAGAGCAAAGTTTACTGGGATTTGAATAGGTAACTTCCAAAAAGAATATGATTATGAAATTTAGCAGCATGTAAAGGAAGATTTTTTATTGTTCTAATGAAGAATTGGAATTTTGGATAAAGAAATATTTTTAAAACTAATTTTTCATCAGATCTATTCAAAAATTAATTGGAAATTATTGGAAATTCAAAGTTCTAAAGCTATTATGCTCTAAATGTCATCCTTTATCATGTGTTAAAATTTCAAAGAATTTTGAGTTGATTTGGGTCATTTTCGATGGAGACAGAAAGCTTACGAGATGGCTAAAAAAACCCTCATGATGATTAAGCTGTCACTATTGTCCCAAGACGTTCTAATCTGCTTGGGATTTCGTGCCCTTTGACTATTTTACCCTTTGTAGCACTTGTGTCCTAAGAGACCCTTTTCCGGTGGTCAAAATTTTGGGTATAACACCTGGTCAAAAAAGCTGGCTTCATTATGCATAACCTAAGATTTAGAGAACCACAACTTCTAGAGTAAGGTGATCACTTGTTTCCTCTGCTAAGCTGTCTTATTCCAACAAACCCAAATGAACCAATCCACAAAAGCTGCGTCGGTACTGATATGATCATGACGGTTAAGCGGATCAATCTTCCACCACCTCTTAGTAGCATGACACTCAAGGAACACATGCGTCAAGCTATCAAACCCCCACATAACAAACACTTGTCCTGGAAATTGTTCCCGCGCCAATGCACCAGCAGGGCGCCACAAGGACCAGCACCATGGAGGATTTTGCAAGCAAAGAGCTAGGCGTGGAGGGGGGGGGGGCTCATATTTTTGGACGAGTCTCATAACCTGTCTTTCCAGCTTCCTCCCAGATGATGATACTGGAGCATTGTGTGAAAGGGCTCGAGCCATATAGTAAGCAAACCTAATAGTAAATTGCCCATTTTTGGTGTTGTCCCATGACTAGGAGTCCTCCTTGCCTCTACTTAGAACCATACTGAATGAAGGACATGTCGTCCTCAAGGAACCACTCGTGGATCTTTTTCTCATTTGAAATAAAGTACCTAACATTAATAAGCCAAGAGACAAGTCCATTTATGCTTAACATTACTTGGTAGTTCCCAACTCCAAGGCCTTCTTCCTCTCTTGTCCAAGAGCCAAGGTTCAAGGATGCCAATCGTAGTTCCGCTTCTAAGCATCCTTGCAGCGCCGTGATGAATAAGGGGTAGTATCTTCAACAAAGACCTTCAAACTGGACAACATCTATGCTTAATCCTAGCATCCAGGATACTGAAGCCCTTAAAGTGTTTGGCCGTCATCAATTTGGAGAGCAAAAGATTAGGACTCTAGAGGATTCTCCAACACTGCTTTGAGAGATGGGCATCATTAAAGCAGCACAAATCTTGAAAATCCAGCCCTCCTTCTGAAACTAGCTAGTGCTCCGGATACGTCCTTGACCAGTCGTGGACGTGTCGTTGAGTTAGATAAGTTTAGTAGTTTAAGTAGAGATGCAATAATTCACAAACTAGAAACTCCTTTTCGATTGAGAATTTACACTCTAGAAATTCACTCAATCTCCCTCCGCCCAACCTATGGAGTCTGGGACAATTCTTGACTTATCACCAAAGTCATCTACCCTTCCTGACTGCAGGCCTACGGTTCCCTAACCGTTCTCTAACTAGTCAGTCCACTAAATATCAAGAGTATTAAGTTGATTACACAGTCTAACCATGCTCACTAACTCCCTAGCACACACACACACACACACACACACACACACACAACACACACACACACACACACACACACACACACACACACACACACACACACACACACACACACACACACAACACACACAACACACACACACACACACACACACACACACACACACACACACACACACACACACACACACACACACACACACACACACACACACACACACACCACACACACACACACACACACCACACACACCACACACACACACACACCACACACACACACACACACACACACACACCCACACACAGATGCCACCGTATGACTCAAACTTATACTTGTTGTTCTTCTTTTCACGTGTGTATCACATATGTATTCAATACGACATGTATTAAATATATATATACCTAATCAAGGTAACTTATAACTACCAATCTGTGATAATCTATTCACTAGGAGTCGCTTGATCTTGTTCCAAACAAAAGTAGCTCTGCTCAAGGTAGGCTGATCTCTAAATTGATGGTAGGCACAACCATGACACGTGTCGCTCTCTGGTTGGACTTATTGTAGGAAAGAGCTCAGATGATCGGTTGCTCTTTGTGATGTCCACTTGCCTAGTCTGTTGGTTTCATTAATGCTACGTAATTCATTCTCTTTATAGCTTCTGATTATGTCTTGTTATCTTGTTCATGATTGTGCTTTCTTCAACATGCTTTGTTGAACCCAAAGTTTTATTGCATTTTATTCGTCATAAGTGGCCTTATTTGGGTGCATTTTGAATTCAGGACATGGGAGTCCTTTTAATTATAGGCGAGGATGAATGGGTCATTTTCTTATCCCCTTCTAATTACTGGTAAGTAATTAAATCAGTAATTAAACTTCTTAATTCCCCTCACTCTCAATCACATTCTAACCCTGTTCATTTTGAAACCGTTGTCACGCTCCCTTCCCTTCTCTCCCTCTCTTCCAAAAGTACGTTCATTCAAGCGCTCAAGTCCTGCAAAGTGTGGTTTTGCAATCCGAGTTCTATTGGTGGATTCTACAATTCATTTCGTCTTCTTCACCGCGATCAGGTTGGTGAATTGTATTTTGGGTATTACAATTCAGATTTGGGATTAGATTTTGGGGGCTCTTCCAATCCCTAATTGTTCTTTATAATATGATTACAATCAGCGTTGGTTCTTGCGTTTCTATCAATTCTCTTCTACTGTTGGCTTCGTCTGCGATTTCGGCGTTGGATTCAGGTGAGGGATGTGAGTACATTCTGCATTTCAGTTTTGGGGTTTAAGGTTTACGTTTCTGATTTGAGAATTACCCTGCAATTATGTTTAGTCAGAGGCTTGGAACTGCATTTTTGGATTGCGTTGCCTGTTTGCTTTTCGGGATTCTGCGTGGTTGGGCTCTGCTGTTTCTGATTCGGGATTCGTCTGTCAATTATTGAGGTAGGTGGCTGATGGATTCAATTAGTGTGTTCAGCCTTGGGGAGTTTCGTTCCGGTTTTGAATTTTGATTGTGTTCTATCTTTGTGTTGTGGTTGCGAACTGTCTGTTTAATGTCGTTTTAATGCCTACAAACCCCCAAGGTTGTTTTCTGCAAATTGCTTTTGTTTTGATTGTGTTTAAACCTCTGCTTTGGTGTGCAATTTGTTTCTGGAAACTGCACTTTTTGGTATGTCCGAACGTCTGTCCGAGCTTGGACGTTCGGACATGCCCTGTTGTGCTTTGAATTTCTGAAGTTTTTGCTGTGTCCGGACTTCCGTCCGAGCTTTGATGTTCGGACTGGGTGCGAGGACGAGTCCGACTTATAAGTCTCGAATGGTGTCCGAACTTGTAAGTCCGGACAGAATTTCGGACACACCCTTCTGCATTCTCTGATTTTGCTTCGACTTGTGTCCGACCTTTGTCGTTTGGACACATGTTCGGACATTACACGTGTTCGATTTCTGAAAACCGTCCGAACATCCGACCGAGTTTCGATGTTCGGATACCTCTGTCTCTGCCTCTGTTTTGAAGTTCGACCTGTGTCCGAACTTCCATGTTCGGACATATGTTCGGACATCCGTCTGATTTTGCCTTGTGAGTCTCGACTTGCGTCCGAACGTTGATGTCCGGACATAAGCTCGGACATGGTACTGTTTTGACCATAACTTGCTCGTTTGAGCTCCGTTTTGACTTCCGTTTGCGGGGTTGGATTCCCCTTCTAATTTCCAAGCTGTCTATGTGCTTTCTGGTGTCATTGGTGCACACATGCTTAACCATATTTGAGCTTCTGTTTTGGGACCTAGTTATCTCTGTATCTGAACCTTTGGATGGCTGGTTTAGTTGTCTCGTAGCGCGCTATGTAGGATATCCTTCTGTTTCACGGGTGATGTTCCCCGTTCTGTTCATAGGTGTTCCACCTGTTCTGTTTACGAGTGAGGTTTCCTCGTTCTGTTCACGAGTTGTTTACTCGTTCTGTCTGTATGCTGTGGTTAACTAGGGTCCCCTTATGTTTCTACTCTGTTTGTTCTGAACTCTGATTTGTCCTATTGGTTTTGGACTTCCGCTTCTGGTTTCTGCTGTAGCTTGTGACTACCCTCTGTTTACTTCTGTTTTGTTAGCATTCTGTAAATGTTTTGAGCATGCTGGTTGATGAAGTTGGTCATCTACTGGGCATAGTTGTTTGCTCATTCCCCTACTTTATCTAACATTGCAGATTGATCAGCGAGGATCTCTTTGCTCAGCTTTGGAGATGGCTTTTGATTTGTTTAGTTCTTTTTAGACTTCTGCGTTGATATTTGTAGCCTTTGGGCTTCTGATGTTAGCTTCCGCTTTTGGTTACTTGGAGGATTTTGTTTTACATTTGGTTTCTCCAACACTTTGTCAGTACTTATTTATTTAAGTATTTCGCTTTGGGCCTTACTCTGTTATTATGCGCGTTTGTTAGAGCCTTGCGTTATTAAGTAATAATACGCGGCGTGTAATACCCCTGACTCCTAGGCCAGTGTTTGGGGGGTGTTACAGCATATGTTGCTGGTTCCCTTGTTCTCAATTAATATATCTTGCACTTTTGAACATTTCTGATGTTGAGAGTTGTTGTGTTGTGTGTGTTGGTGTTTAGTGTGTACTAGGAGCTCTGTAGACAGGTTCCCAATTGGTAGGGCACTAGTCATGACCAGAGTGTGCTTGCAACCTTGCATGCTAAGCCACTATTTTACCTGTTTACCTGAACTTCATACTTAGATAAACATGTCAGATAGACAGCACAGGTTTGCAATCATCGAAACCTATGGAACTTGACTTAACACCTCATCCCATCTGTTGTAAATAGCATCCTAGGTTTTCCTGCATAAGCTCGTTTGCTTCAAGGAGCTGGACCACAAAAACTGCCTAATCATTTTTTGAATTTCCTTAATAAAAGAATGAAAGTAGGATAAATCCCATTACCTAAGATGAAATGGCCTCGAGAATAGATTTAATAAGGACTCCTCTCCCTGCCTACGAGATCATCCGGTCCCAACCTTGAATTCTCTTGTAAATACTATCCCTGACATACCCGAAGACTTGTTTCCTATGCTTACCCACAACACTAGGAAGTCCTAAATAAAGCCTCAGATCCCTAACTTCCTTGATCTCAAATATAGCAGAGACCTGGTCACAGACTTCAACCTGGAGGCCCTTAGAGAACATCAGTCCTGGTTTATCAACATTTATGCACTATCCTGTAGAGGGCATAAAATCCTCAATAATCCTTCTAAAGTTGGTGGGATTTTTTCGATTAGCCTCCAAACAAAACACAATCATCAGCAAAGAAGAGGTTGGCAACATCAAAACTCATGCCCCGATAAGTGAATCCCTGAATGGTCCACACCAATGTAGCCCTCTTGAGGTATATGATAAGACCTTCATACAACACAAAAAAGGCGAGAGAGGGTCTCCTTGCTTGAGCCCTCTATTGGGCCAAAATATTCCTCCTGGCAAACCATTAACCAAAACAGAAAAGGATACCGAGGTGATACACTTAGCCACCACTCTGATCAGCTTCTCGTGGAATCCTATACTACTTAAGGCTGCGAAAACAAAGTCCCAATCCACCCGTTCAAAGGCTTTGGCCATGTTCATTTTTCAGCGCAAAATGCCCCCTATGCGATGCTTTAGAGGTCTTCATTGTGTGGAGGAATTCATGCGCAATGATAATATCACTGATAAGTCTTCCTGGAACGAAAGCCCCTGATCATCTGAAATGACCTCCTTCATCCTATTAGCCATAACTTTGGATATAACCCTCTAAATTGTATTGCAAATGAGATTGACCTAAAGTCTCTCAATGTTGTGGCACCCATCTTTTTAGGATGAGCACAATGTGCATGTGATTCAAACCATTAGGCATAAAAGAATGAAGAAATACACTAGTTATACCATCTGGCCCAAGGGCCTTTAAAGATTCATATCTCAAAAAGCTTTATTGACCTCTTCTCAAGTAAAGGTTATTTCCAAATCCTCATACTGATCCCTTGGAATCCTGTTAGTTGTGCCTTCCATAAGAGAGTCTTGTAAGACTGGATTGGTAGTTCTATACATATCTTTAAAGAAGTCATTAGAAACCTTGGCAATGCCGTACTAGTCAGCAAACCTTCTCCCGTGACTATCCTGAACCTCGTGAATAACATTCTTCCTTCTTCTGGCTTTGACTCTTTGGAAGAAGTATTGGGTGTTCCTATCACCCTCTTTTAACCACCAACACCGAGCCCTCCATCCCATCTTGTTTCATCTCTCAGCATGAGTTTGTCCACTTGGCAGTTCAAGTCTCTCCATGAAGCTTGCCCATTTGAGGGTTGACTATGGTTAGCCACCTAATCAATCTCCTCCTTAAGCTCTTAGTGAAATACCCCTAACTTCTAAAACTTAATTAAATTATATATTAATGATATAAGAGGACTAATAATCATCTTAATACCATTGGGGAACAATCTAAGATCTCAACAAGGCAAAAACATGCCTTAAGATCGGTAAAGCCAAGGATGTGCTTTAAGAAACCATAGAGATTGTATGACCTCAATTAGGATCCAAAGTGGATTCCTAAGTATTATAATTAAGTAAGGAACGCAATAAAACCATTCTCAAAGAAAACCAAGCTCAAAAACATGTCCAAGCATAAAATGTGCTTTAAAACTCCTTAGAGCATGTTTTTGAGAAAATAGACTTTATTAGTGGGTTTTGAGTGGTGTTAGGGGCTGGATTACACCTTGTTATACTAATGTACTATAATGCACCACATTAGAAGATCTAACTCAAAGAATTTCAAAAAAATCACAAATATGGCATTCATTTGTGAATAGTAACCGAAATAGTACATTTTTAAGTAATGTTGACTAAGCCAAGTCAATGGTCAATGCTTGACCCTTCTTTGACTACATGGAGGCAGAATAACTAACGGGATAAGAGTGCCACCTTGCACACCAGCCTAAATATCTTACCAATTTGGTGAATCACCATTTATTACTTACTTTTACACTTTACCATTACTTAAGTCATAAGATAGACTTCCTCTTTCCTTCCCTTTGGTTCCAGCTGTCCTCCTACATCCTTTAGCTCTCCATTTAAGTGTTCTTGAGCTGCCATAGTAGGAATCCAACTCCCACCTCATAAGGTAATGCCTTAAGTCATAAATTAGTCATTTTTTCTTCCTCTCTTTAAGGGCTACACAATGAGCTAACCTCCTTGATGTTTCCATGGCTCATACTCGGTGAGTTGGTGTTTAAAGGAAGGGAGAAACTCAGCTGAAACAAGAACAAACGGGATGAAACTCCCGGAATGATCACCTGGACTACCAAGGGGTATCGATCTTCACAGAAGAGGATAGTAAACCCAGCTAAGAACGCAAAACGGCATAGTTAACTAAACATACCAAAAAGTGCAAGCCAGATGTAATGGCATAACTTGGCAATACCCAGGAGCAATCCTTGAAGGGTGTTTGCATCAACGATTGTTGAATGAAATAACGTGACAGAAACGCAGGAGTTGGAGCTAATACTCAGTTTAAACATAGGTCGCCAGGAGGCAGACTGACATTCCTAAGGGGCATCCCGTGAAAGGAAGCGTGATGCAATGACCTTGTCATGGAGTCAATACAACCTCCAAATCATGAAATGTTGGACAGGAAAATAAATGTGTGTGAACCGTCCACAATGGACAGAGCTCGAAGCAGTAAGGCTTATAAGCCACAAACAAAATGTGTTATGTAAATTTGATCGATTGCAGAAGTTTATGTTGTACAAGTGAGTAGAGCGGAGAACGAACCACTGCTTTAAGAGTAGGGATACCTCTCGATATTGTGAGACCGCAGGAGCGGTAGTTATGTGAACCAAGTTCAAGAAATATGTTAGGGATTGATCATGTAGTTGTTACCCAAGAGTGATTTGAATAAGAAAAATACAAAAAGAAGTGTTGTACCAGTTGTGGAGACTGGAAGAGTAATAAGTCTAATAGCAACCACTATAGGTGTGTGATGCTAAATGTGTAGTGAACAATGCTCAAGGAGCATAAAGACTCGAAGAATAGCGTATTCAGCAATCAGCCAAATAAGTGGCGAATCACAGTGTGAATTCCATTGCGAATCGCATAAGAGATTTACTGCCAAGAGTTTAGGCCTCTACACTCTGTATGACTGAGTGTTTTGGTATTGCACTTGCGTAGTAATGATCGAGTGAGATAGCTAGGAATTTGGGAAAATGGTAATTGTGGTAGAAGTAGAAAGAGTCTTATAAAGCTATAAGGACCGAGGCATAGGAAATGCAAGTCGTACCAATGAAAGAATATTTGTACAGAACCAAGTGTGAAGGCATGTTTAGGAATAAGTGACTGTAGAAACATGGAATACCAAATACCTGTATGGAATATACATCAAGTGTGGGAAATAACCGAGAGAGCACTACACATTAGGTAGTGGCTCAACCTCAACCGACAGTAAGTCGGAAGGAATCAAGTCAATCATTGTGAAATACGTAGCAGTTTACGCAGTAAGTTATTAGAGAAGTGGATGGAAAGTTTTGAAACTCACCGAATTCGCTCACGGTAAGAGATACCACGCGTCGGTTGAGAAACCGTTATTACCAAGATAAAGATGATAATTGGAGATGTACAATAGAGTAAGAATAACGAATGGGGCAAACTAAGCTCTACAGTTATCAGAGTTGCGCACCAGAAACTAGTGAGCCAGTGATTCAAGTGTTGAATGTGCATGGTGAACATGAGTGAATGGCTAATTATTAATGCCTAGAAGCCTCACAGGCCAGAACCGAAACCAGTTATGAGTCAAATAAACTCCATTGAGAATTCTTGGTTTAGGGACTAAACCGCCAATATGGTTAAGATCCTTTAATCGGCATGCATTGTATAACAGACCGCGTGGAAGTTAAAGTACTTCGCGACGGTAGAACATTTTAAGCCAATGTTCAGTGATTGATTACGTTGGCGTAATCCCTTTTAAGGGGGGTAGAGCACAAAACCGCTTAGTGTGCTTTACCGTACAAGGGTACGTGAACTATGTTGTGCATAGCACAAAATAATTTGTTTGGATGATTGGTGCGTGTGTTACATAAACATACGCATTCATTCATGGTTTAATTGTGGTAATCTCGCACGAAAGATGTGAAATACCATTGTGATAAGTGTGTTTACTTTGATTAATTATTGTGTGTTAGTACAAGTATAAGGGAGTAAAGAAACTCCCGGGGAACTAAAACCCCGACAGTATATGTCCACATAATATTAAATGTAAAACCGTGTATTATATTTCGATAAAAGTATGTATATATACAGTATTGTGATATATGAAGGGGTATGAAACCGACATAGAACCTAGTGAGAATTAAATCCCCTAGGTAACTTGATTAGAAGTGAATGGAAATAACTGATAGACAGAGTTCTATCCTTTGGAGATTAAATGATTATAACTAGAATGACTAAAAGATAGAAAATTGGAAATGAGTGTATTATTTGATGCTTGAAAATGAAGTGGGAGGCGGAACTTGATTTGCATGTGATCAAGGGAAGCCGAACACAAATTGGGGTGGAAGGATAGTTCAACACTGATGCTGATCACATCAGGGTTGGATGATTCTTGAAGCTCCCTATAAGTGGTCACAATTAACCACGCTAAGAAAAGAAGCAAAGAGCATAAGTTGGACTTGGAGTTGTATGCGCTTTCAAGAGGATTTTGAATCGGTATTTCCAAAACGTTCGATAGATACTTTAAATAAAGAAATTTCTTATACTTAAGTGATTGATTTGACCTCCCAAAGGAATCTGCGGGATAATGGTATATATACAAAGTATTTTTGGTTGCTATACATGCTAAGACATGTTATGTGGTATATGTAATAAATATTATTTTGACCTTGAGTCCTAATGTGGTTGAGTTCTGAATTGGTTATGTTACCCGGGCTATGAGTCTGAATGTTGTTATGTTATCTAGATCTGAGAGTCTGAGGGTTGTTATGTAAGTGTAAATGTTGTTAAGATACCCGGACCGTTGAGTCTGAGGTTATCACGTAAGTATGTTATGCATGGATGTGGATATGTTGCCCAGACCGTTAAGTCCGAGGTTGTGATGTAAAGTATGTTAGTTATGGAAGTTTTATTTTGCAAGTAATTCCCGTATTCTAGTCTGATGATGCAAGGGAAATGTGAACTTCGAGGACGAAGTTCTTTTAAGGGGGTAGATTGAAATACCCCAAAACTTGATATATTGTTTAAATGTTAAAATATGGTATTTAAAGGCTAATAAGTGCCTTAGAAACATCAGTGTACAATTTAAACCATAGTAAAAACACAATAAAACACTAAGACACAGTTTGAGCAAAAACATGCTCTAAGCTTGGAGTGAACTTGGTTAGGACCCAAAGAGCCTACCAAGACCATATAACATTAACTTATGATTTAATAAGGCTAATTAAGTCCTTAGGAGACTTTGGTAGACAATTAAACTAAACAAAACACAAATAAATACCTTAAAGCCAATATTGGCGAAAATGTGCTCTAAGCTGGGGATAAGTTTGGTTAAGACCTAATAAGCTTACCAAGACCTTATTTATATGTTAATGAACATATTAAATCAATTACTAAAGAAACCCAAGCTTGAAAACAAGTTAAAACACAAAATGTGCTTTAAGGAGCTTAAAGCACATTTTTGAAAAATTGTCTTGTAAATGGGTTTTGAGTGGCTAAATGTCCATCATTACTCTTTAATTAACATGTGTACTACTTAGTATCACATTAGGAAGTCTAAATAAATGGGAATTCAAAAATTTCACAAATATGTGCCTTAGTTTGTGAATAGTGCTCAAATAGTGCTAGTTTTGACTTAAGTCAACATAAGTCAATTATTTGGTCAACAAAGACCATAAATATCTCTAATATGTAAGGGGGCACGGTTTTAGTGGTGTGAGTCACCATACTTGGCCAGCCAACTAAGAAAAGTAAAAGAAAATAAAGTAAAGTTACTATTTGCTTTATAACATAAATATCTTCAACTTTGCCTCTCTCCTCACATTTCTTCATTTCCTCTTGTTTCCACCGTCATCTTCCTCCATTCTCCCAACCAAAACCGTTCATGGTGCAGCACCTCTCTTCTCCAACTTCAATTGCTCACCAAATGTTCATTAATGCTCCAAATCAAATTCTAAGACCATATTTGTCTTAGTTAGACCAAGCTCTTCACTTGTATCTTTTCAAATCTTCAAGAACTCCATTTTGGTGCCATGAAGAATCTCCATTGAAGGGGTAAAAGCTCATCTTCTTGCATATTGTTGTTCTCCTTTGTTTTGAGGTAATATAGATCAAAGAAAATCCATGTTCCCTTCATTTTCTTATATGGCCGAAAATTCACCCTTTAATGGTGTATTTTCTTGTTCTTCATTTAGCTTGAATTGATCTCCAATGTTAATGAAAGTAACTGTGATGTTACCAGTTGTACGGGATTTGTTCGAGGAACCTAGGAGGACACAATATAGTGGACCGTGGTGAAAGGTATGGTTTTCTTGCAACCTGTGTCCTACCGGATTACACCGGCTTGTATGCCAATGTGTTTTTCTATATGTTTACCACCTTTTAAGATAAAAACATGTAATGAGTTTACAGTTGTTTAATTATGTGGCGTGCGTATTTCCGATACCGTTTAGCTTTAAATATGTGCTAAACTTAACTAACCAACTCTAGGATTACATAATAGATCGGTATTCGGATCTAACGACCCAAACCATGGGAACGTTCTAACCACGGCTATGCGTGAGTTAGTTGTATGTTGTTTGTGTGTGTAAGTATGTTCACTACCCTTGTGTGTGTCTAACTAGACCTAACCACCTATTTGTGAATTAAATGTACTAAGTCCAATAATGGGACTCCTAACAAGTGCTAACCGGGGAGTGAGGAGTCCGGTCTGTTCCGGCCACGCGTGTGAGTATGGGGGTCGTTGTCATATCAGGTTCGATCCTCTCTGTATGTTATGGTTGTTTTCCTTTTTGGTTTCCAACCTTCCCTTTAGCTTAACCAAGGCTATTTTACTGACTCACGTCGGCCACAGGGGCATACTATGTTTGTTCGGTGTGCTTGGATTACTATATCCGGCGCACCTTGGGATTAAGTTATCCGTTCATTTAACAAGACGGTAACAAGTTATGTAACGAGCTTATCATGAGTTTGGCAACATTCTCTAGGCTCTACAAGTGAACTAACTATGTTTGGGTCGGTTTCTAAGAGAACCGTTCCCGTTATGTTATGTGTTATTGTTGCACTGCAATTCATATTGCGATGTTATGTTGTATGTACGTTAGAACATGAAATGAGTTGTTATGTAGAGAATGCGGATCATGGATATGAATCCATGTTATTATAAGAAGAATTTGAGTATAACCCGACGAGTGGGTAGTGTCGTCTATCAAGGAAATAGTTCCATTAGAGGAGAAACCCTCTAGGGTTAAAGAACACAATGAGCGATTTATCAAGTATAGAAGTGTTGATTGACTTGTTGAACCCCGTTGTTGTGGGAATGTAATGTGTTGTGTGTTTATAGTTTACATTGCATGATTTAAATATAATCAACCGCATGCTTAGACGACAATTAGTTGTGCGTGGCCCGGTAGCATGCGGGCTGCGGGATTACCATACCAGCAAAGGTGCTGAGCCCCCTGGGGGGCCACCCTTTCTTCTCTTTCCTATTTCAGGTACAAGGATCTGGAAGCCGTTCGAGAGTAGGACTGGGTAGTCGTTCGTACATGGGAAGCTATTTAAATTGTGTAGGTATTGTAGGTGTAGTAAGACCGAAATTGTTATCGGCACTAGTTTGTAAATACTCGGTACAGTTTGAATGTATATGTATATTGGTTGTTGTCAATAGAAAGGGATAGTAATGTATAGTTACTCGGGAATCTAGTCCATCAGACCGATACAATGTATATGTATTAGCCTTGTTAGCCACGTAGGTGGTTAACGGCGTGTAACACCAATGAGTTAAGTAATGTGATGAGTTAAGTTTTCCGCTGCAGTTCGTTGTTAAGTGTGTTGTTGTTAGTTGGGGTGTTACAATAAGTGGTATCAGAGCGAAGTATCGCTCTGATGACTGGAATTACCGAGTTTAGGAAGTACCGAGTTAGAATTTTTGTACTTAGGGTTAAGGGTTGAGTGATAGCGTGAGAGATACGCTAGTTAGGAATTACCAGTGTGTACTGGAAACCTACAGTGTCCATCCCGTCCTCCACAATCCCTATTTTATAACTTGGGAAACAACGCCAGAGAGATGGAAGTCCTCTCATACTCGGGAAACCCGATCTCGCTGTTATTAAGTACCTCTAAAGGTACGGAGAACCTGTCATACGGTAGTTCCCGAAAAGTGGGAATCCCGGAGACGGTTTCCATCTGAACAATGTTAACCGCATTTGATAGCAAAGAATGAAGAAACCCATGCATAGGAGAATGGAATTTCCGGCAACCTGGGTCGACATGCCGAGCAGTTGAGAACAACCAGCTTGAAACGCACCAACTGTGCAACCGGCAAGAAGTAAAGTAACGGAACCCGAGACACATGTCTACGGGAAAATAATACACCAACGCTATACCAACCGACTAAGGAACTACAACGTAGTACCCAAACAAGAGACAGGTCTCAGTAACCACGACAAATGCGTGGAACGGGCTACGAAGAGGATACAATACTAAGTAAAAGGGGACTCCAAGAATGGGGAACACCCTAGTTAATGATTATCATGTGAAGACAGTGAGAAGTCGCCCAGAGGATTTATTGTTAAGACTGTAAGACCAAAGTAAGGGCCAACAAGGCCACTGATTATAGTGCGGGTGAAATAAAAAATACTACCGCAACCGGTGTGTGTGTTGAACCGATAGCCAGTTAGCATGGCGCACTTGCCACGGCAAGTGCCGCTATAACAGGGCTGTTCGGGGGAAAATTTTAACAGCTACGAAGTACTTAGTAAAGTACCATGAAGTTAAGTGAAATCATCATAACTGTGGAAGGGCTTAACAGCCTAACCTCTGTAATTGGAAATACACCAGTCAGCAAGAAGCTAGACTTGGTTAAGGCAAGAAGACATTGTGAAACCACGAAAATTTTTCTTCCAAACTTGGATTTATTTCAAACTCTTTTTCAAAACCAATTTTCTTTCAAACCAATACTTATTTCTAACCTTCTTTCAAACCAAACCAGAGGACCTACACCGGCCTCAGTGCCACATGGTAGGTAAGTTACACCCAGTTCACTTTTGAATAACCGGAAGGAAACCGGTAAACCGGAATGCATATTATCACAGGATGATATAAGAGAGTTGACAACGGAATACTTCACCTAGGCGTGTGACGGACACTACGAGTGTACCAACTGTAATGTGGGATGACCGCACTCCGTTAGGAGCTTGTGGGCCTGACAGACCTACTTATGGGTTAGTCGGGTAAGTAGCAATGTATCAGTATGGTACCCCACATATGTATACGAGTAGAGTCCGGAACACGGGAAGTAGTCGACTCCATACTACGGTCAGCAGTAAAAGTAAAAAAAAAAGAACAACGGATTACCAAGAATGGTTGAAGTAAAAGAACCTAGTTAAGTTAACGAGACTAAAAGGAATTAGTGAATCCATTTCAAAGAACTATTTAAGAGTCAGAAAGTGCGAAGTGCACTGACTGTTATGTAAAGACATCACATATGTCTTAAGGATTCTTAGGGATAAACATGATAGTTGGAACGGTGACCCAGCCTATACATGGCAAGGCAGATGCCTAATATGGACAAGTTAATGTGTAACAAACGGGATGAAACTCTCGGAATGATCACCTAGACTACCAAGGGGTATCGATCTTCACAGAAGAGGATAGTAAACCCAGCTAAGAACGCAAAACGGCGTAGTTAACTAAACATACCAAAAAGTGCAAGCCAGATGTAATGGCATAACTTGGCAATACCCAGGAGCAATCCTTGAAGGGTGTTTGCATCAACGATTGTTGAACGAAATAACGTGACAGAAATGCAGAAGTTGGAGCTAATACTCGGTTTAAACATAGGTCGCCAGGAGGCAGACTGACATTCCTAAGGGGCATCCCGTGAAAGGAAGCGTGATGCAATGACCCTGTCATGGAGTCAATACAACCTCCAAATCATGAAATGTTGGACAGGAAAATAAATGTGTGTGAACCGTCCACAATGGACAGAGCTCGAAGCAGTAAGGCTTATAAGCCACAAACAAAATGTGTTATGTAAATTTGATCGATTGCAGAAGTTTATGTTGTACAAGTGAGTAGAGCGGAGAACGAACCACTGCTTTAAGAGTGGGGATACCTCTCGATATTGTGAGACCGCAGGAGCGGTAGTTATGTGAACCAAGTTCAAGAAATATGTTAGGGATTGATCATGTTGTTGTTACCCAAGAGTGATTTGAATAAGAAAAATACGAAAAGAAGTGTTGTACTAGTTGTGGAGACTGGAAGAGTAATAAGTCTAATAGCAACCACTATAGGTGTGTGATGCTAAATGTGTAGTGAATAATGCTCAAGGAGCATAAAGACTCGAAGAATAGCGTATTCAGCAATCAGCCAAATAAGTGGCGAATCACAGTGTGAATTCCATTGCGAATCGCATAAGAGATTTATTGCCAAGAGTTTAGGCCTCTACACTCTGTATGACTGAGTGTTTTGGTATTGCACTTGCGCAGTAATGATCGAGTGAGATAGCTAGGAATTTAGGAAAATGGTAATTGTGGTAGAAGTAGAAAGAGTCTTATAAAGCTATAAGGACCGAGGCATAGGAAATGCAAGTCGTACCAATGAAAGAATATTTGTACAGAACCAAGTGTGGAGGCATGTTTAGGAATAAGTGACTGTAGAAACATGGAATACCAAATACCTGTATGGAATATACATCAAGTGTGGGAAATAACCGAGAGAGCACTACACATTAGGTAGTGGCTCAACCTCAACCGACAGTAAGTCGGAAGGAATCAAGTAATCATTGTGAAATACGTAGCAGTTTACGCAGTAAGTTATTAGAGAAGTGGATGGAAAGTTTTGAAACTCACCGAATTCGCTCACGGTAAGAGATACCACGCGTCGGTTGAGAAACCGTTATTACCAAGATAAAGATGATAATTGGAGATTTACAATAGAGTAAGAATAACGAATGGGGCAAACTAAGCTCTACAGTTATCAGAGTTGCGCACCAGAAACTAGTGAGCCAGTGATTCAAGTGTTGAATGTGCATGGTGAACATGAGTGAATGGCTAATTATTAATGCCTAGAAGCCTCACAGGCCAGAACCGAAACCAGTTATGAGTTAAATAAACTCCAATGAGAATTCTTTGTTTAGGGACTAAACCGCCAATATGGTTAAGATCCTTTAATCGGAATGCATTGTATAACAGACCGCGTGGAAGTTAAAGTACTTCACGACGGCAGAACATTTTAAGCCAATGTTCAGTGATTGATTATGTGGGCGTAATCCCTTTTAAGGGGGGTAGAGCGCAAAACCACTTAGTGTGCTTTACCGTACAAGGGTACGTGAACTATGTTGTGCATAGCACAAAATAATTCGTTTGGATGATTGGTGCGTGCGTTACATAAACATACACATTCATTCATGGTTTAATTGTGGTAATCTCGCATGAAAGATGTGAAATACCATTGTGATAAGTGTGTTTACTTTGATTAATTATTGTGTGTTAGTACAAGTATAAAGGAGTAAAGAAACTCCCGGGTAACTAAAACCCCGACAGTATATGTCCACATAATATAAATGTAAAACCGTGTATTGTATTTCGATAAAATTATGTATATATACAGTATTGTGATATATGAAGGGGTATGAAACCGACATAGAACCTAGTGAGAATTAAATCCCCTAGGTAACTTGATTATAAGTGAATGGAAATAACTGATAGATGGAGTTCTATCCTTTGGAGATGTAATTATTATGACTAGAATGACTTAAAGATAGAAAATTGGAAATGAGTGTATTATTTGATGCTTGAAAATGAAGTGGGAGGCGGAACTTGATTTGCATGTGATCAAGGGAAGCCGAACACAAATTGGGGTGGAAGGATAGTTCAACACTGATGCTGATCACATCAGGGTTGGATGATTCTTGAAGCTCCCTATAAGTGGTCACAATTAACCACGCTAAGAAAAGAAGCAAAGAGCATAAGTTGGACTTGGAGTTGTGTGCGCTTTCCAAAACGGACTTTAAATAAAGAAATTTCTTATACTAAGTGATTGATTTGACCTCCCAAAGGAATCTGCGGGATAATGGTATATATACAAAGTATTTTTGGTTGCTATACATGCTAAGACATGTTATGTGGTATATGTAATAAATATTATTTTGACCTTGAGTCCTAATGTGGTTGAGTTCTGAATTGGTTATGTTACCCGGGCCTATGAGTCCGAATGTTGTTATGTTATCTAGATCTGAGAGTCTGAGGGTTGTTATGTAAGTGTAAATGTTGTTAAGATACCCGGACCGTTGAGTCTGAGGTTATCACGTAATTATGTTATGTTATGTTATGTTATGTTATGTATGGATGTGGATATGTTGCCCAGACCGTTAAGTCCGAGGTTGTGATGTAAAGTATGTTAGTTATGGAAGTTTTATTTTGCAAGTAATTCCCGTATTCTAGTCTGATGATGCGAGGGAAATGTGAACTTCGAGGACGAAGTTCTTTTAAGGGGGTAGATTGAAATACCCCAAAACTTGATATGTTGTTTAAATGTTAAACTATGGTATTTAAAGGCTAAGAAGTGCCTTAGAAACATCAGTGTACAATTTAAACCATAGTAAAAACACAATAAAACACTAAGACACAGTTTGAGCAAAAACATGCTCTAAGCTTGGAGTGAACTTGGTTAGGATCCAAAGAGCCTACCAAGACTTTATAACATTCAATTATGATTTAATAAGGCTAATTAAGTCCTTAGGAGACTTTGGTAGAAAATTAAACTAAACAAAACACAAATAAATACCTTAAGCCTAATATGGGCGAAAATGTGCTCTAAGCTTGGGATAAGTTTGGTTAAGACCTAATAAGCATACCAAGACCTTATTTATATGTTAATGAACATATTAAATCAATTACTAAAGAAACCCAAGCTTGAAAACAAGTTAAAACACAAAATGTGCTTTAAGGAGCTTAAACCACATTTTTGAAAAATTGTCTTGTAAATGGGTTTTGAGTGGCTAAATGTCCATCATTACTCTTTAATTAACATGTGTACTACTTAGTATCACATTAGGAAGTCTAAATCAATGGGAAATCAAAAATTTCACAAATATGTGCCTTAGTTTGTGAATAGTGCTCAAATAGTGCTAGTTTTGACTTAAGTCAACATAAGTCAATTATTTGGTCAACAAAGACCATAAATATCTCTAATATGTAAGGGGCACGGTTTTAGTGGTGTGAGTCACCATACTTGGCCAGCCAACTAAGAAAAGTAAAAGAAAATAAAGTAAAGTTACTATTTGCTTTATAACATAAATATCTTCAAACTTTGCCTCTCTCCTCACCTTTCTTCTCTTCCTCTTGTTTCCACCGTCATCTTCCTCCATTATCCCAACCAAAACCGTTCATGGTGCAGCACCTCTCTTCTCCAACTTCAATTGCTCACCAAATGTTCATTAATGCTCCAAATCAAATTCTAAGACCATATTTGTCTTAGTTAGACCAAGCTCTTCACTTCTATCTTTTCAAATCTTCAAGAACTCCATTTTGGTGCCATGAAGAATATCCATTGAAGGGGTAAAAGCTCATCTTCTTGCATATTGTTGTTCTTCTTTGTTTTGAGGTAATAAAGATCAAAGAAAATCCATGTTCCCTTCATTTTCTTGTATGGCCGAAAATTCACCCTTTATGGTGTATTTTCTTGTTCTTCATTTAGCTTGAATTGATCTCCAATGTTAATGAAAGTAATTGTGATGTTACCAGTTGTACGGGATTTGTTCGAGGAACCTAAGAGGACACAATATAGTGGACCGTGGTGAAAGGTATGGTTTTCTTGCAACCTGTGTCCTACCGGATTACACCGGCTTGTATGCCAATGTGTTTTTCTGTATGTTTAAGATAAAAACATATAATGAGTTTACAGTTGTTTAATTATGTGGCGTGCATATTTCCGATACCGTTTAGCTTTAAATATGTGCTACACTTAACTAACCGACTCTAGGATTACATAATAGATCGGTATTCGGATCTAACGACCCAAACCATGGGAACGTTCTAACCACGGCTATGCGTGAGTTAGTTGTATGTTGTTTGTGTGTGTAAGTATGTTCACTACCCTTGTGTGTGTCTAACTAGACCTAACCACCTATTTGTGAATTAAATGTACTAAGTCCAATAATGGGACTCCTAACAAGTGCTAACCGGGGAGTGAGGAGTCCGGTCTGTTCCGGCCACGCGTGTGAGTATGGGGGTCGTTGTCATATCAGGTTCGATCCTCTCTATATGTTATGGTTGTTTTCCTTTTTGGTTTCCAACCTTCCCTTTAGCTTAACCAAGGCTATTTTACTGACTCACGTCGGGCCACAGGGGCATACTATGTTTGTTCGGTGTGCTTGGATTACTATATCCGACGCACCTTGGGATTAAGTTATCCGTTCATTTAACAGGACGGTAACGAGTTATGTAACGAGCTTATCATGAGTTTGGCAACATTCTCTAGGCTCTACAAGTGAACTAGCTATGTTTGGGTCGGTTTCTAAGAGAACCGTTCCCGTTATGTTATGTGTTATTGTTGTACTGCAATTCATATTGCGATGTTATGTTGTATGTACGTTGGAACATGAAATGAGTTGTTATGTAGAGAATGCGGATCATGGGTATGAATCCAGGTTATTATAAGACGAATTTGAGTATAACCCGACGAGTGGGTAGTGTCGTCTATCAAGGAAATAGCTCCATTAGAGGAGAAACCCTCTAGGGTTAAAGAACACAATGAGCGATTTATCAAGTATAGAAGTGTTGATTGACTTGTTGAACCCCGTTGCTGTGGGAATGTAATGTGTTGTGTGTTTATAGTTTACATGCATGATTCAAATATAATCAACCGCATGCTTAGACGACAATTAGTTATGCGTGGCCCGGTAGCATGCGGGCTGCGGGATTACCATACCAGCAAAGGTGCTGAGCCCCCTGGGGGGCCACCCTTTCTTCTCTTTCCTATTTCAGGTACAAGGAGCTGGAAGCCGTTCGAGAGTAGGACGGGGTAGTCGTTCGTACATGGGTAGCCATTTAAATTGTGTAGGTATTGTAGGTGTAGTAAGACCGAAATTGTTATCGGCACTAGTTTGTAAATACTCGGTACAGTTTGAATGTATATGTATATTGGTTGTTGTCAATAGAAAGGGATAGTAATGTATAGTTACTCGGGAATCTAGTCCATCAGACCGATACAATGTATATGTATTAGCCTTGTTAGCCACGTAGGTGGTTAACGGCGTGTAACACCAATGAGTTAAGTAATGTGATGAGTTAAGTTTTCCGCTGCAGTTCGTTGTTAAGTGTGTTGTTGTTAGTTGGGGTGTTACAAAGAGGATGTGGCTCTTGGTGTGGATTGTGATCAATTTACGATACTAGGATGCTGTGTGGGTATCTGTAGGTATCAAGATAAATTCCAACAGACTACAGATGGTTCGTCGGTCGGAGATTTTACCGCTGGAGTGGCTACTACCGTGGGTGACTCGCCATAAGATATGGGTAACTTAGAGACACGTCGTTTTAACGAGACATTGTCATTAGGTATGAATGAACAATTATGAACAGCTATATTAGTTCGTACAGTAGGCGAACATTAGTTGGGCTTGTATGCCAAAGACGGGAATCTATACTTGTTTATAATCCTTTTTTTATTCATCAGTTATGCTATGTGGTTATATGATGTATGTGAATTATTGTGGATTGATTGGTTGAATTGAGTCGCTGTACTCGTATGTATGTTTTTGGATTGGTTGAATTGAGTCATTGTACTCATATGTATGTTGTGAATTGGTTGAGTCGAGTCGTTGTACTCGTGTGTGGATTATTGTGTATTTGGTCGAGTTGAGTCGCTGTACTCGAATATGAATTATTAAGTGTTTGGTGGAGTGGAGTCTTCATACTCATATATGCGTTGTGACGCCTTCAGTTGGTTTAATGTGGTGTGATATGTGAAGTCGGGGGCTTGTTCGCTATTTGAGTTTACTGCAATATATTTATTGCTTTACAGTTTTATATTAAACTACATGCATGAAAATGAACTGCATGCTCTCGACCAATTAACTGAGGGTCTGAGGGGGCATGATAGTCATGTAGTAGCATACTCAGCATGGGCTGATTCCATACCACAAACAAACATTTTTCAGGTATGCAACTTCCGGTGTCGATAGAGAGCGGGACACGCTGGGTAATTTAGTCACAGTTGTTTAGATTTGTACTGTCGTATTTCGATACGAACATAGAAATGTGTATAGGACTGGAATACTTAGAATGCTCACTAGGGTTGTATTTATGTTGGAACGGAAAGTAAAGTTTATCTCTTGTTGTCACTGTGGGAAATTGTTTCGTATTATGAATATTTTAGTAAGTGCGTTATTACTCGTATGGGCGAGTGAGAACGGTGACACAGTAGTTCGATTGTTTTAGATTACCGCTGCAATTACTATGCTAAGTACGATGATTAGGAGCCAATTTGAGTAGGGGTGTTAAACTCAGATACGAGACCTTTCCTCCTTAAGCTTCTCCCTCACCCCCGCGTCTTGAGGGATTTACCCTCAAGCTAAATTTGCTATCTTCTTACATTCCCCATCCTTCGCCTATAACACCCCTACCGCTAATCCCGTCATTACCTTACACTTACTTACCTTCGCAGTGGATATTACATACTTGACAGTGGGGGTACAATGCCGTTAGTCACCCACATGACTAACAAGGCCAATTACAATACAACATACTATCGGTCTGATGAACTTGAACATACCGAGTATACTATACCAAACAATACATTCCAATCCCTTAGTCAACCTTAGTAAAAATACAACTTCAAATGAATCCTCATAAAAATGTAATACCCATACAATACTATACCGAGTATCTAAGTTCCTCAAGTTCACTGATAACCAATTGGTCTTACAATTCAACATCTACATTTACCAATTCAATACAAGTTCTTAATCAACTACCCAAGCTTATACAGCCATCCCCGTCCTACACTCGAACAGTGTTCAACTTCAAGTACCTGGAAAATAAAAACGGTGCCCCTAGGGGCTCAGCAAATTGCTGCATATGAAATTCGCATACCCCGCGTGCTAACAGGGGTACGCTGACTACTTTGTCAAATACATGGAGATCATTTTCATGCATAATTAGCCATACTAATACTACGACATTACAAGCATCAATACTTACATACATACACAAGATTCTATACCTACGAGGGAAGACAATTCACCAGTCAACCGTTCATGTTAGTTACTCACTCATTACTTATTCGTTACCTTACTCATTACTTTACTCGTGCTTTGCTCAATACTCATTACTCATCGCATTACTCGTACTTACTCCTCACTCAATACTCATTACTTTACTCATACATATTCATTACTCAATACTCATTACTTTACTCGTACATACTCACTACTCATTACTTTACTCATACATACTCATTACTCAATACTCATTACTTTACTCGTACATACTCATTACTCAATACTCATTACTTTACTCGTACTTACTCATTACTCATTACTTTACTCGTACTTACTCATTACTCAATACTCATTACTCATAACCTCAGGGCAGATTCACTCGCCACCGGGCTTACAAATACAAGCAGAGCTATACACTTAGCTCCTCAAATACTCAAATGTTCATTTTTACCGGACTACTCAAATTCCCAACACTCCTCTCTCGGAGTATCTTACAATCTCATGGATTAGCCTAGAAGTATCCCTCTCGATATCCTCTACTAGCTTAGGGAATTACCAATGTCTAGTATTCTCAGATTTAAGGGTTCCCCCAACGTATCGAATACTCTCATGCTTGGGACATTGTTTACATTAGTCAGATCCTCTGATTGCGGGTCGACTATTTTTCTAAGGGGTTTGGAGATCCCTTGTCATTCTTTACTTCTCTCAAAGTTCATGTCTTTGAATTTTCACCAATCCTCTAAATAGAGGTTCCTTATATACTTCCACTAGTAATTATTTGTGGATTATTCATTTCGGTTCCCTAACCATTGTTGGGAGTTTACTAGTCTCGTACACTCTCTTACACTCTAGTGAGTTCATAAGTTTGTGTTATCGTTATTCTTAATTCGATAGTTTTGTGTGTTCTCATATTTTTGTTAATTTGCGAGAGGACTCTTTCTACGAGTCACTAACCAATCGTTACACAACTAGAAGTCGGCCTACAACTCTAAGTTAGACCATGCAATCATACAAGGGAGGTTAGTACACACAACATGCATCAAGATATACAATCAAGCAATAAAACATTTTTCATGCTTTTATCTTGATTAGGTTGGCACACAAGCACACAACACACAAATCAGTCTAACTTGGTTAGCATACGGGGCATGAGAAAATCATACCTTACACCTCGGTTTAACTTTACCATGCCACCTCACTTTGCTCGGTTTGCACTTGGTCCACTAATAACATTCCAAATGTTTCTATTAACATTAAGGTATTACAGTACTTAAATAATTACTACTCCCGTACTTACCCCGGTATCCCGTTATCTTGGTTTTACTTAAGTATACTTGGTTTCTCAACTTACTCACTCACTTTTCTAGGCACTTTAAAACACATACGGTGCATTTTTGGGGGTGGTCCGGGACTTGGTCCGGACCTAAAGTCCCGGACCAATACGTTAATGTACTTTCGGCCTATTTTCTACACTGGTCCGGGACTTGGTCCTGGACCTAGGTCCCGGACCACCTGCTGTTTCAACTCTCGGGGCATTTTTTGATGCGGTTCGGGACTTGGTGCGACCCCTAAGTCCCGGACCCTGCTAAAAACTACTACTTAAGTGATTTTTCAACCCTAAATCAACCCTTAATCCACCCCTAATCATTCCATAAAATTTCCACATGTTCCTACATGTTTAAACACTTAAAACACTCCTTAAACCACCTTAAATCATTGGTCCAATCCTTGCTCAATTATTGCTTAAGTTCTACATTTCCATTCTTGCATTTTTACACTTTGCACACTTATGCATTTCTAACTTCCTCTTGGTGGGTTACTACCCTCTACCAACTTCACTTTCTTATTGACCATTACAATCCCATCCTAGACAAATGCACTACCTATACCCAAGTCCAATATCCATTTCCAAGATTTTGCACACTAGTTCTTTTCTAGCATTTCCAAGATCCTCACATGCTATTTGCTACAGATTTTTACATGCTCTACTTTCATCCTCCAACTACCATTACATGGTTACTAATCAACTCAACTCAACCACATACACACCTAGATTCTCAAATTCACTAAGTCACCTTAAAACACTTACTTTCTACCGAAATTTCACCATAACTCTGTTGCTTTTCTAGCATTGTCCAAAACTCATCTCATCACCAAATTTAATTCAATACTAACCAAACCCTTAGTGGGTTCTAACAGCACACAATACTCATTCAAGACTCATCAAATTCTCCAAATACATCACAATACATAATTCATACACTACTTGGCTCCTAGGCCTTCAATCCAAATATCAATTCCACAATTACTCTCTTCTAGTTACCAACACACTTTAAATTCAACTTTGGCTTCATTCTTTTAGTTTTCCCATTCCAAAAATCCTAATGCATTAAAAAATTAGCATTAAGGAGATTTTCTTACCTTAAATCATCTTGAGTTCCTCTTTTGCTCTCTTCCTTCTTCTCTCTTCTTTTTCGGTCCAGTTGGGCAATGGAGTTTCGAAACTCCATCCCAACACCCAAATTACACCGAAAAGGATATAATTAAACTTATAACCCTTGGAATAACACTAATTCAATGAAAGGTTTAGGACATCATGAGTTAGGGTTTACCTTTTGGAGCTTTTAAGGGGGGTTTTAACCCTTGATTCAAGAAGATGATCCCACCACCATTAGAAGGTTGGAATGATTCTCAAAAGAGAGAGAAATACAGGGCATTACAAGGGGTGAAAATTGGCCACAAGAAGAGAAGGAAGAAAATGAGTTATTTTCTTTGAAATTTTTACCTTAATGGAAAGAGGGGACTCTAAGCTTCAAGTTGGTACCATTTTCTCTTCAAATGGGCAAAACCTATGGAGATGGACTTCATCATTTTGAAATTATAAAAAGAGGTAAGTGTAGCCCTTGCTCTAACTAGCACAAATCTACTTTCGGTTTTTGATTCGGAGTATTATTGTGGCTTGAGGAAGCAAGGAAAGAGAGGGAAGCCATGTGAGGAGCTTCAAAATCGTTTTGGCTGGAGGAAGAAGAAGAAGTGGGGAGATTCTGAAGAAAGAAAGGAACTCACGAGAGAGAGGGGGAGAAATGTGAGAATGAGAGGAGAGAGAAAGGAAAAGTGGTACTTGTTTACTTTTTACCTTTTTACTTTTTCCTTTCTTTTTCTTTCTTTCTTTCTTTACTAGTTTAGTGTGTGTGAGAGGGGGCTGACTCACTTAATAAAACCGGACCCTACATGTATATTAGCTGGGGCGTTTTTGTCTTTTACAGAAAACGCTCGTTAATTTACCCGGTTTTAGCACCATTCCCTAACTGGGCCTGTTTTCCGGATTTTTCTCATTTCTTTAATTTTAATGGTTCTTAAGCTTCCATTAATGTTTAATTATAGTTATTTAATGAACTATAATTTTTACGGGTTCATTTGACCACTCAAGGTCACGTTTTCGGGTTTTCTCGAAAAACATGCGCTAAAGCTTTATTAGCGTTTTTAATTCATTTTATAGATCCGTTTTCTTCGGGAATTGTTCCCGTATATTAATTAGGCCTAACCAAGCCTTAAAAATTCATCTAGGACCCTTGTCAAGTCGTATTCTTCCTACGGTCACATAACGCTCATTTTAGCGTTTTTCGCTTTTTAAGCGTTTTCTCATTTCTTTTGGATTTATTATCTTCACCAATATACTTTAGGCACTATTAGGCCCTTAAATACTATATTATAATTATTTAATCACCATAATTAAGTTTGGGGTATTTCAATCTACCCCTGTTAAAGAACTTTGCCCTCAAAGTTGGTGAATCTAATATTCTTTCTCATATAGGTACTCTAGGCTAAGGTTATGACCTCTATGTAACTTGTCAGACTCCAAATGTCTGCCTTGATGTATACCACACATCCAAACAACATGTCACTATATGTATATCATTCAAAAATATCCGTTCCAAACTTTCAATGGGGTCCATCCGTAGATAAAGAAGGTACCATCCTCTCCCATGTCGAGTGATCCCTCAGGTACCGGTCACGTTTGAACACTTATGCTTTCTGGTTCACGGCCGTCATGACATTGGGCACTTACACTTTCTGGCCCTACGGTCCTTTGGTTCTGATCAAATTCATTTGCACCTCTAGAGATCCTCAGGCACTATTACTCATACTTACTGCGGGACTACACTGTCCCAGTGCCCTTGGGAAAATACAAAACGCACACTGTCATCACACCCAACCGGCCACTTAGGACCGCCACACGAACGGTGTAGTGGTTTCAAAACTAATCATCACTCCCACCGGTTCACAACTAGTCTTACTTCCCTGGTTTCAACCTGATACCGGCGCCTAGCCCTGGGAAGGTCCAACTAGCACCCGTGAGGCGGTTTCAAAACCGGTCCTCATTCTCGATTTGAAGAAAATCATTTGTACCAAATTAGTTTGGGAAATTCATTTTGAAAACTTCATACAATTCCAAATTCCAATTTGTGATAATTACACCTATTACTAGTGTCATTACTGTGACCACCTATGGGGAGCTTCAAGAGTCCTTCAACCCCAATGTGATCAACATTGGTGTTGAATTATCCTTCCACCCCAATTTATGTTCGGTTTCCCTTGATCGCTAGCAAATCAAGTTCCACCTCCCACCTCAATTCACATAATCAAATAGTCAAACATTGTTTCATTTTCTATCTTTTAATCTTTCCACTCATAATCACACACATACATTTTCCAATTTCTAGAATTCACTTACTCACTTACTAATCGTCTCATCAATTATTACTACATTATCTCCAACTACTATACTTAAGAAATTCAAAGGTATAATTTCCAATTAATTTTCTATCCTCCAATTTATACTCGTCAAATACATTGGTTTCATACTGATTTATACTCATCAAATACATCGGTTTCATACCAATTTATACTCATCAAATCTCCCAAACGTACTAATTTCTCATACTATTACCAATCGGGGTTCTCATTCCCCTGGAGTTTCTCTACTCCTTTCCTCTTCAAACCTCACAATTAATCATATTTACACTATGAATGGATACATATGTTTACGTAACATAAGTACAAATCATCCAAACAAATTCTTTTGCGCTAAGCGCATTGCAGTTTACGCACTTATCACGTAAAACATACATTTCATGGTTTTCGCTCTACCCCTTAAAAGGGATTACACCCACGTAATATACCATGTGTCAACATTGGACATTGGTCGAAGGCATTCAGCCGTCATGGAGTGGTTCAGCTTCCATGCGGTCTATTATACAATGTTCTTTGGTCAAAGGGTCTTAACCGTATTATCGGTTAGTCCCTTTACCAAGAATTTTCATCGGAGTTGTTCAACTCTTAACCGGGTTCGGTTCTAGCCTTAGAGGCTTCAAGGCATTGATAATTAGCCATACACTCACTAGGTGTATTAAACCTTAGAATTCCGGGCCCACTAGCTTCTGTTGCGCGACCTGATAACTTAGGGTTTATTTGCGCTTCTCGTTATGCTCAATGTGCTTTACATCACCCTTTTATCCCTTTTTATCTTGGGAGTAAGGTTTGTCAATCAAGCATGGTATTCCTTTACCGTACGTGAACTCGATGAGTTACATGTTTCTAGCCTACTCTCTGGAATCTATGTACATACTATTGTGTACTTTCGTGATTATTCACTGGGTTCCTTCGAATTATTGTCGGTTGAGGTTGAGCCACTACTTAGTTGTAATGCTTCCTCAGTTGTTAGTGGCTTCTGAATTATGCTCACTTATCCGATTTGTATAAGTGTTCTTTACTTGTATAACCTTGCATTTTCTATGCATCGGTCCTCTAAGTATTCATAGGTTTCCTACCGCTTTTATTCCGGTGGAATTCACCTCGTGCTTCTTTAGCCTTAGGCCGCACGGTTTATTCCAAAGCTTCCGCTTAATTGGCTTGTGCCATGTTTATTGGTGAAAGGAAGGATTTACCACAATTGACATTTTCTATATTCCTAGCTATCCCACTAGATCATTAACTGCACAAGTGCAATACTAAAACACTCAGTCCTACAGAGTGCAGAGGCGTAAACCCTTGGCAGTAAATCTCTTATGCGATTGCAATAGGAATGAACATTGCTTCCTTTGTGAGGTACTTCATCACTTGGTGTAGATTCCTGGCTTGTTGCCCGGTCTACCTGCCATCTCATATTTAACAACTCCATAGCATTGTGTGATTACTGAGGTACATTGCTTGCTTACTGCGCACCATGTTCGTATTTGCTTACGACCTTGGTTTCCATGGCATCCGCTCATGTGTTTCCACCATTTATATAATGGTTCGCCATTCGTTTGGCTGTTTACTGAATATACTATACTTGTGTTCCTGTGCTCCTTGAGCGTTATTAGTTTCCCACTTCACATTTCCACATACGGTATTTCTTCTTACCCGATTACTCCCCGGTTTTCAATAATTGCTTTAAGAGCTTATTTCATATTGCTTCGAAATAATTGTATGCTCAAGCTTTAGTACGTTAGTAGTTCTGAAAAAGATATATTTACAGACGTTCAATGATGGCATCCTCTTCTTTGGACTCTATATGTTCATCGCACTCGCTGTCTCACATTAACGAGGGGTATCCTTGCTCGTTATTCATTAAATAATCTACTCGTGCCATTATCGATAATTCTCCTTATGATTCTCATTAGGTTTTGAAACCGTTGGATCTACGTATTGTAGTAGGTTCATGGCTTACTAGCCATGTTGCCTCGAGCTTTGCTCATCTTAGGCTATTCCCAAGTGGTTACTTCTCCGTATACCACCACTGGGTTGGAGGTGATACTGGGCTCCATGATAAAATCGTCGCATCACGTTCCGTTTATTGGAGACCCTTTAAGTATCTTGGTGTTGATCAGTACCATTTATTAATTTAGGGTATCTCCTGTCAAGTGGGACCTTCGGTGTTCTAACCGAGTGTTCGTTCCAATTCTGGTGTTCTTATCATGACATTTTGTTCAACTGTGTTGACTTGATACCCTTTATGGATTGCTTGGGTGTTATTGATTATGCCATTACATCTGGCTGATATTTATGAGTATGTCCAGTCTGTTATCCTACCTTACGGTTCTGGATCTGAGTTATCCCGTTGAGGGTTATAACGTCTCCTGTTCTTAGGGTAGACCATTGATGTTTTTCCTTATGTCTATAACTGGTTTGATATTCTCTTCGGTGATGAACGGTATTTTCCGGTACCTTATATGATCACTCTAGGTATTTTATCTTGTCCATTGAACATTGGCGTGTTCATGTTAGGCATTTTCCTTACCGGGTTTAGACCGGGTATTCGTTTCGGTTGTTCGATGCATTTACTTCAAGATTTTTGAGACATATCCAATGTCATTGTTCAGTTGTTAGTGCTTCTCGCACTTTTAACTCTTAATCGTCCTCCTGGGGTGAGTTCTTGTCTCCTTTTGCTTGTGAGATTATCTGAGCTCTTCTATGGTCCGTAGAACGGAGTCGACTACGTCCCGTGTTTCGTACACCACTTGTATACATACGTGGGGTACCTTATTGGCATGTTATCACGTACCTGACTAACTCGTAAAAGGGTCTACTAGGCCCACAAGCTCCTTCGGAGTGCGGTCGTCCCACATCCCGTATTTGGGTACACTCGTAGTGCTCGTCACACGCGTAGGTGAAGTATTCTATTGTCAACTCCTCTTGTATCATTCTATGATAACCTACTTTGATCCTCTGGTTTGGTTTAACTTCTGAGGTTTAAAAGAAACATTTGGGTTTAAAAGAAAATTTCGAGGTTTGAAAGAAATTTTCCTGGTGTTGTCATTTCTGAAGTCTTGACCAAGTCCAGATTCTCGCTGACTGGTATATTCTTTTGATGTGATGGTCGGGCCGTTAGGCCTTTCCAAGGTTTCGTCCTTTCAAATTCTTAGGATTGGTGATCCCATATTTGTTTCAATCGTCATGGTGGTAACTTGGTAAGTGCTTGTTGGTTGTTAAAAGTCTTCCAACTATCTTGCCTATGCTGCACTTGCCCTGGGCAAGTGCGCGGGTAGGTTGTTTGTCGGTTAACATATACCGGTTACGGTATCGTTTCCATCCATATTTGGTGGTCTTATCAGATCTTCCCCTGGTCTTTCGACCTGGTGATCAATCTCCTGAGTCATCTCTTAGTATTCTTGACATGGTTGTCGTCAATCCGGGTGTCTCACATCTTCACTGTGGTTATCAAGACTTGGCTTATCCTTAGGAACCATGTTGTAGTCCTATAGGTGTATGTTCTATGAGTACATTCATAGTTATTTGAACTATGTCGTTCGGTTATTACGGCCTCTTGGCGTGTAGGTTTGGTGTTCATCCAACCTCGACTAATTCCTTAGTTGGTTTTTATACCGTTGTTGGTATTATCAAGCATTACAGTCCGTAGACTCTCTTGTCTCGGGTTTGTTACTCTATCTTCCTCGCTTCATTACGCGGTTGTGCTCCTCTTCTTGCTAGCTACCCATGGTTCTCGCGACTGCGAAGCACGTCACCCCATGGTGCTGTAACTTTCATTATCCTATGTTTAGGATCTTCGATCTGTTACCAATAGGTGCGGTCATTGTCGTTCAAACGGGAACCGTCTTCAGGATTCCTGTTCTTGGAATCTACCGTATGACAGGTTCTTCTCCTTACAAGATTTATTTGTAACTGCCAGATCAGGTTTTACCCGAGTGTGAGAGGTCTTTCGATCTCTCTGGCGTTCTTCTCCCAACTTAATACCGTGGGTTGCGGAGGGCGGGTATGGTTGTTGTAGGTTTCCGGTTCACGGAAGTTCCTATCTAGCGTACCTCACACGCTAACACTCAACCCTTAGCCCTAAGTCTCTAATTCCTAACTCGGTATTTTCCTAAACTCGGTATTTCAACCATCAAAGCGATACTTCGCTCTGATACCACTTTTTGTAACACCCCTACCGCTAATCCTGTCATTACCTTACACTTACTTACCTTCACAGCGGATATTACATACTCGACGGTTGGGGTACAATGCCGTTAGTCACCCACATGACTAACAAGGCCAATTACAATACAACATACTATCGGTCTGATGAACTTGAACATACCGAATATACTATGCCAAACAATACATTCCAATCCCTTAGTCAACCTTAGTACAAATACAACTTCAAATGAATCATATAAATGCAATACCCATACAATACTATACCGAGTATCTAAGTTCCTCAAGTTCACTGATAATCAATTGGTCTTACAATTCAACATCTACATTTACCAAGTCAATACAAGTTCTTAATCAACTACCCAAGCTTATACAGCCATCCCCGTCCTACAATCGAACGGTGTTCAACTTCAAGTACCTGGAAAAAAAAACGGTGCCCCTAGGGGCTCAGCAAATTGCTGCATATGAAATTCACATACCCCGCGTGCTAACCGGGGTACGCCGACTACTTTGTCGAATACATGGAGTTCATTTTCATGCATACATACATACTAATATACGACATTAGAAGCATCAATACTTACATACATACATAAGATTCTATACCTACGAGGGAAGACAATTCGTCAGTCAACCGTTCATGTTAATTACTCACTCATTACTTACTCGTTACCTTACTCATTACTTTACTCATGCCTTGCTCAATACTCATTACTCATCGCATTACTCACTTACTCCTCACTCAATACTCATTACTTTACTCATACTCATTACTCAATACTTATTACTTTACTCGTACATACTCATTACTTTACTCGTACACACTCGTTACTCAATACTCATTACTTTACTCGTACATACTCATTACTTTACTCGTACTTACTCATTACTCAATACTCATTACTTTACTCGTACTTACTCATTACTCAATACTCATTACTCATAACCTCCGGGCAGATTCATACACAAGACTCACCACCGAGCTGACAAATACAAGCGGAGCTATACACTTAGCTCCTCAAATACTCTAATGTCCATTTTTTCCGGACTACTCAAATTCCCAACACTCCTCTCTCGGAGTTGTTATACCCAAAATTTTGACCCCCCTGGCTAGGGTCTACGAGGTTTTGGTGTTGTGAGGGGCATTTCAATCAAGTAATGAGAGGTCCTGGCTCGATCGGCGCATTCCAGGGCATGAGGAGCAGTTTCGTCATTGTTAGGGGCGTTTTTGTAATTTTCAAGGCTCCCGAGACCTCCTATAGGCTTTCTCTCTCCTCCAAAAGGTGCCCAAATCAGCTTGAAATGTTTTGTTATTTTAACCCATGATAGGGGATGACATTTTAAGCATAATGGCATTGGAATTTTGATTTTTCAAATTTCCAATAATTTTTTAGCAATTTCTGACTGAATTTGACAGAAATTCAATTTAAAAATATTCCAACATTTAAAAAATCGATTCCACTTCAGAAAATTCATAATTGCCATCCTTGACATGTGGTTAAAATTTCACAGCAAAATTCCTTTGGGAAGTCATTTAATTAAAATGTCAAAAAATCTTACTTTTACTAGATTTTCTTTATCTTTAAGAAAGTCTATATAAAGGGATAGGTTTTTTGATAAAATCAGAATCTCATATGCTCAAGAACCCTAGGAAGACATAAAGCACAGCCTCCTCTCTCTCTCTCACGTTTTTCAACACCCGGCCACCCGAATCATACCGAAAATCCCCCGAAATCACCATCTAAACTCGTTTTCCAATCCCCAAAACACCAATAATCATCAAAACCCCACAAAAACATCACCAAAACGTGAAGAACAGCAAGAACAACCAACAACCAGAAGCTTGGTTCGAAAACCTTTCGGGTCTGCCATCAACGGAGCACTCGATGAATCCCGGTGTGAAGAATCATTGTAAACCTGATGGTAAAACAGGTAGAAATCCTACTTTCCTAACTCCTTGTATCACTAATTGTTTTAGCTACTGCCTTGTTACTTGTTTGCTAAGTTTCGTATTAATTTTGATTTCAAATCGAATTCTTTCAATTACTAAGTTTATAATTTTAGGCTACACACCATAAATTTTGAGCTCAAAACACCGTCGGGAACCATCAGAAAGCCATTGTCTGTGGGTTGTCCGGGACCTCGGACTCATTGTCTGGGACCACGGATGGGTTGTCCGTGACCACGGACACCCACGGACAGTGGCAGGATTTTATATTTTTCAATTTTTCAAATTTTAGGGTTTCTGTCAATACATGTCCGGGCCCACGGACACCCAGTCCGTGGCCCGGACTTTTCAAGTTTTGTGTTTTTATTTTAGTTCTGTTTTCAAAATCATTTAATTCAATTGGGGTCCGTGGTCTCGGACATTAGGTCCGTGGTCTCGGACATTAGGTCCGTGGCTACGGACGTAATTAAAATCTTACCTAATTCTGCCTCTGAAACCCTAGTTTAGGCAGCTTTTAATTTCACTTTAATTTTCTATCAAAAAACGCTAAAAAAAAAATCAGAAGCGCACACCTAGGTTGAAAACGACTTTGTAATGAGCCGTAAATAAACCAAGTAGAGGAAAAACGACCTAGGAAGGGTAATGAAAGTAATTTGAACCCTAAATAAGTCGAATACCAAGCCCCCGAACCCGAACTCTACCTTTCCTAATTTACTCTAGGTTAAAATTAGGTGGCGACTCATAATAGGTTCCAGTGAGCTAGCTTAGGTTTTAATAATTATTGTTATATGACATAGTTATTAATCTTAGGATATAAGTGGACCTAAAACCCGGTTAGATCCTAATCAACCTTAATCAACTTAGGGTAGGGTTTAAAATCGAGGCTCACAGACTGGCGACTCTGCTGGGGACAAAATTCTTAATTTTAACTTGTTTAATTTTAAGAAAGAGGGCTTAACTCGAAAATGTTTATTTATGGCTTTATTACTCTGCTTGTTTACTTTTGTGCGTAATTTAAATTTTTGTACCCTTACATCATATGAGAGCGAGGGTCCACATAAACTAATCTCACCCCGGGACCCGTTTGAGGGTCCCCTATCAGGGACTCACACCTTTTAGGTGATGTGAATAAGTGGGGGAAAGGAGGAGGGTGTCGTCTAACCACACCCCCTTAATACCTGGGCTTTAGCCCCAAGCATTTTCCTGGCAGTACCCTTACCTAGGCCATTATTTGGTCAGCCAAAGACCCGACCGTAGACGCACACCTTCAGGTGATGTGAAAAAGTGGGGAAGCCCAAAGAGAATAGCGTGCAAGCCCTATTCCTTTGTGGTGACCTGGGCCCGCGCCCCAAGCACCTCTCCGGATCGATCTGTACCCATTGGACTGAGTTATTTTTATGAGGACATTTGCATCACCTCCTTATGTAAGACTTTTGTGCATATGCTCCTTTTCTCCTGGGCCTCAGGCCCAATGTCTGTATCGATCCATCAATCTCTTCTAGCCCAAATGGAACATTTAAAGGGTTTTGATAGTCCAAATACTTCGAACACCCCAAAACACAAAAAAAAAAGCAAAAATCCTTTAGGCTGATTCTTGTTACAAGCCTGATTCTTGCAATACCCACTCGTAAGACCAACGAATCCTGTAACCCAAAAGTTTAGTCCAGAGCAGACCCTTCCAAAATTTTGGAGTCCGGTATTCATTGCAGCGCACTAATTTTCGGAATCTTTTTGCTCAAAACAGGCAGCACCCCTCGCAGCTAGGATGTCGTCTGGATTTAACGATCAAAGTACTCAGCTCACTGAGCTTGTGGATTTGATAGGGAAACTAGCTGAGTTAGAATTTATCCACAGGAGTGCCTTGGAAGAGCTAAGCTCAGGATTTGTGTTGGCTGCAAGGGAAGCGAGAGCTCTTATTCATGCTCTCGGGGAAGTCATCCCTTTAGATCTGGCCCCAATGAGGACGGGGTCAAGTCACCAGAGAACCAGGAGCCACAACAAGAGCAAGCCACACATGTGCCCATTGTAGATCTGCAGCAGCCGCAGAGTCAGATTCTGAGAGTACTTCTAGGGCGAGGGTTAGTCCAACTCAAAGCCCCGCGGTTTCGCGGGCGGCATCTGGGGGCATATCCCGAGCAGTTCTGTCGTTTCCACCTACTCACAGGCCACTCCACAGATAATTGTCGTAATTTGAGGTCTAAAATTTGTTATTGGCCCAAGAAGGAAAAATCCAGATTCCAACCCCGGTACCGGAGCTTCCCCACAAAGCCGAAAGGGAGTTCACACCATTGGTTGTCCCTTAAGCCAGGCCTTTGAGGAGCTGCAGGACGAAGGGCTAATACGACCGCTCATTCCTCGCCATGGAGAGACACACAGGGGAGTAGGCTCAGTCAATTTTGCAGGTACCATCAGCTAGCGGGACATAATACCAATGATTGCAAAGTGCTGAGACATCGGATCCAAGACCTCATCGATCAAGGATATCAGTGTTTGGATGACCTCGAGACCTCAGAGTCCAAAGTTCAGTGTGCCACCTTTACTGTTTTCTGGGATGACAAAAAGCCAGCACGAGGGACAGGACGGAAGCCCACATCCACGGTCAGCTTTGTCCCAGCAAATGCTCACATTACTCGGTCGGGCAAGCACTACGGATCACCTGAAATGCCATCGCAAGGGAAGAGCGAATGTTGTCTCCCCCGTGGCTGAAGAAATTCCAGGTGAACGAGATTTGCTTCAGAAGCTGAAGGCAACAACCATCCTCATGGCCATCTGGTCTTTGCTTACGATCTCACCAGAGCACCGACGGGCCATTGCCAAACATTTGGGCGGGCCAGAGGAAGGTTTAGCCCCAGAGAGGATGGTCGCGGCTCTTTGGCAAAAGCAGGAAGAGGAGATCAGTTTTCACGATAGCGAGATCTCCGAGCACTCGGGAAAAGCATTGTATATTACCGTTTGGGGCGGGGCCTTCAAGGTGCCAAAGGTCCTCATTGACAGGAGCAGACGTTAGCATCTGTCCTCTGAAAGTGGCAGAGGGTATGGGTTACGACAAGTTTGAGTCTTGCTAAATAGTGTTACGAGGGTATGATGATAACCCAAGACATGTCTTCGGCCTACTGGATCTTCCACTCAAGTTTGGAACGGTTATTCATCCGGTGAAGTTCTTGGTTCTGCAAATCCCCATTCTTTCAATCTGATTCTGGGACGGGATTTCCTTCAAGATTTGAAGGGCCCCTTCTACGGTGCATCAATGTTTGAAGTTCAAAAGAGACGGGAAGGTTCATATCGTTAGAGGTGAACCACATCAGAAGGAGTTGCCTGTTTGCATGGTTGAAGAGGAGGGTTCGTCCCATCTGAACAGATTCAGTGTTATACCAGAGCAGTCCGACCCAACTTCTCTTCAGAAACTTAAAGTTGGACCGGGGAAGGTTATCATGGAGAAGTATGGTTATCAAGAGGGTAAGGGCCTTGGCAAGGATCTCCAAGGAATCCCAGACGTCCTATCTCCGGCAGCGAATCCTGGTCGTCAAGGACTTGGTGCGTTAATGGACCCATCTTTCATTTCAGCAATTGAACTATCATCTTTACTCATATGCTCATGTTCCCCATGTTTACATGATACGGTAAGAGCGGCAGAGGAGAAAGCGATGCCTGATTGGATGTTCCTTGAAGAATAGATCATAGATTAGGGGTAGTTAGTCATTTACTTCCCGCTTTGGGGTCATTAGGAGTCATTGTTATTTTCCTTTGGTTGTTTTACATAGCTTCTTTCTTTCCGTAGCTAGTTTAGTGTCTCTCCCATTTAGTTGGCACTTGATGTCGTTGTTACTTCTTTTTGTTATCAATAAAATTTATTCTTTGTTCATGTTTTAATGTTTATACATTCGTTCATGTGCTAAAAGAAAAGGGGAAAAATAAAAGAAGGAAAACCTTCTCTCACAAAGCATGGTTGCAAGCATATAAAAGGGGAAACCTTTGTTCTTCGCGAAACCTCTTGTACAAGACCGTCTTCCCATCCATACACTCGCCACCTCCATTACAGTCACCACACATGTCACAGCATTCCATCATTTCCACCATTTCATCAGACACATAAAAACAAAACTGCTGCCACCAAAAGAGCATAAAAAATAATGAATCATTCAGTGATCACCTCCTCACAAGAACACCCACCATCATTTACCATCACACATGCAATCACCCTCCATAAATAACTTGGGCATTCTAAGGTTTCTTAAGTAAACCCCACGCAATACTGGGGCAATCAGAATTTAAGACTGAAGATAATAATTTCTTTTGTTTAAGCGCGTCTTTGAGCATACATAGCGTGAGAGCGTCTTGAGTGGTAAACCAGAGCGAAAGAGCATGTCATTTCTACACGCCCTCCGACGAGGTCACATTCCAAGGTAAGGCATACAGCATGACTCCGACCGAAGGACATAATTTGTAAATTTACGCTTAAACCTATGAAAAGTAACAAAGAACGAATACACAACTATTAGGGATGACGAAGCACCTAGGTACAGTACCACACAGCCAAAAAGTTTGTGAACCCAGACATTAAACCCTAGGCACCCCCGCTGAGCTTTTCGTGTACATCCTCTTTTACAACACTAAAAACTCCACAAACAAGCTAGCCAATGATGAACAACCGACCCGGTGACCAAAGGAAGCAAGAAGCCCGACTTCCGAACAGCAACTTCACAAGCCCAAAGAAGCAAAACTGCTACCAACATGATGAAACGATCCGTAAATGGCCCCAAAGTGGCACAGGATCCCAATGAGCTAACATCAAAAACAGCTCTCAAAGTTCAAAACCAGGAAACACAAGAACCCCGAATGTAACGCCCCTATTAACCATAAATACAGCGGAAATAAAACTCTAAGGCGATTACAGACCATCGGGTTCCAAACACCCGGCACCAAACCTCACCAATTACAACTTACAATCTACAAAAGCTACGGTCTCAACTCGAGAAAAACTTAACATGAACATAATAGAAATTAAACACATTAACTCTCCACAAAACCTAGTCCCATCCCAAACGCTCATTCTCTTCGTGGCCACCTGTAAATCAATTCGTACCTGCAAGATGAAACCAAGCAGCCCACCCCGAAAGGGGCGGGTCAGTTCCCTGGAATGGAACTGGTACAATTCTCCAAAAACAAACTTATAAACATAACTCTTCAAAATAAACAGTAACTTGAAATTAAACTCTTGAAAGTAAAGCAGGGAAACAAGGCACTTTAAAATCACCAAGCCAAAGATAACAAGTTAAGGATAAAGATAAATGATAGAAAAGGTAAAGTTAGTGAACACAATCACATCATGTGTTAGTGAACATCCATTTCCTTAGTTAAACCCAATTCCCATTAGGAGTAGCAAAACTCAGATAGTCACACAGGACTAGGAATGATAAAACAGATCCAAGAACCAAGAACTCAAGAGTGGAATAGTTTCAACTGGGAGAGATGGCCCCCACCGCCAATCACGTCCTTTTAGGACAGGGGATATACAGCCCCTCACTGTTTATCACGTCCACTAAGGACAGGGGATATACAGCCCCTCACTGTCTATCACGTCCACTAAGGACAGGGGATATACAGCCCCTCACTGTCTATCACGTCCACTAAGGACAGGGGATATACAGCCTCTCACTGTCTATCACGTCCCTTTTTGGGACAGGGGATATACAGCCCCTCACTGTTACCATTGAAGACGCGCGCACGTCGAAAGAAAGATTTCCAAGATTGACCTTTTCCAAAAATCCCGCTAGATCACCAACTACCCAGAGCAATACCAAAAACACTCAGTCCTACAGAGTGCAGAAGCGTAAACCCTAAGCAGCCAATGTCTAACGGGCAACCAAGTAGAAGAAACCAATACCCAAGTGAGTTCCACATCCAAGGCTCATTAGTCACACAAGCTGAGTCAGTCACACAACCATTTCCTTTTTTAGAAGTTCCTCTTAAAGCCAGTTAGCGTTTTCCAAAACATTCCACAAGTCAATCAGCAAAAATAACGTAGTACGAGAAATCGTACAAAACATTCCATAAAGTCCAAACACAACAAGCTGAGTACGAGAAATCGTACAAAACATTCATAAGATCCAAAACACAACAAGCTGAGTACGAGAAATCGTACAAAACATTCCATAAGATCCAAAACACAACAAGCTGAGTACGAGAAATCGTACAAAACATTCCATAAGATCCAAAACACAACAAGCTGAGTACGAGAAATCGTACCTGGGTAACGCTGTAGCAGTTCTAATCAACTTGCGCAAACAATCAACAGTACTTGAAGAATATTAAAGGTAATATATCATCAATCACATGTAGCCATATGTTACGCTTAATAAACTCCTTACTCTTATTTCAAAGTCTCAATTATCTTTTAAGCCCTCACTTAAATGTTATGTATAATCTTTGTGTTATATGAGAACGTTGTATAGCCCAAGGTGGTAAGATCAAGGAATGTATTCGATCAACATTTGCTAATTGTCCACTCCTATCCACTTTATTCATATTTAACCACAATCCTCACATTCAAGACTTTTGAGACCTCTATATCATAAATGTGTTTATGTTATATAATTAAATCTAAGAATTTCGATAATAATCTTAAGCTCAATACCTTTATTCTTAATTTAGAATAAACATTGTATTATGACCTATGATGGACTCATCTCAGAATACTATACTATTATCTCACAATGTAAAGATTATGTATTTTATCAATATCTACTAGATAATCCATTGTGATTAAGTTTTCCCCTTAGCTTAATTAAGATCTACATCTTGTATATTGGAACCATAGTGTTGTAGACGCATTATATCATAACCTAATTGAGTTACTAACTCATTTATCTTATCTTTAGTCCAGAAAGACTTTTTATTACATCCAGCTAATAATCTTGACATAAGATGTTAAATTACTTTTCATCTTGAAACAACTATATTATAGTTAACTTAGACTTATCGAACTCTTACATTTAGTATTCACAAGGTTCATTATTTGCTTAATTACTACCTATATAATAAGGTGTTTAAATATAACCTTTTATGTATCTTTACTTACCTTTAATCTTCTAAATGTTTTATTTAACACACATTCTCTCTATAGACTATGTACAATCCTTTTGTACTAAACTTCAATAAACTTAAACCTTAAATACGTTTTAAACTGCTGTACAAAACCTAAGGTTTCAAAGAAATAACTTAATAAATTAATTTCCTTTATTGTATTTAGGATGGACAATATATCTACATAAAGTAGAATTTATCAAAGAATTAAATTCTGTTTGCAAGTGAAATTGTTAATTAAATAATAAGATAATCTATTATGAAAATTCCCATATTTTATATTCAAAATAACATATCATTATTTCCCATTACCGTAAAGTATATCAATATAATATCTTATGTAACTCAGTTTTACCTAATAGAAGGTTCAAAGGTTTTAAGTATAAATTCCTATTATAAACCTTCCTATAAATTCTCACTACTAAATACCTCACCTAAATGTAAACTCACATCCTGAATATTGGTAATAAATGTATTTTATATGGCTTATCTAATTCTAAGAAACTTAAGGATAATTATTTAGATAAATTTCCAAATCATCGTTTAATATAGAATATATCATAATCCTTTTAATGATTCTATCTTAAAACATTAAGTTATATCTCACTACCATAAATGTTAAGAAATGATTAAATATAGACTTACTAATCCACCTCACGTTTAGATGCAAAAGTATTTTACTTATTTTATTATGGTTTATATAATAAGAACATCTAGATGTAAACGTATTACATTTGTTTATCATTAATTATAGAATAAGATCTATTTGTACAACATTTTATGTAATCACAATTTTTCCTAAGTTTTAACTTATTAATTACTTAATCCCAATTTAAGATTTACATCCTGGTCATTGACAAATAATACTATACATGTATTTAATATGGTTATATATAAACCTTGGAAATTCAAAGGTAACTCTTAAGCCTAATACATAACTATAATTTAATACCACCTCATATAATATTCTTCTATTAATATTATGTAGAGGTTTAGTCTAACTTATTAATTCCTTTGTATTATATTTCCTATAAGGTATGTAATTTTATTTATGTTAAATGTGTATATATTTATATATACTAGGATTTGTTCAAAACTTATTTATGTAGTTTATTGTATTTAATTATGTTTAATAACTTTTAGGCATAACTACAACCGACCTATGGTTTATTAAATAAAGTGTTTCCCTTATTTATTCCATATATATAAGTATACCCGTATTAGAAATTAACTAAGACATTGCAAACAGAGAAATTGATCTACTAAAAACTAAACAAATTAATCTAGAAAATAATAAATCAATAAGTCTGTCGGGTTGCAAAAATCCCGGTCACTATAGTATAGGAAATTAAGTAACCAAGTATCGAACCGTGGGACTTGAATAAATAAGCCTAAGTCCTATCCTAAATCCTAAGAAAACTGCAAATTCAGGGGGGTTGTGAATTGTTTTTGAAACTGAATCGAATAAATGCAAATCAGAATTGAAATAAGCAATCGGTAAAAATGAATGATGAGTTGATAATATGAGTGAAACTCCGGGTTCGGGTTGTTCTTTTCTGGTTGAATCTAGCAACTCCTACAATTTAATTATGAGAACGGAAAGGCCAATTCTTTCTATCTCTTCAATGCTAAATCCTAGTTCATTGAAGAGCTCACCTATCAGAACGTGTCAACTCTAATCTAGCAGTTGGCAAAACACATATAGGTGGAATAAGCACCAAGAATTGTTAGCGTTTGTAGGAAAGATTATCTATCCGACTAATCCTTCCCCAAATTCCCAGGTTAATTCGAACTCCCTATTAATCACCTTGTCTGATCTTAATAGGTTTCGCAGAACAACTCTATAACTCGCGAAATTAATAGAGAAGAAATTGATAATCATTAACCTGAAAACAATCCGATACAGCCTCATAATCAAATTGCAGAATCTTTAACTACATTGAATCCATCTTGAACAAACCCTACCCCAGAGTTAAATCCCTACTAGCCAGACATTGCAATGGAACAGATAAACACAATCAACATAGAAATCATCTAAAGGAAGAAAACCCCTTCTGTTGAACGATTATCCAGTATCGATGGCTGCAGGCGCAAGGTTGAAGATGATGGTCGCACTCCTTCTGTCGATGCTCCTCCAGAACGATGTTGATATGATTGGTGAATGTGGATGAAGGTGAACTGATGCAATTGGCGTGGATGAATGGAGAGAACTTCGTTTATCAGCGTGAGAGAGTGTGTTGTAATGATCGATGATGCGTGAATACCTTTCTCCTCTGATTAGGTCAGTTAAATAGACTTTTCCTCCTCCTTTTTCCCTTCAAAACGCCGAGTTTATGTTGAATTTTTCGTCCTGTCCGAACATTGGTCCGAGCTTCAATGTTCGGACACAATGCTTTGAGCGCTCCAATCCCAGAAGTCTCGACTTGTGTCCGAACTTGGATGTTCGGACACAAGTTCGGACATGCACCGTAGTGTTCCCTCGTTGAGAATCTTGAATCATGTCCGAACTTCGATGTCCGGACCGAAGTTCGGACATCTCATCAGTCACAGCACACAAATCCTCGACTCATGTCCGAGCTTGGAAGTTCGGACTCAAGCTCGGACGTACCTTCAAAATCCTCCAAATTCTTTATCTTGACTCCGATTCGACCCCCGTTTGTTGCATTACCTCCCTTGTGAGTAAATCTAGTGTTTCCTTGGCTTTTCTCTGCATTTAACATAGAAAAAGGGTATCAAGCCTTAACAAACAGCAAACCAAAGGAAAACGTAAGATAAATGTGGAATATTGTTGATGCGTGTACACAAATTAGGCATTAAAGACCACCAAAACCATTCATATCTCACACTCATCAAACCTCCTCACACTTAACCTTTGCTTGTCCTCAAGCAAAGCAGGAGTAAAACGTCTCAGAATGCCTCAGAGCCAAACCTCGGGATTGCACAAAATAAGGAGTTAAAGACACAATAATCACCCAAAAATCGATCTGCTCTTAACTGCATGACTCTCAAACAATGAAGCACACTTTTTAAAACAAAAGACTATGAAGAAGTCAAATCATGAAGTAAAAACGTGGAGTAACTCAGAACCTTCCAACCTTTTCTCTTCTCAAACCCTTGGATGACAAGGGGTGTGAAGTTCTGCCATATTCCGCAGAACCTTTCAACACCACGTACTCATGTTTTAATTTAAGGAATTGCCAGAAACATAAGACTTTAAAGAACTTCCTCTTTTTTTCTTTTGTGTACATGCAAATTTTTTCCGCGAATAATTCATCCCCCAGACTTTTCTCTCCATCCTTGTAACGGTATTGGGTCTTTTATCCCAGATCAGACGACCTTAGGTAAATGGGTGATGAAACACCCCCAAGGACTTAATAACCGGATGGAAGAGGCCTGTTTTTGGTTCAGAAAATAACTTAAATCAGAGGAGTACCTTGCCTTTATCCTTCATTCCAGACATTCTCATCATTCCCAAGGTTCCAAGCTAAACCAGTTCTAACTTCACAACTAACTTGTTCACAGATATTTAACAAAATTCAGTCATTCGAAAGAAATTATGAGAGCACACAGCTTTGAGCAAACCAACTCTTTAGGTCAGTACCGGACTCAACTCCACAACTAAAGATCCACCCAAGTATTTAACACTAAAGAGCACTCTAAGAGAGTTACCCCCACATAGCCCAAAACCAAACAAAAATTAGGGCGGGAATAAATGACTGACACATTCAAAAAGATCTCCCCCTTCCTCACACTTAAGGAGGAGCAATGTCCGCATTGTTCAGAATTTTAACACAATAAGGAGATCGGACTGAATGTGGCAGACTCACAAGGGTGAACGGATCAATATTCATGTTAAAAGCACAGGCCGAACATTAACCAAAAGAATAAGAAACTGAAAACTCCCCTGATTTCTTTTATGATGCTTTGAGGAAGAGGTTCTTCCTCACACTTAGTGTCCAGGTAGGGGAGAATGTTTCCTCACACTTGAGTCCAAGCTAGTGTCCGGCATGGAGGCAGCATAGTAAAACACACTTGCACACATTGAACAAACAAAACAGAAAGTGTGCTAGTAGCATCGATTAGTGACAACCAATATTCAGAGTTAAGATTCAAACAAACGAAAATCAAAAGAAAATTACAACCCAATCGAAATAAAAGTAAACAGTTCAACACAACTAAAAACAAATCCAGAAAGAAGTCCAAGAATGGCTTCCAAACAAAAACAGCAAGCAGCAACATAATCACTGTGGAGGCGGATAGTACGCCTGCCACTGCTGGAACTGATCGAGCAGAGCCTGATAGTCATCCTGAGAGCGACGGGCCTGCTGCTGCAGAGTCTCGATCTCCGCCTGATAGCGACGATCTGCCTCCTCGAAACGAGACTCCAGCTGAGCAAACTCATAGCGAGTGACGTACTCGCTCCCAGGGGCTGGCAGTGCTAGATACGCCTCCTCCTCATCAGGTGAAGCAGCAGGAGCGGGCTCTGATGGTCCCTCACCCGCCTCTCTCTGGCGCTTCTGCGGTCGCGCTGCAGCCTTCTTCATCCACACCCCATCTCTCCGTTCAAACCACATCTTCTTGAGAGCTCCCACATCAATAGGGGACCGCGCAGCATGCAGTCCCGCAGACGGAATGGTAACCATCTGCCTCTTAAGGATGTGGCAGAGCATAACTGGGTAGCCTAACTTGTGGCGATCCCTGTGCTCCAGGATATGCTGCATGTGCTCGAAGATGACCCAAGGCAAATATGTAACCTCAACAGCCCCAGCAAACGACGGATTCAGCACCGCCTGAAGAAGTAGAAAGTCTGTTTGGTTGAGGTCGGAGCTCTGACGTGGGACAATGTTCGCAGCCAGTAGTGCGAGCAGAACTCTCTCCTGCGGGCTCTGAAGCGCATCAGCAGGGACGACCTGCTTTGATGGGTCATCCCCTCTGCGTCGAGGCCCCTGAACCATAAGGGGGGTGTAGTGGTGGATAGCTGCGTTCTTGAAATCAACAGGGTTGAGGCCCTGAGGGGGTTCGGGAGCAGGATAAGGAATCTCCATATATTGAGCAATCTCCATCGTGGAGACTGTTACTCTTTCTCCATCTACAAGGGACTTGATCTGACCATCCTGGTAGATCGCATTGGCATAGAACATGCGCACAATCCTCTCAGAGTACGGCCCTCCCATATTCAAGATCTTGCCCCAGCCAAATGGGTTTAATATCCCCCTCAAACCCAACTGCTGCTCTAATTCCGGCACCACACCTCGTTCAGCAATTATATCTACCTCTTTCGCAAACCACTCCCGGGCTTCATCATTTCTGAATTCCGGTTCCTGACCCCGACGTCTTGAACTGGTGCTAGCTCCTGCAGCCCGCTTACCACGACCGGTAATTCTGCTCAACATCTGCTCATACAAGGGTAAGCAATGTCAAGTGAAGGAAAGCAAGGATATAGTTCTAAACATGCACTGAATTTACCCAAAATCCGACAGAGTCTCCCCTAAAAATTCAGTAATCTCCACAACACAGATTCAATCCATCTTCTAATTGCAGCACATTGAGCATTAACAGGCAACGACCAGAAGAGACTTAATCGAAATACACAAATTCCTGTAATAAGGTGTTCAGTATCAACAAAGCAATACCAACCAAGTCTCAGTCAGTTATGTACGCACAAATCCAACCGCAATCTTAAAACCACACTCAACTGTTACCAACACAAAGATTCAGTTCTAATCACCCCTAACAATTAGTGTCCAGCAGAGACTTAACCGTCAAAAAGGTACTTTGTTCCACCATTTCAGCTTAATCTCAATCACTGTTTTTTTTTTTTCTTTCTTTAATTCAGCCATGCAAGATAAAAGCACACACTCAAATATGCATATTGAAATCACGGTTGGCAGTTTTACACACTTCCATCCCAACTTACAGCAAATTAGATAGTAAACTTGATAAACGCAAATGAAGCTCAGAAATCTTCAAAAATAACAGCCTATTCTCGCGACTTGACATACCTCACATTCCAAATCTGTCACAAATTCCTTAAACGAGGTAGAAAAGTAGAGGAATTACCTTGTTGGAGTTGAATGTATGCTTAGAGGAAGATAGAACAGCCAAAATCTGCACAAATCGAACTCAAAAACCCCCAATTCGGTAGTTAGGGTTCGAACAGGTATGCTCCAAAATCGGGCAGATTCAAGATGTTTCTGGTGGATTTCGAGTGCTAGGAGTGTAGAGGATTCAAAAACGAAGAGATTGGTAGTAAGAATGAGGGATTTGGTGGAGTTTTGAGTGAGTTATGGGAGATTGGAGAAGAGGGAGATAAGGGGCTGGTGCGCTGTCGCGAGGTAAGATGAGTTTTGAAGGTTTGTCCCGCCCCTCTTTAATTCAGAAATTCGAGCTGTCCGAACTTCAATGTTCGGACAGAAGTCGGACGGACATACCTGGGCTGCGCTTCGTGTTCGGTCCGAACTTCGATGTCCGGACCGAAGTTCGGACATCCCGTTTTCCTTCCGCTAAATCTCCTGAGTCCGAACTTCAATCTTCGGACTGAAGTTCGGACATATCGTTTTGCCAGGTCCTCAGACTCTCGAATCAGTCCGAACTTCATGTTCGGACTGAAGTTCGGACATCCCAAATATTGCACCACTTTTCTTTTGAGCCCAACTACTGCAAAACAACATTACTCTAAAACAAAACTATAAACAACATAAAAACACAGAATAAAAGTACCGAAAACACTGGGTTGCCTCCCAGTCAGCTGCTCTTCTTTAATGTCTTTAGCTAGACAATTTCCGTTTGATTAATCAGAAGAGGTGTGATGAGCAGCTCTACCACTACAAGAAAAACTGTATTTAGCATCTGAATTTAGCGTCCGATCATCTAGCGGACGCTAATTTTCGATTAGCGTCCGAAAATCGGCGGACGCAAATTAGCATCCGGATTTAGCGTCCGACAGCCGGTGGATGATGATTTTCAATTTGTGTCCGATTTTAGCGTCCGATAACAAATAGACGCAAGTTACCGTCTGATTTTAGCATCCGATAACAAATAGACGCAAGTTAGCGTCTGATTTTAGCGTCCAATATCATTCGGACGCTATTTTTTAATCTAAAAAAATGAAGTGTAAAGCATATAGGTATCTGTTATATATTGAGATTTTTTTTTAAACGCTAGTATATTCTGAGATGTGAACCTTATTCCAAATATGCTTCTCGCTCCTTATTAGTAATCTAAAAAAATAAAGTGTAAAGCATATAGAGTTACCTTCTTCTCGTTCGTGTTCCTTCCTTATTCCAAATACAAATCTCGTGTTCCTTCAAAAAAGACTACACGCCCGCAACCAGTCCTTCGTCTCCTCAACTAGTCCTTCGTGTTCGCCTGAATCTCGTGAATCATGTAACTCTTCCATGGCTTGCTCTCTAAAATCCAGTCCTTCGTCTCTGCAACCTATCGAAGATGGTTTTCTGTCTGAAATTCGGTCCTAACCCTAAATCCTGCTGACCGACATATCACAACACACCCGCAAACTCATCAATTACCCCATTCAGACTGTTCAACAGCGAATAACTTCACCCTTCCTGTTCATCACATTGTGTTCGCTAGGTACGTGTGCAATGCTTGCTATTTATAATTTTATATCGATTCATAGCCCGGTTCCGTCCTTTGAGTTAGTTCATCAACGCGTCGCTCAAATTTGACGGTTACTTGTGTTATTCTCTCATGCACGATTCATCAATCTTTAATGGAATATGAATCTAGACGTTGAACAATTCCCTAGCCGTCGAAATTAGTCCTCCCAGATATATGTATTCTTCCACGGATTGATTCATTAAGAAAAAGGCTGAACTTCTCTCTGCTTGTTTAAATTGACAAGTAATGCGTGTGTTAGGGGTATGTTTATTTTGCTCATGTTGGCTAGATTAGTCCCTTCATGGTTATTTGCTATTTTTTAATCATCCGTTCTCGAAAGTGCCATAAAAAAATTGTGCAGTGTCTGTAAGATAATGAAAACTTGCACTACCGTACGTATGTTTCACCTAATTATCTTACCTACTTCCAGTGGTTGAGAATATTCTCGTGATCATATATACACCCTAAGAAACTACCTGGTTAGGTGAAGAATAGGAGTATATGATTGGTACTTTAACTAAAATAATGGTATAATACTTTCTCTCAGTTTCTGTTCCAGAAGTTTATACACATGAAAAGAAACTGTTCCATTCCATAAACATGCAATTTAACTTTGTTTTCATGTGCATCTGCTTTCTTACCTTCATCTCGCTATTTTTTTACAGGCAGAAGAAGTAAGATATGATAGACCTCTACTACCAAAGTTGATCACGACACTAGAGGTATTCCAGTCAGTTCCTCTGCTTCTGCAACAATAATACTACTAGTAAATGTTTCTCCTTCTTATTATCTTGTTTGGCTCTTTTCGCCGCATACTGTTTGGAAGCTTCAGTGGCCTTGGAAATTTTCTCTTTATCAAGTGTTATTAGTGATTATTTTGGGATTTGCATTGTCTCTATTTTCTATGTTTTCTATATACAGCTCAAATATCACCAACCAAGGAGAAACAAGGCTGAATATAAAACACTACTATATCCATGGGGCTAATGTGACAATTTGTTGCATTGTAACTAACCTATTAATGCAGTGTCTTCCCAACTTCTCTCTTTCTTGGCAAGTCTATGCTGCTTTGAATATTTCTGCCCTGGATCTTCATTCTGTGCTTTTTGATCATATACAAACATATTTTTGTAATCCAACAAGCTGTGTAATCACATGTCTTTCTTGTAGTTTGACCCAGCAAGTCATGATTCTATTCACCCCGTTTCAGATGTAATGTCTAGCAGTTTTTCTGATCTAAATTTTGTGCCATCTAAACACAAAACTTGATTTGTCTATTTGGATTTTATTGATTTGAAGTCTTAAACAAGCTCTCTGAATACATGAGCCTCCAAATTTGCCGTCCACCAGATATACCCTTTAGATAGACTGACATTGTTAATTTAAGGAAGCTGTTCTTTTGGGATTGAGTCATTTTGCTTATGTTTTTACAGTGTTTAGTTTGATATGGATTCACATGACCGCTCTTGGATGTATGAGCGATTGGATGAGCAGTTTCTTATTAGGGATAGGTTCGCTGCTGGGGTGCAGCAGTTCATTTTATTTTCAATGCAACAACCAGAATTTCAAGAAAACTTCACTATTAGGTGCCCATGTGTATACTGTAAAAATCGAAAGTGGCACGGCTTGGATCTTGTTAGACAGCATCTGTACAAGAAGGGGTTTATTGCCAATTATATGCAATGGGTTTGTCATGGAGAATGCTACCCCGAATTAAAGTCAACACCACCTCCTCCTCCACAAACTGTTGTGACAAATCCTTTCAGGGATATGGTGATGGATGCTATAGGTCCTACATTCGATTATTGCGATGATGAACTGTCGCAAGATCTTGATGAAGATCCTAACCCTGAAGCGAAAAAGTTCTTTGAAATGTTAAGGGCTGCAGAGGAGCCCCTTTATGAAGGCAGTTCGATGTCTGTTTTGGAAGTGGCTGCAAGGATTATAAATCTTAAATGTGAGTACAATTTGGCTCACCGATGTGTTGATGGCATCACATCTTTGTTGAAGGATGTCATTCCTGAAGAGAACTTGATGAAGAGTACCTTTTATGATATAAAGAAGTTGCTCAAAGCTATAGAACTCCCACACCAAAAGATTGATGCATGCCCCAATGGATGTATATTGTTCTGGAAAGAGAATTCTGAGCTAGAGCATTGTTCAAGTTGTGGCCGTTCTAGGTACAAGAACACTTCTAAGAATAAACGAGTCTCAGCTAGAGTGCTTAGTTATTTCCCCATTACACCAAGGTTGCAAAGATTATACGCAACTAAAAACATAGCCGAGCAAATGAGATGGCATGCTGAGAATCCCCGTGTTATTGGTAAAATGTCACATCCAAGTGATAGTCCAGCATGGAAACACATTGATTCAAAGTTTGAGGAATTCGCATCAGAGTCTAGAAATGTCAGATTGGGGATGTGCACAGATGGGTTTGCACCACATGGAAAATTTGGAGGTAAGTACTCATGTTGGCCTGTTATTCTTACTCCATACAACTTGCCCCCTTCCTTGTGTATGAAGAAACCGTTCATGTTCTTGACATTAATTATACCTGGACCGAAGAACCCCAAGGGAAATCTAGATGTTTTTATGCAACCATTGATTGAAGAATTGAAAGAGTTATGGGAAATTGGGGCTTGGACTTATGATGTGTCTACAAGACAGAATTTCAGATTAAAAGCCATGATCTTGTGGACCGTTAGTGACTTCCCAGCATATGGCATGTTATCCGGGTACTCTACCGCGGGAAAGTGTGCATGCCCAATTTGTATGGAACGCACAAGAGCCTTTTATCTACGTGAAGGCCGCAAGATGTCTTGGTTTGATTGTTCACGCCAGTTTCTACCTCGGGATCACCCATTTAGAAAGAGCAAAACCGGTTTCTTTCTAAATAGGGAAGAGAAACGAAATCCTCCACCAAGATTGAGTGGGTCTGATTTGTGGAAGTGTGTTTCAAGGCTACCAAAAGTGACTGATCGTGGTTTTGATCTTAAAAAACTAAAGAGACAAAAGCTAGTATGGAACAAACAAAGTATCTTGTGGGAGCTTCCATATTGGCCAGATTTGCTATTGAGACACAACTTAGATCTCATGCACATTGAGAGAAACTTTTTTGAGCAGTTAATGAATACACTAATGAATGTCAAGGGGCATACAGCTGACACAGTTAGCGCACGGCGAGACTTGAGTACTTACTGCAAACGTCCTCATTTGGAGGTTATGGTGGATAGTTTTGGTGGAGTGAACATTCCTAGGGCACCATATGCATTGACAAAGGAGCAAAACAAGGTACTGTGTGAATGGTTGATGCAACTAAAATTCCCAGATGGTTATGCATCAGATTTGGGTAAGTGTGTGGATCTTCAAGCACTTAAGTTGTCTGGAATGAAGAGTCACGATTGCCATGTGTTTATGGAGAGGTTGATTCCTGTTGCTTTTAGACATTTGCTCCCTCTTAATGTGTGGAATGCAGTTACTGAGCTCAGCCAGTTTTTCAGAGACATATGCATGGTAACCATCACTACTGAGGATATGCTTCGTCTGGAACGAAATATCCCTGAGATCATATGCAAGTTAGAAAAGATTTTTCCACCAGCTTTTTTCAATTGCATGGAGCATCTACCAATACATTTGCCGTATGAGGCAAAAGTTGGAGGCCCTGTCCAATATAGATGGATGTATTCTTTTGAGAGGTGATTTGATTATCAATAACTGTTCTTAATAAAACACTTTTCAGATTACACAATGTATCACTGATAATAATGTGATAAATGTAGGTTCCTTGATCATTTGAAGAGAAAAATTGGAAACAAAGCACGGGTAGAGGGTTCAATACGCAATGCTTACTTAGCAGAGGAAATCTCAAACTTTTGTACCCAATACTTTGGAACAAAAGTAGACACAAAATCAAGAGATTTAGGTCGAAATGTTGTATTGGTAGATGTGCATGAAAACTTTGATGCAAGTGTTCCTGCTCTTTTTCGTCATAATTTTGGGCGTTCATCGTCCAATGGGCGTACAAGGTTCTTGCATGAGAAAGAGTATAATCGTGCTCATCTCTATGTGTTGACAAATTGCGGCATACTAGGAGAGTATGAACGGTATGCAATTTCATAAATCGGCTAATGCTAGTATACCCTTTATCATTTGGTATCTTATTCTAGCTTAATCAACAGGATGTTTGAGGATTATGTTAGTGCACAACTTCCAAGGTTAACAACAACACAGATGAATGCTATATTTGAAGAGCAGTTTGCTGATTGGTTTCATCAATATGTAAGTTATCTAGCAAACATCATCCAGTTGATATTTGAACTTTTGTACTTTTAGAAAACACTAAGACATATGAAAAACTATTAGGTCGATGGAAATGAAGTCATGGATGATGTCATTCGAGCTCTTGCATGGGGTCCTTCGAAGAAAGTAAAGACATTCAATCAATATTACATTAATGGTTTCAACTTCCACACATTTGAGTATGGAAAGAACAAAGCTACTATGAACTATGGTGTGGGTGTTAGAAGCCATGAAGACTTGGACTATTATGGTATTTTGGAGGAAGTGATTGAGCTGAGCTATTGTGGCCATCAAGAAGTATATACAACTGTTTTGTTCAAATGTACTTGGATGGACTCATTCAATGGGATGAATGTTCATGAACATTACAAGCTAGTTGAAGTGAATCATACAAAAAAGTATCCAAAGTATGATCCCTTTGTTTTGGCATACCAAGCACACCAAGTCTATTATGCTCATTATCCAAGTATGAAAAATGATAGACGTAATTGGTGTGCTGTTATTAACACAAGGGCTAGAGCTACAATTGATGCTCCTGTTGACAAGGCTTGTTTTCAAGAAGAAGCGATAGAGGATCCTCCACTTTTGTCAGAGCCAATTCTCGAAGATGATGATACAAATGGTGATGAGGAGGTTGAGGAGGAAGATTTTGAAGTTGATGGAGAAGAGGATGAGGAGGAGGAAGAAGAGGATGAGGAGGAGGAAGAAGAAGATGATGAAGAGGAGGAGGAAGAAGAAGATGAAGAGGAGGAAAAAGATGAAGGGGAGATGAAGATGATGCATAGATTCTAGTTCATTTTGTGATGTTTGCGATTTAAAAGCTAACTAAAGATTTGAGTTTCAAGTTGTAGTTCTTTTTGCTGTATTCATACTTTTATGATTGTTAAAGTTTGAGTTTATGGGATTTTTCTACTTTTGTGATTCTCTATTGTGTTTGATAATGTTATTTCCACATAGTTGTTAATTGTGTTATTAAATTCTTATAATCATTCTCAACTTGCTCATTCTTCTTAAACAGGGAACTACAATGGTTAAAGAACGAGGGGCTAGTACAAGTCGTGGAGGGGCTAGTATCGGTCGAGGAAGGTCTACTTCTACAGAGTATCATAGTGGTCGAGAAGATAGCATCAGTGTTGGCCAAGAAAGACCTCCACGTAGTGGTAGAATTGAAGGGGCTAGTATTAGAGAAAAACAACCAACACGGGTTGTTCGTACTCTTGGAGCTTCTACTTATCCCAGAGATGATGGACATAGTGCTGGTCATGGAGGGGCTAGTGTGACTCATGGAGGAGCTAGAATAAGTCGTGGAGGGGCTAGTGTCGGTCGAGGAAGGTCTACTTCTATAGAGTATCATAGTGGAAGAGAAGATAGCATTAGTGCTGGCCAAGAAAGACCTCCACATAGTGGTAGAATTGAAGGGGCTAACACTAGAGAAAAACAACCACCACGGGTTATTCGTACTCTTGGAGCTTCTAGTTATCCCAGAGATGACGGACATAGTGCTGGTCGAGGGGCTAGTACAAGTCGTGGAGGGGCTAGTATCGGTCGAGGAAGGTCTACTTCTACAGAGTATTCTGGTGGAAGAGAAGATAGCATTAGTGCTGGCCAAGAAAGACCTCCACGTAGTGGTAGAATTGAAAGGGCTAATTCCAGAGATTATGGACATAGTGGTTCTGGTCATGGAAGAACGATGTTATGTGATGATAACCCTGCCCTTCATGACGATATGGATGACTCCGACTTTGGAGATGATGAGGAGGATGAGAATGAAGAGCATTTGCATATTCAAGCACCAGATTCTGA
>CM041777.1:491702710-491734542 GCA_023374045.1 Limonium bicolor
CATTGATAATATTCCACACTTATCTTACGTTTTTCCTTTGGTTTGTTGCTTGTTAAGACTTGATACCTTTTTGTATTTTAAATGCAGAGAAAAGCCGAGGAAGCAGTAGATTAACTCACGAGGGTGATTATGCAACAAACTGGGGCGAAATTGGAGTCAGAACGAAGAATTTAGAAGGTTTTGAAGGTATGTCCGAGCTTGTGTCCGAACATCCAAGCTCGGACACAAGTCGAGAGTTCGAGTGCTGCGTCTGACGAAGTGTCCGAACTTCAGTCCTAACTTCGAAGTTCGGACATGGTTCGAGAATCACAACGGAAAAAGTCGGAACTCTGCTCTACGCTGCATGTCCGAACATTGAAGGTCGGACCAATGTTCGGACGTGACTAAATTCTCAGCAGAAGTTCGGCGTTTTGAAGGAAAAGAGGAAGAAACTCTATTTAAGTGACCTAATCAGAGGAGAGGAATTATCACATTACATATCATTACATCACGACACTCTCACGCTGGAAAACAACGCTCTTTCCACTCATCCACAGCATCAGCATCAGCTTCACTTTCATCCACATTCATCAAGCACATCATCGTCGTCGTTGAGGAGCATCGCCAGAGGGGAGTCGTCCATCGTCTTCACCCTTGCGTCAGCAAATCCCGAGTCTGGATAATTACTCAATTTGGGAGTTTTTCTTTCCTTAGATGAATTCTCTTTTGACTGTATTCATTCGATTATTTGATATGTCTGGCTAGTAGGGATAACTCTGGGGAAGGGTTGTTCGTAATGGATACAAGATAGTTAGAATTTCTGTAATTTGGTTATGAGATTGTATCGGATTGTTTCTAGGTTAATGCTAATCATTCATCTTCTCTATTAAATTTGCGCATTTATAGAGTTGTTCTGTGAATCCTGTTTTGATCAGATAAGGTGATTAACAGGAAGTTCAAATTAATCTGGAGATTTGTAGAAAGATTAGTCGGATAGATAATTTTCCTGCAAATGCTAATAATTCTTCGCACGTATTCCGCCTATATGTGTTTTGCCAGCTTCTAGATTAGAGTTGACATGTTCTGATAGGAGAGCTCTTCAATGAACTAGGATTTAGCATTGAAGAGAGTAAAAAGAATTGGCCTGTCTGTTTCTCATAATTAAACTATAGATTTGGCTAGATTTATCCAGTAAAGAACAACCCGAACCCGGAGTACCATTCATTTTACTGAACTCATCAAGTTACTTTCATTAATCGTTCATTTAGTTTTTGATTTGCGTTTACTCAATTCAGTTACAAAAACAATTCACAACCCCCTAAATTTCCAGTTTTCTTAGGATTTAGGCTTATTTATTCAAGTCCCGCGGTTCGATACCTGGTTACTCAATTTCCTATACTGTAGCGACCGGGATTTTTGCAACCCGACAGGCTTGTCGTTTTATTAATTTCTAGGTTTATCAGTTTAGTTTTAGTAGAACATTTTCCCTGTTGCAGGGAGAAGCTGACTACACTGTTGAAAAAAAGAAGGTGTATCGAACTAAATGCACAAGTTGTGTGTGCCATTTACACCAGTTTATCCCTACCAGAGAAAAGGAGTCTATCAGATGAAGGTAGCAAAGGATATATGGAATCACCTTCGTGTAGTACATGAAGGCAATATTGAGTTGAGGAAATCCTAGGTCCAAGAACTCAAAATGGACTATGAGAATTTTGTTGGCAAGCCGGGTGAGTCTCTTGAAGATATGTTGTCCAGATTTACAGAGCTTACCACAACCATGAAGGAAATGCAAATGGAGAATCAAATGAAAACTTGAACAATAAATTCCTTGATAGCCTGGGTGAGGAATCGTCTGAAAGCGTGATCTCAACCAGGGCATCCAAAAGTTCGGACAAATGGACTCTTACTGATCTTGGGTCATACTTGCAGTCTATCAATAAATAAAAGAATAATGCCAAGAATAGAAGTAATTTCTCTTCTTCCAATCATTTAATCTCTTATTCTAACCCAAACCAAGATCTGCTGGTCCAACCTCAAAATCAGCAACAATTACTAAAGAATGACTCTTCTTATTATAACGTTGTGTCCATGACTCAAGATCTCATTCAACAACTTTTTGACACTCTAATTGATGGGATCATTGAAGAAGGATCCGTGTCTTCCTTTGAAGACATGGCAATGATCATCGAAATTTTCAAGAAATTCATGAGAGACAGACCTGATAAAACCCTAAAAAAACCCTAACAAGTTTAGTCAGAGTCATTCATATCAATCTTCTGGTCGCAATTACCTAGGGCAGTCAGAGTCGAATGATCGAGTTTGTTTCAAGTGTTTGAAACATGGCCACTGTGCTAATAATTGCCCTCTCAAACGAAAGGACAGCCACGGTCAAAATTGTCAGTCGTCATTATTAGCAAGTGTCGCCTGGGGTGAATCTGACTATGAAGAGCTAGAGTCTGGTACTATGAGCCTTGTTTGTCTGATGGCACATAATGCGGAAAGATTCACACACAAGGTATGAAAGACTTTTTGCATCTGTTTTATCTAATCTTGCTACTAGTGCAAATTCGGTATCTTCTCTAGATCTTTCCACATATTTTATAGATCCTAGTCATTCTGAGTGTGAATTCACTAAAGAACAAGAGCAAATCACTCTCATCTATAAGGAAATTCATATTTTAAAGGGTCATATCATGCAAGATCGCCAAGAACTAAAAAATCTGCTAGGTCCATTCAAAATTTGCCAAAAGAGTTGAAGGATTTGAAAAAACTCATTGATATTCTAGACTCTCAGTCAGTGACCCACAGCAAGTAATACACCAAAAGAAAAACTCAGCCACTCACTTCACCACCCTTCAAACCTGTTATGTTTGTCAGTGAAATTTCTGCATTGGATATGCTTGAGTGGTCGAAAAACAAGTTACTTGAAGCAAAGGCTACACAAAACAAGCTTGAAAAAAGAATTAGGATCCCTTACTTTCACTCTTGAACAGGCACAGAGGGACTCTCTCAAATCTATATCTGCCCTGTCGTGGCTTCCTGAAAGAACAAAGTCAATCTTGGTCAAATGGCCACCAAGCCTAACAATCTTTCTTGACATAAAATTCAAAGGGAAAAAATTTGCAAATAAATTTTGATGGCAAAAGAAGTATGTCAGACTCCCGCATATGAAGATTTGTGGTTATTGTGGATATGATGGTCGCACAGACTCTATCTGTAGAAAACTAGTCGAGATTTATCTCTTAATATTTCACGTATTTCTACTATTGCTCATGCATGAGAATTTTATTATTCTTCATCTAAGAAGGGACCCAAGTACGTTTGAGTTCCTAAAACTCACCAGTAATTCTCTTGCAGGCAGAGGGACTCGAGAACAATGACTCCTAGTTTCAGGATAGTTGTTGCTCAAGGCATATGATAGGGGACCTGGATAAGTTCACGACTCTCTATGGCCATCAAGGGGAAGGGTTACATTTGGAGACAACAAGCAGGGTGAAATCATAAACATTAAATTGTTAATAATAACAAAAGATAAGTTACACAAAATTTAAAAGTTACATGTTGCTACTAGTGTTTCCAAAATGAGGATAATGCTTCACATAACACTCAGCAAACTTCCGAGGAAATATTAACCAAGTGGTGCGTAAGTAGTCTAGAAATGCAGGAACATTTTAATATCTCTTTTCCATTTTTCCAAGCATCTTCTCAAAATCCTCCATTATTTTTGCATAAACCACTATTCTTACAATGCAGAAGCCTCACTAACCATACCAATATCCTTGAAAAAGCTCTTGGCACTAGCCTCCACATGCTTATTGATATGCCATCTACAAAGAAAGTGATGTTTTCTAGAAAGACGTTGTTAACGCTTTCATAAGACCTAACTCTCGGTCAGTAACAATAACTGAAGGAGGTCTGATCATTAAACACTTCAAATTATGGAGGATCCATGAATAGATTTGCTCACTTTCTTCTTTTACAAATGCAAAAACAATGTTGAAGTTGTTCCCATTAAAATTCAATCAAACCAGCTCAACTAAAAGCATCTTATAAACATTTGTGTTGAATGTGCTGTCGATGACGATGATATCTGGGAATGAATGAAAAATCTTGACTGAAAAAAGGATGCACAAACATAACATATCCCAACTTTGTATTATCATCTGCAATGTCATCATAAATGTAAAACATAAATATACAACTTTGTGTGTTTATTTACAAACAATTTTAACAAAAAAAAGCATAAACAAAATACCTTGATTAGGTTCAACCCAAATTTGATAACCTTTTGCTTTCAACTTATCGACAAGACATTGAACTACAGTTTGACCTCATTTGCTCTCTCGATATAGCTTAAAGTTGAAATTGTATATAGACCATTTGTTAGTTGTGGTATGTGGGTTAAGCATCATCAGTTGGTCAAGTATTTCACGTGTTGGGATATGACTTTTTTTTCAGTCCAAATTAAAGTCTCCTTAGAAACACTAAAACACGGTCCAACATGATGCCCTTGTGAATATCTCCCTAACGGATGGTTATGCTCTCCATTCACCACAAATAATCGCCAACCCCTCAACTTTCTTAAGAAAGACTGCTTTCAAATGAAAAGGACAACCATATTTCTTGGAGGTGGTACTTGAGCGATGATTCACATCACTTACTGACTTCTTATGTCGAGGTTTGCCATATCGCTCACTTGTAATAACTTCATCAACACCATGCTTGAGCTTAGTTTACTTCATCACATATACATGACGAGGATGACCAACAACATATAGCCACTGCATTAACTCATCAAGGCTTAAAATAATTGGTTCGTTTCAAACAAATGACCAGTGTTAATTTGTTCCACGTCATCACCAAGAAGTTTGTGATCTTCTAAATCGTCATGAAAATCTTTAACATCACCCTAAAAGATAAATGGTATAGAAATATTAGTTCAAATTTGCAAAGAAAATGCATTTTAGGTTAGTATATAGCAGCCTATAGCAGACACAACCGTTGGGCGGCTGTAGCAGCTTTAGCCGACGCGTGGCTTCAGCGGAAACAGCCACTGGGCGGATTTACTTGCTCTAGCTGCTGGATGGTTGTCGCGGGTATAGCCGCTAGTCGGTTGTGTCTGTTGTAGCCACTCTTCGGCTGTATTTCTGGCTGCTCGTTAAATAACTTGGATCTTGTATTTTCGACAACTTGATAATCGTTAAACTGCTGTTGCTCGTATATCACCCCCACCTCTTTCGATAGGTTGTTGAAACAATTTTTTGATTTTTTTTACCAATTAAGCTTCATTTAGAGAGAGAAATATAGAGAAAAGTGAGAGCGTATATGAAAACATGAGAAATATTGACATTTGTTGGATGGTCCCATTGTGTTTAATATTTTTATTTAATAATGTATTATTTTTTAAAAAAAAAGTGACTGCATGAAGAAGTTTTGTGATTGTAAATAGCTTTGTAGGTTTAATATTCATATCTAAGCTTAGAGCATAATACAAATACCACAAAAATGTTTTTGACAAGCACATTAATTACCATAGCCAACATATTTTTAAAACAAAATCATAACTATTTCCCATCAACCTAGCTATCAACTCCCTTTGAAGAATTACATGAGTAGCCAATGGGATTGGCACCAGCGATTGTCTCTAGCAATGGCGTCTTTTGACAATATCTCAACAACATCTCTTGATTTATCCCATAGTTTTTTTTTTATCGTTAGCTATTTTAATAGACAATGTCCTATGTATCGCATACATTCAGGTTTTTGAAGTGCAATTACTTTACCATCCATCCATCTGAATATATCAATCAATCACTAAAAAGATCCCCCACTAACTATTTCTGTGCAACATGATTGATAATTGAAGTCCATACCAAATTTTTCAAAATGAAATGGGTCCCTGTCCAATTTCCTGTCATCTGTGTTGTCGACTTTTGGGTGGCTCTTCCTCCACCCATTGTCAAAGGCACCACATTCTTCTTCCTCTTGCTCCACCCTTACCTACTACTACTACCACCATCCACCTTCGTCGAACGATAGCACAAAAGAGATAATGAAAGGAGGGCATTATACAAGCAGATGCTGAATTAAGACAGATGGGCCGCAATAGAGTATGCCACTAAAGTAGTTTTTGGTTTTTTTGGCATGTTTTTTAAAAATAAGTTTTGTATTATATAATATATCAAGTATGGAATAAAGTGTAAAAATTAGATTTAAAATTTATTTCATTGTATATTATAAATATTGAAGTCATACAACATATTCAAATAATAAACAAGGTGGTTAAATTGGGATGGAAGGAGTTAAGCTCTAAAGTACTATTAAGAGGGTGTTTGTTTGAACGCCGGAAACAAAATAAAATCAAGAAAAATGGAATAAAGGGAAATGGAAAAGAATTATGTTAGATTTTTCTGATTGTTTACTGGTGCTAGGAAAATGAAATAAATCCCAATCAATGGTCAACGGTTACCAACTGTCGATCAACGGCAGGGGCGGATGTAAAGGGGGTCGGGGGGTTGGTGCCCCCGAAACTTTTGAAAATTTACAAAATGCTCTTATAAATTTTTTAAAAATAAAAAATAACATAATGTTTTAAAGAATAATAGTGTCAAAAAAATTTTTGCCCCCTAAACAAATATTCTAGGTCCGCTACTGATCAACGGCCAACAATTGTAAATCAACATTCACCGGTCATTAGTAATCGATCGATGATCATATATCACCATGCTCGGAAATAAATCTCATTTTCTGGTAGAGAGTGAAGATAAATTAGAGAATTTTGGGTGATTTAATTCTTTCTCTTTCATAAAAATATAAAAACTGGCTAAACAAACAACATAAAACTTACCTGATCACCTTAAAACAAACGCATCTAAGTATTTAATCCTTGCATTTAAGTGGATGTTTCTGTATCCACATCGCATAGAAAATAAGGGCGCATGCTTGCTTTGCACCTTGCACCATCTCTTTTAAACAAGACGCAGAGGTGGGAAAATTTCTACAATTCCTCCGTTTTTTAACCTTAATTCATCACATTACATGGACACAAAGTAGAATTGCACAGACAGTTATCATAACATATCGTTTGAAAAGTTAATGAACAAACCAGTAGATACGAGGTAGTAGTACCAATCATTATTTCTTACACACTTACATGTATCTCTTTTCACTACATAATTATAGTATTAAATCACAAAAGAAAGAAAGGTGAATTGGAAGAAGTCGATTTCACATGGAAGATGAACTACTCATCATCATCACAATGATTTCCATTTCTTGGAGATCTCCTTAAGCGCCTTAGTAGAACTCCCATCCTCACTCAACGCAACTCTTGCCGCATCTTTCAATTCCTTCATCCGATTCCTAATCCTCTTCCCTTCTTCACCTTCCATCAATCCCTTCGCCGCCCTCGCAATCTCCCCTCTCCGGTAAATCCCCCCTTCATCATACGCCACCGGTCTCAGCCCCACTCTCAAATCCTCCGTCAACATAACCGCATTCATCTTCTGCTCAGCATACAACGGCCAACAAATAACGGCACACCGTTAACCACACTCTCCAGCGTCGAATTCCACCCACAGTGACTCAGAAACCCACCCACCGCACTGTGGCTCAACACCCTCATCTGCGGCGCCCACGTCGGCACAGCTAATCCACGCCCTTTAGTTCTCTCTAAAAACCCCTCCGGCAAGAATGCTAACGGATCCTTCTGCCCGTCATCCACGCTGAAATACGTCGCGTTAGCTAGAGAATCATTTGGATTTCTGACGACCCATAAGAATCTTTGCCCACTCATCTCTAACCCCAGCGCCAACTCGTTCTGCTGCTCACATGACAAGGACCCACCACTCCCGAAATTAACAAACAGAACAGACCCATTCGGTTGCTCGTCTAACCACTTCATCATACCCGATTCCAACTCGTCACAATCCACACCATCTGGTGAACCGGTTTGAACAATCGGACCAATAGCATAAACCGGTGGTTTACCCGGTTTAGGTTCAGTTAACACCTTAATCGCTCCACACTCCAGCGCCTCAAAGCTGTTCTCAATGATCCCATCCGCCAGTCGATACTTCCTCGTGTGGTGTAGCATCCATTTATAAACCTCATCCTTTCTATCCTGAAGCGGGTCAAGCAAATCCTTTCCGTGAACCGGAACACAACCCGGAATGTTAACAGGTTCCTTCATCTCTCTGAACTCACATGCAACCGATTCGTCGAGTTCGTGTAGCCAGAGGAAGAGGGAGAGTGCCATAGCGGTTGACGGGAAGAATATGTAAGGTCGGAGGTTGAATTCCGGTGCGAGATCGAGGACATCGCAACCGAATAAGTCAACGAGGAGGACGACTGCGCGTTTCTTTTTGACAGTGATCATATCGGTGAGGAATTCCCGGAGGGATGGCAGGGAACGGACCATCATGTAGGACATTTTGGTTTCCGTTTTGGAAGTGGAGGGTAGATCGGAGAGGTTAACTGGTGGGAGAAAAGTGGAATCGATTGCGCCTGAAGTTGAGGTGTTGGCGGCGGTGAGGAAAGTGGTTTGGGAAGTGGGTGGTGGACCGGTGGTTGGGACGGCGAAGGTGAATGTGAAACCAGAGGGTATTAAGCGTTTGGCGAATTCTGTGAGTGGGATGAGGTGGCCCATCCCCGGACTTGGACAGATGACTACGTGTGGCGGTGGTGACGACTGTGTGTTGGCTTCCATGATTAATCGGAGTCTTGACTGTTTTCGGAAATTTTTCCTATTTTTTGGTTATGTGATGGTGCGATGATGATGGCCTCTGTTTCTGGGTTAGAAAGGAGGGGATGATTACCTCCTTAGCTTTCTACTCAATTTCTTGTCCTTTTTGGGTGTGGGTTTCAGAGAGAATAAGTGTTGTTGGTTGATCACGAAAAAGGCTGGGGGAACTCTATTTATAGTGACAAGATAAAGGAATTACTCAAACAAACAGAAAAGTGTTGAAAAAATTAGAAGGGAGGAAATTTTTATTGGCCGTTCGTGCGTTTTTGCGGGTGACCTCAATGGGACGACCGGCATAGGGAAGACTTTTCACTTCTAGTGCAGAGGATAAATGAAATTTGTACGAAAACAATACGAGTCTATGGTATGTTTTTTTTTTTTTTTGATCAGTACGAGTCTATGGTATGTTTGAGGATAGAAATATTATCAATATTTTTGTTTTTAGTGATATCAATAGGATCGAATTACACTTACTCTGATGGTTTAAAGTTGTGATTATCTTGTTAATTAGTTGTTGAAAACATTTCAAATTGAGGGATTTGATTTGAGATGCAATGCATGTCGGCATCCACAACAGTGATTTTACTTTTAAAAAATTTCTAGATGCCACATCATGATATATTACATTTCATTCTACAAGAAATTCTATTAATCTAATTTCACTTCAATAAAAGTCTCTTCATTCTTTCACTTCTTTACTTCGGCTGCGTTCGGCATGGTTGTTTTGTGGTTGTTTTGGTCTGGCTGTTTTGTGGTTGTTTTATATGTGGCAGTATATTATTGGAGTAGAACGTAGGACCCACGTGGGTCCCACGTGGGGACCACCCCCAAAACAGCCACACAAATGCTTCCTCCGAACGCAGCCTTCCACATCACCACTTCCTGTAGATGCTCTTAGCTTGCTCAAGTAGAGTTTAGTGTACATTTTAAAGAAGGCAAATTCTTGGCTAAAGGTAAATGTAGCCAACTTGGCTACATTTTGAGGATATTTTAGTCAAATTTAAAAAAATATCTTTATAATAGGGCATTTTGATAATTAATGAAGTATAGGGACAAAACAAAAAACAAAAAAAAATACATCGGCACGCTTGCCTGCATATTTGGTTTTAAAAATTTTTTCCTTTGTCTTTTTTTCCCTTAATCACAACAATATTTTAAATGATTGTAACTTTTAATATATAAGTCCAAAATGAAAAAAATTTATATCATTGTTCATCTAAATTCAAGCTCTTCAAAACAAGACCAGTCATGGATATGTTTTGACAACTTTCAAAAAAAATTATTTTTACATGTATACGGTGATATTTTAATGTGAGGATGTATGTACATGTTTTAATGTGAGAATGTACATGTTTTAATGTGACGATATACATGTTCAAATGTGAAAATGTACATGTTCTTTAATGAACATCTGTACATGTTTGCATGACCATCTGTACAAGTTTTCTCTCTTATATGTACAGATTTTAATCTAAGGATGTACATATTTAATGATTCGTACAGATATATGTGACCATCTATATATTTTTAATGCGAGGATGTACATGTTTTTACGTGTGGATGTACATGTTTTAATGAACATTTGTACATGTTTGTATGACCATCTGTACAAGTTTTCTTTTACGTTATGTGCACTATATATGTAAAAATAATTTTTTTTAAGTATGACTGGTATTGTTTTGAAGAGCTTGAATTTAGATGAACAATGATATAATTTTTTTTCATTTTGGACTTATATATTAACAGTTACAATAATTTAAAGTTTTTGTAGTATAAAAAAAAACAAAAGCAAAACAAAAAGACAAACATCCGCGTGGGCATGGGCATGGGCATGGGCATTGGCATGGATGGATGTAGCTAGATAGGTACAGTTGGCTTTAGCCAAGAAGGATTGTTTAAAGAATTAAAAGGGTCTTTAACGGATGAGACTTTTTGTTTTATTGAAAGGTTTTTCTATTTTTTTAACTTTATTTATTTTGGCAGTTGTCATTAATGCGACTGTTATCTAACAACTAATAGTTAGGTCTAATTTTTTTCTCTATTTTATTTTTCACGGCTTCACTACCTATTGACATTAAATGAACCATAATTGATACTGTAGTTGTTTGGGTTATGTTAATATCATTTAATGTAATTTTGATAAATTACTCACTAAGTAATAAATTAGCAATCCATTGTGAAAGTGATTTTTGAGAATTATTTATTGAACACATATATCTAATCATGAATGATCAATTACTTTTCGTATTCAAATAATATTTTAGTTTCGCTTATTTAACTCAAAACCATCCAAAAAAAGTTGAGAACTAAATATAACTAAAATCAATCATTGATAAGCAAATATAGATCACAAATCATGTCATTCATTGGCTATTAAAATTTAAAATAAAATAAAATTTTTGTATTAATTATAACCGCTACTTTACTAATTTCTATAGGAAATGAAAATCCCCGTTTCATAATATCTATCGTTTTAAATATAAATTTTATTTAAAAATACAAATTATTCTATTTTTATACAATTTTTTGACATTTGACTCTATTATTTAATATAAAAATAATTATTATTTAAATAAATAAGGAAAAATTAGAATGTCTACCAATAAATATTTTTGAACGGGTGAGTAGTATTTTTTAACTTCAAGTGGATTATCGTGTTGAACTTGAAAGTGATCTATATAATTAGTGGTTGACTGTTTGTTGATTTGGGGAGAGTTGGATAAGTCGAAGGTGATAGGCCATGACTGTGCTGTATGAGTGATCTCACTTCCACGTCATTCGTACATTATCTCATCTGTGCTGAGAAGCCGAACCAGGCAAACCACGATTGGACCCGCCCGCCCAAAACGTGAATCAGTGAATGTGAAGAGGTAGGCAATGGCCGGATAGCAAGGAACACATGCTCTTATCACCTGGCCACACGTTTCAAAAAGGAGTGACCCACCCACAGCGATGCGAGATGATACTACTCCTCCTATGTAGTACAGTGTACAAAGACTTGTGCTAATTTTGTAATTATTTTTGTATAACAGAAAACAGGGCTGATTTTTGAGGAATTGGATTTATAATTATGTCATGTAATGCAATAGGGAGTAAGGAAAACCGGCCCACTATGCAAGCTGGAAGCTGTCATGTCGGCCAAACCTCCACACCCCTACGGTGATAATTTTGACAACCTCAAAACTTGAGTCAAATCCAACCCGTAATAACAGGTATGATTTAATTATTGAGATATTTAATTTTTGGTCGGTATAAGTTATCTTTTTAATATATGGATTGTGTATGGATTAAAAGTACTAATCCGAATTCAATCCGACTAATTTACTTAATTTTATTAAAAATAAATAGATTAATGAATATAAACATATGTTACTTGGATATGTATTAATTCTATAACTATTAGTAGCAAGCAAAAATTATATCACTTGCCCACACAAATAATCTTTTTATAAATCCAAATACATTCTCCATGTCATCTATATTGATCATTTACTCGTTGTTTGAAAACTTAAATATTATATCATTCATTAGCCGCACAAACTCCACCATTCACAGCATTTCATCCGCACAAATAATGATTGCAGTTTAAAGTGACCCATTTAACAGCATCTTGACATTTGGAAAAACGACACACAATGATTCGAATTAAATGACCATCATGTGCATGTTTTTAGGGATGACTAATCATTCTACAGAAAAATAAAAGTACTTATATTTAAATGAGTTAAATGGGTCGGATTTGGATTCAGTGATTTTATATGGATTGGGTATGGGTTGAAAATTTGTAACCCAATTATATTTGGGTCGGATATGGATCAATACAATTTTAATAAGATTTGGTATAGGTGAGCTTCAACCTGACCCATCAACCCGAATTACCACCCCTACACACCCACCTACTTTCTGCACTAACACTTTCCGGAGCAGCACCACGACCCTGGCACTTACGCTAGGTGTAACATGGAGATAAAACAAAGTAAAACACTTGTCATGTTGTGGTTAAGGGAATAAATGAAAAAAATTAAGGGAAAAAAAAAGTAGAGACGCGTGTGTGTACGGGAGTTTTTTTTTTGGGGGGGGTGGGTGGGGGGGGGGGGTTTAATGTAGTTTTTATTAGTAGCTAGGAGAGAGAAATAGTTTTTTTTAAAATGCTATAACTTACAAAATAAAAGTGCAAAATAAAAAAATTATACCATTGTTCTTCATTTTTTGTGCTTTTCAAAACAAGATGCATCATTGATATGTTTTGGTAAACTTAAAATTTTATGTTTTTTAGAATGAGTATATATTAGGTATTTTTAAAGTGAATCTTATTCATTAGCAAAATGAATCTTCTTTGATAAAAAAAAATGAACCTTATTCATTAACAAAATGAAGCATACCCCTAAACCACAAACCCTAAAAATCTGTCGAGTCCGTAGCGATAATATAGTGTTAATGCCAAAAAGATTGTCCTAGCCCGAACACCCTAAAAACCACACTAAGAGAGCTAAAAATGTCGAAGGCATTTTTATGGATTGTAGTGCAGGGTTTACGGTCTAACGACCCTAAACCCTAAAAGCCTGTCAAGTCTGTAACGACGATATAAACTGTAGAACCAATGCCAAAAAGATTACCCTACCCCCCCCCCCCCCCCCAAAAAAAAAAAACCTTAAAAACCACCCTAGGAATGCTAAACAGCGAAGACAATTTTAGGGTTTGTTGAAATACCCACGAATTTTCGAGTTAGAATAAATATAATATATAGTCAACGTAAGTAAAATGATCATCATATTAGGATTAATATGGCACGAATGGATAGTCCGAGATTAGAGCTATTAGTGAGCCCAGGGAAGTTAAAATGATGCTCTTATATTCCCCTCTCTGCCTAAAATGATTATAATTATTTACAACTCCTTTATTCTTACAGATATTATTATTATATAAGTAATTATTTCAACCTTTTGCAGATGTCATAACGTCTTTCCAATTTCAAGAGTTTAATTATGAATTTACTTCTCCTTTAATTAATTATTCTTAATTCTCAAGAGTTCAAGTTTGATTTTACTTTTTCTTAGAAAATATATTTGACTGTAAGAGTTCAAATCTAACTTTACTTCTTCAAAATTAATAATATGTTAAAACCCTTATTCTTCTCCCAATATTTTCATTATTAGTATTCTTAATTCTTCTTCTAAGTTACTATATTTCTCTTGTTAGAATTCCCGATGTTGTTTTACTCTATTTCTATTTATTCCTATCTCACTCCTATGTCAAATAAATTTTTATTAATTATTTCTCTAGATATTATACTCTCTTTATTATCTTGTTACAACGGTTGAGTTACTTTCCTCCTATTATTTCGAATTAGAATTATTTATTTATTTATTTCTAAACCAGTATTTGTTAGAGATTTCGTTTCACTTTCCGGATTTCCATCACGCTAAATAATAGTTATATCCTTTTAATTATCTACGACACTAATCAGTTAAATTCTCTTTTGAATTATTCATAATATTAATTATTTTCTTTATCCTTCAAACTGATTATTACTTATTTAAATTACTAGCATTCTTTTTATTTTACAAATTAATTCTATTTAAATCATCGATCCTCTTCAATATCCGACTGTCTTCAACGCAATGCCGCTACGCTCTTTCTCTCCCCAAACTCTCAAAATTCACGTTCTTCATCCTACTGTTGTCAAATCCCTTCCTTGGTGCCAATTAGGATTACGTCGGTAAAGTCTATTACTTCGATAGTATACTAAATTATTCTGTTTGTGTTTAGTAGATCCTGACTACTGATTATACATGTATTTAGACCTTGATTACATCAACGGGTGCTATCAGTAATTCTGTGGAGTTGTCCTCTTGAAGTGGATTGATTGTTCAGGTAAATCTCTATGCTCATGTTTGTCTGGTTTCGTGTTTTGCGACTGAGGATAAATGTTTTATGGCTCAAATGTGATTTCTGCTAGAAGAGGATTTATTCTCGGATCAAGGTCTTACAAAGTGGGATTAATTCCCACCCTTTGAGATTGGTGGATTGGAATAATTTTGGTGGTGATTTGATCAAGGTTTTTAGGAGTCTTTCACATGATTTATTATCATGTTTGGGGGCCATAGGTGCTCCCCATTATTATTATTTGTGTTGCACACATTGTTGTAGCTAAGCTCTATGATCTACTCTATGTTACTATTGTCATAGGGGGTGTGCACACTTAAGGACTTAGGGTGAGGTAGTTGTTTGACGGCCCCATAGGTGACTGTCCTGGAATTATCGTTTGGGGTCCTATAGGTGACCCCGTATTTGGAAATTATGGTTGGCTCCTATTGAAAGCTCCCTACTATTGTTTGGTTGGTTACTGTGATTTCTGGAAAAATCATTCTAATGTTCGAATTCCTTCTTGTCTGATTGACAAATGTTAAAATGAACTTTAAAATGTATTTTACACATTGAGGTAGAATTTACTCAGTTTTTCTGATTTGCGTGATCCCTTCGTGTTTTTGTCTATTGTTTTCTGATCGCAGATGATGGTTGCTGAAGTTTGGGGATTAGGAATGCGCTACCACATAGTTCTAGAGTTGATTAATTGTCATTGAGATACAGTATTTAAATGGCGATGTTTTGGATATTTATTTTTGTTGAATTGTTTAAGGTGTAGCCTGAGCACTCATGTGATTGAGAGTGGCGGTAGCACTCTGGATTTGAAAATATTTTCCGCTGTGTTTTTATGATAAACATTCACTACACATGCTTATAAAACATTCACTTCCCATTGGCATTAATATTATGGTCATTTTGTACCCTTCTAATCCTGTTTTTATTTTGATTTTTTATAAATTTGGACCTGTCCCAATGTCCGTCCAGACATCCATGTAAGTCTCAGCACATGTCCGAACTTACATGTTCGGACTAATGTTCGGACAGACCTTGTTTCTTAGTTTTAAGCCTCGTTTGACATCCGTTTTAATCCCTGTCTACGGCGTTGGATTCGTATCGTTTTCTACCTTATAATGAGGCAAAATCTAGGGTGTTACATTTGTAGTGCAGGGTTAAGGTTCACTTTTAAAAAACACAAAGGATCCACATTGTTTTATATGAAAGGTTCGCTTTTCTTAAACATAAGATTGACTTTTGTTAAACGAATTATTCACTTTCAAAAAATGAAAGGTTTACACTATTCCCGCATAAGTTTGTGGTTGGATTAACTTTTACTAGTATTAAACAAAATATTCACTTTTCTTAAACCTTTGATTCACCTTTAAAAAAACCTTTGATTCACTTTTCTTAAACCTCTTATTCTTTTCTTAAACTTCCTATTCACTTTAGTTAAACAATCTCTATTTACGAGAATCACTTTTCTTAAACCTCTGATTCACTTTTCTTAAACCCATGATTCACTTTATAAAACCTCTGATTCACATTTTTAAACCTCTTAATCACTATTGTTAAACAATTTTGCTTACGAGATTCACTTTTATTATTACTCTGATTCACTTTGTAACAACTTGTTATTCACTTTTTAACAACTTTTGATTCACTTTTCTAAAACCTTTGATTCACAATAGTCAAACAATCAGAATCACTTTAGTTAAACAATCTCTGTTTATTAGATTCACTTTTTTAAACCTCTTATTCACTTTTAAGCAACTCTCTGATTCACTTTTCAACAATCTTTGATTCACTTTTTAACAACCTTTTATTCACTTTTCTTAAACTTAAGAAAAGTGGGGGTTGCTATTCGCAGTACAAAATTACTAATCACCGCAGTACAAAATTTTTTTAATTCATATTGACGTTGTACACATGTAATGATGTGTCGCTGTGTTTTTTTTTTCAAAAAATGATATCGGAAAGTAAATTTACCGAAGTAGTTTGTAGTTGATTAGTAGCGAATTTTACTAGTTACTTTTTTGTTGGAATCAATACAGGAACCTTTTTTTTGTAAAAAAAAGTGTTGGATTACATTTTTATGTGTTTATATTACATTTTTATGTGTTTATATTATTAATTTGACTTAAAATTAATTTGTACTGCGAATAGCAAATACTTTACTATTCGCAGTACAAATTTTTTTTTTCACCAAACTTAGTTGAATAAGTTTGAATGTTACGGGGAGACACTTTTTTTTGAAATAATAGATGTTTGAATAACCAAATTTAAGTGAATATGAGTAAAACAACAACTAAGTTAAAGAGAAACTAAGTTAAACAACTAATTTATTGATAAACTAAGTTACAACAACTAAGTTAAAGAAAGACTAAGTTACAACAACTAAGTTAAAGAAAAACTAAGGTACAACGTTGATCCAACTATCTAACCTAGATTGTAATTGATGAATCCAAGGTCCGACAGTGTTTGGATCTCTATAAGCGAACCACTGCGGATAGACAGGGGGGAGTGGGGAGTCTTGAACCATGCCGAACCTTATGAAATGACCCTCGGGGCAAATTCCTATGTGGATCTCTCCTCTTGGGCTATCACGATCGGTATAATTATCGATGGGAAGGTATGTGGCACTTGCCGCACCCCCATAGACAGTAGAGTAGAAAACTACTATCGAAGTGTACCTTGTCGCATCACCAACCCCATTTCCGTGTGCATCCATTTATGTTGAGGTGCTGGCTCTCCTGAATTCCAATGAAGCGCTCTTAACATGGCGTTGTACGGTCCTTCGTTAAAAATGGCCTTGTATAGTCCATTCGCCGGTGCTTGATTCTTCATGTGATTGAACAATGCTACACGGACATCTTTCCACCTCTCTTCGTCTGAATATAGGTAGTCAGCAATGACCCTGAAACCACAATTCCCATCTCCACGAACATCAATATACCCAGTCATATATTGATATAGGTTGGGGTTGAAATTCTGGTAGTATGGGAAGTCGGCAAGGGGCTTGAATCGACTCGGATTTGATGATCCTCTATTACGTGATCTTCTATTTGATGGCGCTCCTTGTGACTGGCCTGCCCTTGGTCGGTTACGTTCCCAAGACGAAGGTTCACGTCGGTTTGGTCTTGAGGGCCCGGTAGGTCTGCCAATCCCAACCTGTTCCAACGGCTCTCCTAATTGGCACACCATATCTGGGTGAAGGAAGTTTTGGAGTTGACTGTAACATTTCGCAATCAGAGTAGGATCATCTGACTGTGCTACCTCAGAAGCTATGTGTCGCCATCTATTTTGTTCTTCCTCCATGTAGGATACCATATCAATCGTCGTCGATTCATGCTTCTCCCAGCTTAGGGTATACCAGAAACGATGTATATCCCTCTTTGAGCATAGTATACCACTATCCAGCATGTAGTTTAATTTACAAGCGCATGGTAATCCATGAGAGGTTACCTTGTCACATCCACAGATTGAGCTGTCCATTTGCACATAATTCGTCCTTCCAAGCTCCTTGACTAGCTCATCTAAGCAAAGGGTACTAACCTTCCCGATCAGGTCAGCGATTGGAACCCTCATGTGCTCTCTTCTGTGTTTTGTCCTGGCTGCCTCAAAATCCTTTTTTAACTCCCGGATGCTTGTATTCACATGATCGTGAATCTTTGGAAAGATTACATCCAAAGTGTGTCTAGCACTCCTTAATCTCGCCTTTAGAGAAGAATGTGCGGCCTCCACCCTATCAAATGTTTAAGTAAGTTTTATAGATCTATAACAATCACTGTATTATCTTAAACATTACAAGATTAACAATTTTACCTATTTGTCGTTGTGTTGCCGAAGTGCAACACATTCTTGACCCAAGCCTCCACAAATTTTTCCTTGTATTTCTCCCAGACTGATGCAACATACGTAATGAAACGTGGGTAGCTTTGGTATGTCTCCTTGAAATATGCGTACCTCTCGTTGTAGTCCTGCTCTGTGCTCGAGTAGACAACCGAAGTCCACATTCGGACTGCAGCCGCCGCCCTTCCTCTATCACCCATATAAGTCTCGGCTTTCCCCTGAACGTTCCTACTTATGTGCCACCGACATAGTAGATGATGAGATTCAGGAAATACCTCATCTAAGGCATTCATCAGGGCCAGACATCTGTCGGTGATAAATGTAGAGGTTGTAGTCCGCCCGAGGAGGTCCCTTAATTGTTGAAGTGCCCACACATACATGTCTGTTGCTTCTGATACAAGGAAGGCGAAGGCAATGCTGAAGTTTTTGCCTATACTCGTCATCCCGATGAACTGAACCAAAGGCATTTTTGCTATGTTTGTTTTATAGGTAGCATCAATGCCTATGACATACGGGAACGCATGGAGCAGTAATCTAGATGTAGGGTGTGCAAAGAAGATGGACCCAAGTCGTGTTTGATCATCTAAATTGTGAAATATAATCATGTTATCTATCAAATTAAGATGAAACCTAAATGATTGAAGTTATTTGAGACATACTGAGTTGACTTACTTGGATCTGTAGTGTAATCGTAGTAGTAGTTGTTTTTGTCTAGGTCACTCAGCAGAGTCTGCACCATAGATCGACCATCTCTATTTACTAGTTTTGTTTTTTGTATCCGGTTGTATATGTCTTTCCTTGTTGCTGACGTTTCTGGGTTGATTGTTGTGAGCTCGGAATAAATTGCACAGGGGGGCACACCGACTCTGGTTCTCTGGTCGATCATAATCTCCTCCGCCTCAGTCAGGCGTTTTCCCACAAAATGACCCTCTGCCCACTCTGCGAGATCATGGTTATGCCATCCGTTACCCACTTGCAAGAAACACCCGTAGCTTGTGTAATACCCCTTAATTTTAAAAGGGCAACCACATTTCTTTGAACCCGATGATCTGCGCCGGTTGATGACACCAGGTCGTGATGTCCTTCGTGGTTTCCAATACCTCTCGCATGTTATGTGGAAATCTTGGCCCGCCCGAGAACTTTGAATTATGGTGTAGATATGGTTGGGATGGCCAACACTATCTACCCAAGCTTTCGCTTCTTCTTTACCCCTAAAGGCCTGGTTTGTTTGAAATAAGTAACCTGTGTCCACCACCGGAGCTCGATTATACATCTCTTGCATGTACTCATCCATCTGTGCATAATGATCCGGAACGCCTTCATCAAATTCATCCCAATCTGAATCAGTGGTTGAGTCACTATCCTGCAATAAGGGTCGAGAGAATGTTAGATGAATATTGAAATATGAAATGTTAGTGCGAATATGATTAACAAAGACAATAAACTAAATACTTACTGGGCTTGATATTGGAACATACTCATGATCGGAATCTGAAGATTGACTCATGTTTAGAGAGAGAGCTTGCACAGTTTAACGAAATAAGTGTTGGAAGAGAGTAAGGAAATAGAGAGCTTCGAGAATATGGAGAGAGAGTGTGTGAAGATGAAATGGAGGAGGCATCCCTTATATAGAGGTTGGTCATGAACTAGCCACAAGGTTAAAGTTAAAAAAACGGTAACCTGGTACGTGTACAGTGACCTAGTACGTGTACCTTACCTGACAAAAGTAATTACCTATGGTAACTTTGAATTCACTTTGTACTGCAAACGGTAACCTGGTACGTGTACAGTGACCTAGTACGTGTACCTTTCCTGACAAAAGTAATTACCTATGGTAACTTTGAATTCACTTTGTACTGCAAACGGTAACCTGGTACGTGTACAGTGACCTAGTACGTGTACCTTCCTGACAAAAGTAATTACCTATGGTAACTTTGAATTCACTTTGTACTGCAAACGGTAACCTGGTACGTGTACCTTACCTGACAAAAGTAATTACCTATGGTAACTTTGAATTCACTTTGTACTGCAAACGGTAACCTGGTACGTGTACAGTGACCTAGTACGTGTACCTTTCCTGACAAAAGTAATTACCTATGGTAACTTTGAATTCACTTTGTACTGCAAACGGTAACCTGGTACGTGTACCTTTCCTGACAAAAGTAATTACCTATGGTAATTTGAATTCACTTTGTACTGCACATGGTGTGTTTGGTACGCTTGATTTGTAGTCGTTGAACTAGCCGTTGGACATGTCAGTGTTACTCAAATATTATAAAAGTGGGTATTAGTGTCCCAACATACTCATTCCTTACCCCGTGCTCTCTGAATCTGTCTAATTACATCTTGCTTGAACTCTTCACACCTTAATTCCCATTTCGCTCCCAAAATCAAATGGAGTTTCCTTTCTGTTTGCACGTTAATTATGTAGCTACTTTTGGTCGTCATGGAGCACAATTTGATAGAAGAGTGGGGCACAGACGCGTAGAAGTTACTATGCCATATCCTAGTAATCTCCGGGATCTACAACGACGAGTAATTCGAGCACTACAGTCCCTCCTCGGCAGAATAAACATAACAACAATGGTGTATTTGGGGCTGGAGGGCGACTACGAGTGGACTTTTATTCATGTACGAAATGATACATCAGTTCGCCGGATGATGGAGAATTACATGGAGTATAATGATTTCATCGCTCATATTCCATTACTTGTTATTTATGATCCTATTGAGCCCGATGATGATGATTTTCAACACCAAGAACCAATTTATGAGATGAGACGTAATGTAATAGCACGGGGAATAGAGAGACAAAGGTTAGGAAATAATTAGGTTATTGGTTATTGCGTATTTGATCTTGTTAGTTCTCGTGTTGTTATAATTTTCGGGATTTATAATCTTTAGTAGATGTTTGGACGTGGAATAAACGTGTTGTTATAGTTATTGACTTTCATTTATGTGATTCATACGATTGGATTCAGGACTTTTCTTTCTTATGAATTTCTACATTTTGATATATTTCATTTCTCGTGACATATACAATCTTTGGTACATGTTAGATATTTCATTTCGACCTATCATTGCTGGAGAAATTCAACGACCACAGAAATTAGACCAGCCCAGATTGGCATTGATCTTAAGAAGCACATTTGTCAAATACTGATCGTTAACTTGAAAGGAGCCATGCATTGTGTGACGACACCAAATTGTACCAAATTCTTCTTCTGCCAAGGCCCATAAATATCACAATCTTTCTCTCACAGGCAGCAAGCTCAACAGAAACAAAGGCATTCCAGGAAGTTTAGATTGAAGTTGGTCACACATCTTTTCTTTCTTAGGAATTTTGACATTTTGATATATTTCATTTCTCGTGACATATACAATCTTTGGTACATGTTAGATATTTCATTTCGACACTATCATTGCTGGAGAACATTCAACGACCAACAAAGAATTTAGACGCCCAGAAAGGGATTGATCTTAAGAAGCACATTTGTCAAATACTGATCGTTAACTTTGAAGTGAAACAAGCATTGTGAAACGATGCATTTCTAGAAAATTTTTGCATAGTCTCCCCTGTTTTTCTTATCTCCACCGGTTCTAAGAACCTCCACAAGGTCACCAAGCATTGTCAGCAACAATTCCACCATCACCAAGTCCTCCAGAAAAAAACTACAACCACAGAAATTGTACTACGTCTAACACACCGAATGAAAATGAAAGACAACAAACAGTTCCAAGATGATACTAAAGTTTATTACATCCAAATCCAAGATGACAAGCACTAGGGTGCACCATGCTGGCGCTGGTAACTATCCCATATGTACAAAGAGCTGAACACATCCACAAGACCATCAGTTGCAGCCCTTTGTTCTTCTTCTGGCATCCCCTGACGATAGTATGACCAGTCCCATGCATTGTTCTCTTGGTAGTACGGGCGTGCAAGCTCACTTGCCTCAGACAGTAGCTGTAACACACTTGGTCAGGTAAGTACACATAAAAAATAAAAGTGATATTTAATGATGTACTATGACAAAAAGAACTTACTAGACAGGGATCTGGACGATGAACCAGGGTGGTCTGATAAGTCTCAGGGTTTAGGATCTTCGGGTGTGTGTGCTTGGTGTACCAATCTAGGTAGAGTGGGTCACAAGCATGCAACCGCGCATTTGTGCGCGTATACCCTGGAACCAGCAATTTAGGAGTGTTTTCCCAAAATTATACATGGGGGGGTATACACAGGTGTAGGGTTGGGCTTTTCCTCTTTTTTCAGACCTTGGGTTGGGTCTAATAGGAGGTTCAGGGATATCCTGAATGTAACCAAACTGGCGTAGACAGCGACCAGGCATGTATGGCTCATTCAACCCCAAAATCGGTATGTTACCTCTATACCATGTACGCCCTCCATGAACATTAACATTATCTCGACCGTAGGGCAACCAATCAATCTACAATGAACATTAATAGTAAAATGTAACCAACAACGAAAGACAAAAATAATAATGGTTCAATGTGTTAGCAACTACAAACACTTACATTTAGAGCAGTCAAAGCATCTAGATGCTCACGATATCCTTGCAGTGAACGATGATCCTGCACTTGAGAGGTAGATCTCACCCATCTTAGAGCCCAAGGTCTACATCATTAGCGCCCCAGTCCGGGCTAATCGCTGGTCTTAATGTAGGGAAGTACGCATAAATCCAGCACTGTGCATATAAAACACTAGAATGATTAAGCAGTACCAATTATTAATACTCAGCGAGTTATCATATACTAGATGCACATTAGGACACATACCTCAAGTAACGTCATAGAACCACCTATCCCACTGGAGTCGGCACGAGATGCTATCCCTAGCTGGCGATATAACCATGCAAGAGTACCAGCTCCCCATGCATATTTACGAAGCTTGGTACCTTTCTTCACAGGAGCTACTAAACTGAACAGCTGTGGACTCAGACGACCATTTGATTTTCCAGCTAATATGGTGGTACCAATCAGATGATACAACCAACCACATGCCTGCTTCATTGCCTCTTCATTTTCATCTCTACATTGCTGCAACAAGCTCGAAATTGATACAGCACCGGTATTCCACAGTGCCTCTGTCATACTCTCAACATCTGCCCCAAAATTAAGACAATCAGCCATTACCTCCTTCAACTCAGGGGTGGATGAATTCGCTGTCAATGAACGACCGACGATGGGGATTTGCAGTATCATCCACACATCATGCAGGGTAATCGTCATCTCACCAAACGGCATATGGAATGAGTTTGTATCAGGCTGCCACCTCTCCACAAAAGCACTGATCAGGGACATATTGTTGTATGGCATCGTAATATCCTGTAGGTGCTCTATACCAGAATACTCAAGCATCTTCCTTGTTCTTGGTTTGAAATTTGATCTTTTGCCAGCAGGTAAGCATCACCCTACGGGATTTGAAACTCAAAACCCCACGATCCTACATAATGACCAATATTTAACACTTACAAAACGTAGTATGATATTAAATGATCAAATACAGGAGAAGATAGAGAACATACCTTAGCCGAGGTCCATAAGTCAAGCGCCACATGACCCCCGAAGCTAGTGATAACACTAGTGAGTAGTGGACCGCCAGGAACTGGCACCTCTGTCAACTTCCAAGAGGTAGGAATGACTGGAACCATCGCTAGCGCTGCTTCCTCGTCAGTGTCATCCTCCTTATCCATGACTTCATCATCTTCCTTATCCTGCTCCTCATCCACGTCGGGTGAGTCCTCATCATCAGCACCACGACCATCGTCATCAGCATGTGGCGAACGCTCAGTCATCACATGGTCCTCAACAGCACGGGCAGGTGATGGGCGTGGTGACGTGATGAACTACCACCGCCTGACGAGCAGTCTGGTGGCTTGATTGCCCTGAGATATTGAAGCTAGAGCTGTGCAGTGATCTGTCAGAAAAAGCACTACTGGATGATGACAACTCTGGCATGCGTCTCCTCGGTATATTGAACACCGCCGAGTCATCCTCCGCTACCATTGGTGGTGCTGGTACTTGAAACGCCGGGTCGTTGGAAGATTGACCCGGATGGAAAGATGAATGGCGTGCTGCTTCCATGCGGGGGGCAGGATTACTCGGCCCTTCACCAGGAACATGTGCACGACGACGGTACGAGGCCGTCATCGCCTGCTCCGCACCCCGGTCTTTATTCTTCCTCTTCGTGACATGTCTCACTGCTTTTTTCAGACGATCCATCACTGCATACGAATATCACACAGTTATATTCCTCATTCATAACATAAAAATTCAAACATTTATAATCATATCATTCACAATATTACAATTCAAAAAAAATAAAAATTAATACATTTAAAATCATTCACAATATTAATTAAAAAAATAACAAATTAAAACATTATAAATCATACATAATATTAAATTAAAATTCAAACATTTATAAATATCATTCACATATTACAATTCAAAAAAAATTCAAATATTTATAAATCATTCACAATATAGTTAGAATTCAAAAAAATAACAAATTAAAACATTTAAAAATCATTCACAATACTATAATATAAAAAAAACAAATAAAAACATTTAAAAAAATTAAAATATTAAAATTTAAAAAAAAAATACACTGGGTCGAGTAGCAGTGCTACTCGCCCGTATGTAACCCGAGGACCACTACTACTCGAGTTCTCCGCCTGCGAGCCCACCTGGTCCTCGCCTTTCTCCTCTGCGAGCAGCCCAGCTACTTGCGCCGCCTGGGTCGCTGGACAAACGAAGCCGCGAGCCGTAGTCGTCCTCGCCCCAGCCCAGTCCGAGCAGCCACGGTTCTCGCCTCAGCCCAACCCCAGCAGCGACGTTCCTCGCAACAGCCCAACTCGAGCAGCCCTACTACTCGCCTCTGTACAGGTCGAGCAGCCCTACTACTCGGCCCTGTATATTTTTTTTTCAAAATTTTCAAGTTTCCTACGAATTTTTCATGCTAGATCTAGCTCAAATGATGTTGAATTTCAAAAAACTAACACCAAATTCATACTCAGGACACCCGAATCTATAAGTTGCAAAAAAAAAAATTGAAAAACTCACCGGAAAATTTTTCCGGCGGTGGTCCGGCGGTGGTTCGCGGCGGCAGGTGGCGGCTCCGGTGGCGGCTCCGGTGGCGGCTCCGGCAGACAGAAGAGAGCTTCTTAAGGAAGAGAGAGAGATGAGAGAGAGTGAGTAAGAGAGAAATGAAGAAAATAAGGGAGGTTCCGCTATATATAGTACGAGCGTTTTTTACCCGAAATTGACGTTTTCAACTGCGATTTCAATACAACGTTCTGAAAGTGTAACAATGTTTGTAATTTAGTCAAACACAACATAAAATGTAATTAACTTATGTGGAGTCACAATTATAACGTTTAAATGCGATTAAAAAGGGTTTTTACGTCTTTTATACGGGTTTATAATGTTTGTAACAATCGGAGTGTTTTTTACTGTTTACGCTCAAGAAATAATTTTTAAAAAAAAACAAGAGTTACAACACGACATTATTACATGTGTACAATGTCAATATGAATTAAAAAAATTTTGTACTGCGGTGATTAGTAATTTTGTACTGCGAATAGCAACCCAGTTAAAACATATGTACATACAAAAAAAAAACATACTCATGTTGGGTCTTATTTTGAAGATTTCGAATTATGATGAACAATGGTATACAGTTTATGTTATTTGGACTTATATCTAATAACCTACAACATTTTAAAATTTTACAAAAGTGTAAAACACCAAAGAACAAATAGATGACAAAAGTCCAAAATGACCATCTCCATACTAGAACCTGACGTAAGAGCCAGATTCAAATTCGCGTTTCCGGAGAGATCAGTGGACATGACACGAGCGGAAGGGGCGATGTAGATACAACCTTCCCCCATTCTTTTGCATTTTATGTGCTGTTAGCTGATAGCTGATACTAGCTGATATTGACTAATGACTGATTTTAAAAGAACGAGTTGAACTTGTCAACCCAGTCAAATATGTTAAACCAGCTGAACATGAGAGACAATTTGAATTTAAGTAGCTACTAGTTGAAAACTAATATTAGTTGATATTAACTGATAACTTATTTAAAAAGAATAGACTGAACTGATCAATGCAGTTGATAATCCAGCTAGATACTGGACAAAAAAATGGGACCTAACAAAGACGTAACAATGCTCAATTGGTGTCTACTCACTGCTCCAATAGGTAGTAGCACTATTTTTTTTTTGGTCTACCACCCGGTTCGCCCTATTGGACTACATCCGGATCGGAGATCAGCACTATTTTTTTAATAGAAAGGCCAATGCAGTAATTTGTTAAAAAGTAAAGTACTACTACAGTAGTTAGTGATTATGGGCTCAAAATTATACGAAGACAGTACAACAGGACCTCTCGTGGTCGAGGATTAGTTGAAGAGTCCCCACTTCCTCGGGTTTGATGATCTATTGTGTTTAATTAATTGATTAGATGATGATGTAATGATGACCTAAGACTGACGTCACGTTCGGCGGTGTACATACCGCGAAGTGGTTGACCAATGCTAGTGGTTGGAATGACACAACACAAGATCATACTTAGAGCTGATCCACCCGACCTGGCTCGACGGTTCAATCCGGCCGGTCTGAAAAATTTCATTAAAAAAAATTCTGGGCGGGTTAGGATAATAAATCAAATCTGAATGAAAATTCGGACTGGACTTCAATCAAAATTTAGACCCACAACTAAGTCCGATCCAGTCCGATTTATAATTAATACTACCTTTGTTTTCAGTATATAATTTGTTGATTCTTTCACTAGTTTCAAAATAGAAGATGTTCTAGCCTTTTTTGTGATATACTTTCCAATTCTACCCTCCTATCTTTTATTTTACAACTCTAATCTTCAAATTATTTCAATTATCAATGCAAAAAATACGGGTAAAATAGTCTAAATTTTTCCTCGTTAATTCTTATGCCTAGAATTAGAAAATAAAGTACTGAAAATGGGAGGAAGTATATATTTAAATTAATTTTATATAATACCTTGTATTATTTATTTAAATTATATATATCTATTAATATCACATACAACATATATTCATATTATATTTAATATTATATATGGTCTATATATTTTTTTTCAAAAAAACTAACAATATTATAAAAAAAATTATAAAACCGAGCCGGGTGGGTTGGACAATGACAAAGATTAAAATAAGTCCAGACCTAGCTCGGCCTGACCCGGCCCGAAAAATTTGAAAACGGGCTTGGACAAAAATATAGGTCTGTTTGGACCTAGAATTCAATGTTAGCCCGGCCTGAACCCGGCCCACCCGCTCATTTTATCAGCTCTATTCATACTCCTTTCGACCGTCCTGTTTGCATTATGACATGTTTTTCTACTTCAATATTAAACATATAAGATAAATAATTTTATAAAACTGAATTTTATAATATATAGTTTAACATGTAAAGAATCATATACAAAACTTAAATTTTTAAAATGATTTTATATTATATATTAAATATTAAAATCAAACGACATATCCAAATAATAAACAAGACGTCAATTCAGGACGGAGGGAGTATCCACCACTCTAACGGCCCAACAAGAATTTATATGTAATCTAACAACTGATATATTTTATTATAGATTTCGTTCTAGACCTCTTTAATCAGAGTCTCCATAGTTATGTCTAGAAGCTCAAATGTCTAGAAAGAACCTCGCGCCGATTTTCTTTTTTTCCTTCCTAATTGGTTCTAGCATTTAAGTGTGTAATTATCAAAATAAGCGGCCCCGTTCGAAAACAGTTTTATAAGTCACACATATCACCAACAACATTTATCATAAATGTAAAAAAAACCCGTGTTTTGGTCCTTTTGGAGATTATGGGATAAAAATAAAAATAGAAGTTTCAAGGTCATCAACAAAAAACATAAGAGTAAATTACTCAGAACCCCTTAGGATTTGGGATATTACAATTAACCCCCTTGTGATTATCATTATTATTGGTAACCATCTCAAGGTTAAGGTATCTTTGACTACGAGCCCCCGAACTATAACTCTGTTATCAGAAAGTTAACTACGTGTGATATATCAATTTAATCACATTAATAATGTTAGGTTGGACAACAAAACTACTTAATCAACATCGTCTTCTCTCTCTCCTTCCACTTTAGATGCATCTTTGAGGCAGTGTTGACATTTTTAGGAAAATAACAATGCTGATTAAGTAGTGTTTTTTGTCCAGCCTGACATTATTAATGTGATTAAGCTGATAGGTCAACACATAGTTAACTTCCTGATAACAAAGTTATAATTCGGGGGCTCGTAATCAAAGATACCTTAAACTCGAGATGGTTAACAATAATTATGATAAACAAAAGGGATTAACTGTAATATCTTAAATCCTAAGGGGGTTCTGAGTAATTTACTCAAAACATAATTACCCATGACTATGACCTGTGGGTAGCTCTATTTTACGTGTTACATATGTTGTATAGGCAAAACAAGAACGAGTGGTTGTGGCTATTTCTGTGGGGTTTCAATTGTTTGTCTACTTGTCCACCTCCTTTTTCGTCTTCTTCTTGTTACTCCCGTTCCCCCAAATCCTCTCATTATTAACATCAATGTAGATGTCTATCTGACGTGAGATTCTAAAGTGAGTGGAGACTCGTAATTGAAAAAAGGGAATTTTATGAAATGCCACTATATATTTTCCTGATTCATAAAATGTCACTTTAAAAAAAAAGTCATAAAATGCTACTATATTTTTGTAAAATTTTATGAAATGTCACTATAGTCATTGACCATAAGGAAAAAAGACAAAGTACATCTACTAGTTAACAAAGTATTTTTAAAGTTCACAATATGCCCCTAAATGTTAAAAAATTTACAAAAAATTAAAAAAATATCAAAATACAATAAAAAATTAAAAAAATTTAAAATTTAAAATTTTAAAAATGAAAATACCATAAAATATGAAAAAAATATCTCATTTTTTAAAATTTATTCAGTACCATAAAAAGAATATTGTGTTCTAAACAAATAATTTATACCAAATTTTCTACCAAGTTATACCAATTAAGTACCATAATTTATACCAAATATGAAATACCCCAAACCTTGATATGTGGTTTAAATATTAAACTATGGTATGTAAAGGCTAAAAAGTGCCTTAGAAACATCAGTGAACAATTTAAACCATAGTAAAATGCAATAAAGCACTAAGATACAGTTTGAGCAAAAACATGCTCTAAGCTAGGAGTGAACTTGGTTAGGACCCAAGAGCCTACCAAGACTTAATAATATTCAATTATGATTTAATAAGGCTAATTAAGTCCTTAGGAAACTTTGGTAGACAGTTAAACCAAATAAAACACAAGAAAATACCTTAAAGTCAATAAGAGCAAAAATATGCTCTAAGCTTGGGATAAATTTGTATAAGACCTAATGGTCATACCTATACCTTATAAATATGTTGATGAACATATTAAATCAATTACCAAAGAAAACCAAGCTTGAAAACAAGTTAAGACACAAAAAGTGCTTTAAGGAGTCTTAAAGCACGTTTTTGAAAAATTGTCTTGTAAATGAGTTTTGGATGGCTAGATGTCCATCATTACTCTTTAATCAACATGTGTACTACTTAGTATCACATTAGGAAGTCTATATCAATGGGAAATCAAAAAATTCACTTCTATGTGCCTTGTTTTTATGAATAGTAACTTTTATAAGCTAGTTTGTAACATATGTTATTATAAGTAAGTTAATTGGTCAACAAAGACCAAAACACCCTTCTAATTATATGGGGGCTGGTTTTATTATGTGGTGACTCACCACCATGAGCTAGAAAAAATTTAAAGAAAGAAGGAAAAGTAAGTGAAAAAGTAGAAGTTACCTTTATAACATGTAAATATCTTCCAAAAGCAATTCCAATCTTCATTCTTTCTTTCCCACTCACACCCACCGTAGCCTTCTTCATCTTCTCCCAAACTCCACCGGTTTTGCTACAGCAAACCATACCATTCTCCATCTTCCTTCACTTGTAACTTCTAGCTCCATGGTCCAAATTCAATTTCAAGACCACCATTCTTCTAGTTGGAGCAAGCTCTACACTTCTATCTTTTCAAATCTTCAAAAGCCTCATTTTGGTGCCAAGGAGATTCACCATTGATGGAGCTTGAGCTCACCTTTTCACATGTTATTGTTCTCCTTTGCTTCAAGGTAAGGAAACTCAAAGAAAAATGATGTTTCCTCCATGTTATGTGTTGTCCGAAAATTCACCTCACAATGGTGTTTTTACCTTGCTTGTTTTAGCTTCATTTGAATCTTTCAAGGACTTGGTGGAGTCCTCTCTTGATACTCATTCAAGCTCTCTTTCCATTCAAAGGTAAAACAATTACCTTAATATGTTAAGATAATATATGTAACTAGGGTTTACAATGAGATGAAGCATAATGCTTGAATGCTCATTCTATTATTTGTACATTGTTTAGAAGTTGACAAACAACCAAACACTCTACCGGTTTTACAAGGAAACAAGAAAGAAGTTTGTGAGGAAAAAGAGGTAAACAAGCTATCTCAATGTAGTTTAAATGCCTTAGGAAAATGAGCTTGATTTGCTTAATAAAATACCTAAGGAGCCAATGGTAAATGAGCTAGTGAAATGCTCTCAAGGAGTTTATTAAAGGGCATATGTGTTGTTGTATGTAATTGCAGGTTAAAGGCAATATATATGTGGGAGATTCAGTGTTTAAGTTTAATGTTATTTAAGGGCCTAAGAGCCATGTTATTTAAGGGCCTAAGTGCCAAGCAATTTAAGTTTATGCACTATATTGCGATGTAGTGTAAATTTGGTGAAGTTATGTGTGTGAGAATACTCTTGATGGATTTAGGTGTTCTTGAATGTTTAATGGTGAAAACCATGAGTTTTGGAATGATGATGTGCTAAGAGAACCCATGGTAAAATTTGTATAATGTATAAGGAGTTTTAAGTGCTTAAATGAACTTTGGTGAACTAGGATATGTTAGGAAAGGATAAATGTTTTACTAAGAAAGAAAACATGTTTTAAGGTGTTCTAAAGAGCTACAAGGACTTTGGTATTGTCTTGGAAGTTCTAGGAATTCAATGAGTGTTTTGGGATGTAATAAAGTCTTGGAGAAGTTTGTTTAAGGTTTAGGAATGTTGATGTACAAGGAAGAAGTGATGTTTAGGTAAGATGTGAAAAAGGAGATTTAGTTAGTAAGAAAAGAAGTTTGAGAGATGATGTTAAGGTGTAGAGGAAACACCTTGGTGTAGTGGTCATTATAGGTGAAATACCACTTAAAGATCTTAAGGAGAAAACATTCCAAGTGCTAGGAATTTGTAAGAAATTGTGAATGATAAGATGGT